>JAMAKO010000063.1:0-149788 GCA_023628555.1 Chaetomiaceae sp. R4402 | reverse complement strand
AACAACCACCACTATCACGATCGCCTGCGCCGCCGCTATCATGCCGCCCGCTTTGCCGTCGTCGTCGTCATTGTCGCCATCCCCTGCCCTTGAGCAGGAAGATATCGCTCTTCCGCGGGTTCATTCCGGCGTGAGATCGAGGCGCTCGCCGCCGTGAGTTTGAGCGTTGAATTGCTGGTCGTATCGAGCCGAGAAGCTAATGGGTAGTAGCAAAAAGCAACTCAAGCTTCTTGACGTGCGCCCGGTGCCCTGCTGGGGGTGCGTTCGCTCGCTCATTGCGGGCATGTCGAACGGCGAATGCCGCAATCATGACAAGGAGAGCAGCGATCGCTGCTTTCGATGCCTGTCGGGCAATCACCCGTGTCGCGAGGCGTACGCTTTCCGGCGACTTTGAGCTTGCAATCAATGGTTGACGCGCGTATTGCAGACACATGTCCGTCCTTCCGCTGTTTATAGAGCTCGCTATCCTCTTCGAGGACGGCAAGACCAAGTCCAAGCGCGTCGGTTCACTCTTTCTCCGTCTATCCCCCGCTCTGCGCGCTCCTAACCATGCTGTCCTTAGGCCAAGGAGGTGCGCCAGAAGCTTCGTGCTATATGCACGAAATACGAGCATGCTGCCGCCGCCGAGGAGGAGGAAGACGAGGAGGAGGAGGAGGACGAGCTGCTCGCGCTCGCGCGTGGGCAGGACGAGTGGGAAGAGAAGCGCGAGGAGCGCTTCCGGGCTGACATTGCTCGGTTGAAGGAGCTGGCCTGCGAGGCTATCGACATCGTCGCACGCTTGGCGCGTTCTTGATTTTTATTATTTTTGTTGTTAATATAGGAATCCGGTGGCGCCGGCGCGCGTAGGGAGCTCAGCTTCCAAACATTAATTTGTTTTCTCCTGCTTATTGACCAAGTGCCATGCGTCTTGCAAGTTTAGGGGCGCTTTGAAGCGCTTAAACTTCTGTTGTCCAAGCACCTTGGTCAAGCCGTTGGCTGGCATATTAGCCGTGGGCAGGTAAATGACTTCGAAGCCGCCTTTCGCATGCTCCTGGCGAAGCTAAAGGTTATGTATGTCGATATAGCGAAGGCGAGTGTTGATCCTTTCGTTGCTCGCAACTACCAAGCGTATTGTCTGCTGATTGTCACAGAAGATCCTCTACGGCTCGCCTAAATCCAACGCGATATCGCGAAACAGGCGCTGGAGCGCTAACGTCTCCCATGCTACTAGAGACAAGGCGAGCAGCTCAGCTTCCGTGGAGGAGGTTGTAATAGTGTCTTGCCGCGAAGCTTTCTATGCGATTGTGCCTCCGAAGAGCGAGAAAAGGTATCCTTGGGAGGACTTCCTGGTAATAGGATCGTCTGCGAATGATACGTCCGATGCGATTACAAGGGCCTGCGCACCTGGCGGCTTACCCCCGAGCTCGCTACCGTAGCAAATTGCTAGGAACTTCGTTGTGTAGCTATACAGGATCGCTTGGTCCGCTGCTTCTAGATGTTTGGGCCTAGGGTTCAGGAGGAACTCTGAGAGCTTAGAAGCAGGGAATGCTGTGTCCACGCGCAGTATAACCGAGCTGTATAGCAGCGATCCCACGTGCTCCTGCATCGCTTTGACGTCTGTAGGGGTGGCGGTGCCCTCGAATTTGACGAGTTCTTCGGTTGGCAGCGGTATGCTGGGTCGAGCCGTGCGCTTGGTAAGATCAAAGCGCTTCGCGATCTTGTCAAGATACTGATCAAGGACGAGCTAGATTTTGCACTTCGCGCGCTTGCAAATCACTCTAACGTCCAAGAACCACTTTACGTCGCCTCGATCGTGAACCTTGTACCGCAACTTGATCCCCGAGATTACAGCGTGAGCTTCGTGCGTATTCGAGCGGTGGTAGAAGATAAGGATATTGTCGATATAAAATACAACAATAACGCGCTTCTTAGCGCTAAGAAACAAGTATAGTTCCTCCCCTAAGGGCTCCAGACCAAGCTCTCGGAGCGTGCAGGAAAATTCCTTGTACTACAGTAGTGGCGAGTCTCGCAAGCCGTAGAGCGCTCGCCGCAGCTCAATACAGATCCCCGGCTTCTTGAACCCCTTAGGGAGCTTACAGACAACTGGATCATTTTCTGGTCGCTCGGCGTTGAGGAATGCTTGCGCTATATCGAGCTGCTTGACTTCAAGGTTAAAGTGCGCTGCAATTGCCATTATTATTCGGAACGAGCGTGCTACAAGCGTGGCAGCGTACGTACTCTCCAGCGTATGGAACACTTGAAGATCGCTACGTACGTAGATGCGCGCCTTATACTTGCAGAGGTAGCCATCTTGGTCTGTTTTGTAGTCGAACACCCACTTCAGGGGCAGGGGACGCTCTCTCGCCTGCTCTCGGGGTATCTCGCGCCACGTTCCCTTGCTTTCAAGGTTGCGGATCTCTTCCTTACAGGCTTCCTTGAAGCCGTCACCCATCGGGTGCTTGTCGAGATCACGCCAGCCGTTGGGGACGCGCACGAGATTGTCAATGTGGATGCGGGGACGGCTGGGGGCAGCTCCCACGCGCGTCGCATCCTTTTGACGTACAGCTGCAGCAAATACCGCATGCAACGTACGGTGCTCCTTGCCGGTTGGATCCTCCTGTTGATCAGGCAGGTAGGTATCGCAAAACCGTTCCTAGAGCTCGCCTCGATAGAAGCGTTTAGGCAACACGCAGCTCGCCGTATAGACGTGGTAGTCCTTGAGGTGACCGGGTTGCCTTCGGACTCTTCCGCTGCGCTTTAGCGCAGGGTTATCCGTGATGGGAGCTCGCGATGCTCCTCCTGATGGTCTTTCGGGTTCCACAGCCGCATCGTGGGGGCCCGTTTCGCTGCGGGCATAGCCATCCTCTTCTTCGAGAAGATCATCCGGGTGCTGATCTTCGTGCCCGCTAGCGTTACCGTGCTCTTCTTTGTCCTCCTTAGCTGCCCTCTCTGAGCTCTCGGGTGCTGGCGACGGTGTTGGCGTCGGTGTCATAAGTCCACCCAGCGCTTCTTCCAGCAAATTCTCTTTAGGGAGCTGCTTGGCTTGTAGACTCTCCTGCTTAGGAAGCGCCCCCACCCCCGAGTTATGACCCGGTTGCATATCGGTGGGCGGCAAAGCTACTATAGTGGAGTCTTCGATATAGTCATCATCAAGCGCAAGCAGCGTACGCAGCACAACCCTAGCGTCCTGATTATCGTCCTCGTTCAGGAGGTCAGCTTCCCTGCTTGTAAGCTCGACGGGGTACTGTCTTTCTTCTCCTAGACGGTAAAACGTATGCTCGTTAAACGTTACGTTGCGCGTAGTGATGACTCTATCGAGCGCGGGTATCCAGATCCGATAGATATTAGAAGCTTGGTAGCCAACAAGATACCCGATGTGCCCGCGTGGCTGCACTTTGAAAATCCTCCTTTCTACATTCGCCTCGCGCTTCTTGTTAAGAGGATAAGTGCGGCAGCCGTATACAAAGATCCCGCTCTAGTTAGGGCGCAGGTCAGCCGTGAGCTTCTGAGCGTATGAGGGCGTATGCTAGCGAAACCAACTGCGAAACCAAGCGTTGAGCACCTTATTTGGGCTCTTGAAGTTGTGACGCGCGCTTAGTGACATCGCATATAGGTACGCCGCTACGGCAATGATCTCCGGCTATAGCTCCCAAGGCAAGTTGGCAGCGGTTATCATGGAGATTCCCTTGACGGTGAGCTCCTGACCTATACGTTCGATGCCGCCGTTGGGCTTATGTGTGTGCGAGGGAGCGAGCTTGATATCGATACCAAGCTCGCGCGCCTAGAGTTGGAAGCTTGTAAACGCGCGGCCCTCTCGGCTAATCGTGCCTATGTCGTTATCTTGGCGGATCTTGCAGATATTAAGGCCATATTGGCGTTGTACCTAGCTCTCGAAGTTCCAGATAGCACCGAAGACTTCGCTTTGCTCTTTACTAGACAGGAAGAATGTGAAAGGTTTTCCACTAAATTCGTCCTTAATCAACAACTGCTATCTCGAGCTATCAGGAGCTTGTGGGAACTCGAACAAATCCCACGACACGCGCTAGAATGGGCGTACGGAGCGATGCTCTAAGGTTTTGCGGGAGATGACCTGCTTGGCATGAGCTCGCGTACATGTGCTGCAGTCAATCCTCGCCAAACCGTTAATCCTGACATTTCGGGCGTTGTGAGCAAGGGCGCGCGTAGTATCTTGTGCGAGATGCCCGCTTCTGAGATGCCATAGCATCTCAGAGTCTTCTCTCGGGCGCGTGAGCGCCTTAACTCGGGATCGTCTAGCAGTCCAGTACAATCCCGAGCTCTCTCCAAGGCTAACTAGCCCAGCATCACTCATCGGGATATCCAAGCAGGGCAACGGGTTGTATTCGAGGAAGACTAGGTTGTGCTTGCACACGAGCTGCGCAATGACGACACTATCGCTAAGGTCGCCATACCGTAACGTACAGTCTCGGCCACAGTACCATGCTCCCGCCTTATTGAGGCAGGTCTCTGAGATGATATTCACATGGAACTTCCTGACGATGGCGACGTTGGTAAGCACGAGATCCTCCGTCTTCGGTCCGTTGACGCCGGTAAGCACGCGAGGGAGAACTGCCCCCTGTTGTTGTCTGACACGCGCAGGGAGGTAGCTCCACTTCGGCTCCTTGAGGCGCTCCTTGATTTGCGCAAGCTGCGCATGCGTGGCGTGGGCGCGGGGAAAGTCCCCCCCGGTCACCGCCTTTTTGACGTTATCACAGTCCTCTGGCTTCCAGCTATGCTCCTTTTGTGGGCAGACGCACTGACGAAGGGGTCTGCGCGAGGCGCCCCGTTCGTTTCGCTTCGCTTCGTCCTTGGGCGGATTGGCGGGCTCGGCTGCTGCAAGCGTGGCAAAGATCCCAGATGGTTTTCCTGCTTGCGTGGCCGCATTATCCTGTATGAGCACGCCAAGCCACGTAATGTATTGGCCCAAGTTTAGGGGGGTCTCCCCCATAAAGTCCTGCCGAATCACCTCAGCACGCTGGAGAGATGCCCAGGATGGCGCAATGCGCTTGGAAATGCTGCTAAGGAAATCCTTGATTTCGCCAACGTCGTTGGGATCGAGCGCCTTGAAGACCCGCGCGCGTTGGAACGCGGCGTTGAGCTCCTCGAACCAGGTGACTCGGTTGATTGACCGTTCCTTTGCCCTTTTGAGCGCGGCGTGGTATTGCTCCAGTACCAGGGTTCTCGAGCTGCTCACGGAGGGTGCCAGAGTGTTGTGGAGGGCTCGGACGAGTGCCTGGGTCCCCCTCTGGCCACTAGCCGTAACGTCAAGCTGCGCTATGTTGAGTAGGGTAATCGCTACCGTCTGCTTA
The DNA here is from genome assembly GCA_023628555.1 of Chaetomiaceae sp. R4402. NCBI lineage: Eukaryota > Fungi > Ascomycota > Sordariomycetes > Sordariales > Chaetomiaceae > Chaetomiaceae sp. R4402. The sequence goes on along the minus strand of JAMAKO010000063.1, from coordinate 144,482 downwards.
ATCCAGGGACCGATCTTTGCGCGGCGGTCTTTCAGAAGGTTCCAGTTCGCCAGGCGCGCTGCGTGTTCACGCTCTTTGTGACGAAGCTCCCGATCGACGGCGTCATCGCTTGGATCAATAGGCTTCTCAGGAGCTTGTCGGGCCTATTGGGCTTCCTCCGAGAGCTTGTTGAAGGCTTCGAGCTTGGTGGTATATTCCTAATGAGTAGCGAGGATCATCGCCAATTTGACCGACCTGCGGCTGGGGAAAAGCTCTAGCTTATCGGGTTTGTCGGCGTTAGGAGCGTCGGGGTTGACGTATTTCCACACGCCGAGCTTGGTGGCGCGCGCCTCAAGCGCAGCGAACCACACGGCCCAGTCATTGCGGTCCTTCAAGCGAACCGTGGATGTGGACTTCATCGCCATGGTGGGAGTCTTGAGGAGCTTGGAGCGCAGCGTAGGATGCTGTTATTGGGGAGAGAGAATGAGAGATTGCTTCTCTGCGGTGGATAATAGCTGCAGCGCAGTTAGAGGAGCGTCGGGCTCATAACTGTCGCACGCGCAGGGAAGCAGGGTATTCAGTGGAATGGGGTTTTGAACGGGATGCAACTGAATGCATTGAGGTGCTTGTCGTTGTCTAAAAGAAGGTCTGAAGCGCTGCTCGCAGCGCTCGGATATATACACGATGATACCCCTGTCTGCCAAGCTCCCCGCATATTGAATACTGCGTATACCGCGCATGACACCTTGCCCTTGTCGGCATTCCCAAAATCGGAAACGCCCTTGACGATCCCGAGACACATGAGTCCTTGAGAGGCCAGGTGCTCGCACAGCTGCAGAAACCCGCTGGCCTCCATATCTAGGGCAATGGCATTTCGGTTCACCTGCGTGGAGGGGTGGCCAGCAGTAGTCTAGGTTGTGAAGCGGACCCATAACTCATGACGAACCGAGGAGCATATCTTCTCGAAGATCACATCCGCGTCACCCCGGACCGCCGACCCGGAGATGTACTCGCCGTAATGCAGCTTCGGCCGCTCCTTAGACTCGGCAAAGGCTTGCATGTCTCCGGAATGGACGGCCACGCGGTTGTAGTCGGGACGGGAAACGAGCTGGCCGTCAATGGCCTCCATCTTGCCTTCCTCGTAGTTGATGGCGGTCTCGCCGAAGATGACATCCCCAAGACGTATCCTAGGATCGCAGCTAGTTAGAACGGACATGCGGTCATCGAATTCGCCCAGGTAGAACGTGTGGCCGTCCTTGACCTTATGTACCACATGGCCCTGGAGACGGTTCCTGGCTTGGTCGATGCCCAGGGCTTGCGCGATCTGTAGTGCCTCCGCTAGCCGGCCACAGATGATGTATAATGGCCTGCTGCGTAGTTTGCGCAGGTTTAAGACCTTCTCCTCGTCTGACGACATGCTGTGGTGGGAGTGTCGCGTACGGCGTTCAAGAGGGTGTAGGTTAGGGGTCGATCTGACCAGCGTCTTGGTCGGCCGCATCCGAGTCCTGGTGCTCAGCCGGCGCCTTCATCCCCGACGTGACGGCTGCGGCCTTGAAAATGTGCGGATCACTGATCGGAAGCGACAACGGAGAGATCAAGGCTCTCCATCACTCACTCCGCGATTTCCTCCTCAGCAGCAAACCCAATGCCGGACGAATGGATGAGAGCGGCGGCGAAGTCGACCCGGCCGATGCCGATCTTGCCATTGCGCGCACGCTGCTCACCTACCTGGAGAACCCGCGTCTGGACAACTACGACGCCAAGGACGGCGGGTCGAAGAGCTACTATCCCCTGGTCGAGTATGCCACGCTCTACTGGGTGCACCACGTCTCGCAAAGCAGGGAAGACAACACCCTCGGCGAACAAATTCGGCGATTCTTTCAGGCAGAGACATGGTTCAAACACCTCCTGCCCGGCCTGCTCCCGCGCTCCGTGCTCACCGTCCCGCCGCGGGCACCCATCAACGCGCGGTTGTTCTACCTGATCATGCTCAAATTGCAGCTGGCTGGCTACTTCCCACCCGAGGAGCGGGACGAGTTCAGCGCCCTGTTCTGCCGCCGGCTGTTGGAAACGTACGAGCGACTACTAGAGGAAGCACGAGGCCAGGGAAATCCCGGAGTGCTCCTCCTCCAGAGGCTGATCGAGCTGGGCGAGCTGAACACCTGGCTCCCCGGACGCTAGGCAGAAGCCGAGTCGCTCGTAGCCGAAGCCGTCCGCAAGTCTTCGGAGCTTGACCCTTCCGAAGGGGGCGATCTCCGCGTCGTGGCGCACCTGACCCTGGCCGACGCCGTCAAGCGAGACGGCAAGTACTCCGACGCCGCAGCGCTCCTCGAGCAAATCCTGTCCTGGAGGGCGTTTTCACCGGCAGGGACCGCCGGCAGCCCCAGCGACGCCTACCTCATGCTCGTGTACGACACGCTCAACTGGGTGTCCATGCGGCGGGGCCAGCTGGAGCGGCGCCGGCGTGCCTGCAGCAGGCGGCAGACCTGGCCGCTACCTTGGTCGGCTCGCAATCGCCCTTCTCACTCTGCTCCAGGGTCACGCTGGCCGAGGTGCTCGGCAAGCTGGGCCGGCACGAGGAAGCCGAGGCGCTGTGCGCCCAGCTCGAGCAACAGATCCGGGAGCGCCGCTCCCGCGGAGCGCCACTGCCCCATGACTGCGTCTCGCAACTGTACACGCTGGTGGCGATCTACCTGCAGCGCGGCAAGTACCGCGAGGCGGCGGAGACGTATGAGACGGTGGTCGCGGATCGCGGGCGGCGTTTGGGCTGGATAATCGGTTGACGCTCGGGGCGGAGATGCAGCTGGGTTTGGCGAAGAGGAAGGCGGGGGATGTGGACGATGCGAGGCGGGTTCTGGCGGCGATGTTGCCGCGGCAGATCGCGGTGCTGGGTGCGGAGCACCAGGATGTCAAGGACGTCACTCGGGTTTTGGAGGAGATGGGCCCATGAGCTGTTGTTGTTGTGTTGCGTGCCGGACAGTCGCGTCTACCCGGCAACTGGAGGGGGCTTGCAGAACGTCTGGGACCGTCATGCCTGAAGGCAGCTAGCCATGAAGTGAACCATTTTCGTCGACCGTCCCGCCACCTTCCTTCGGGAGACGCGTGGAAGGTGTATATGTGAGAACGATTAAGTTCGCTGTGATATATTGCGTGTAGCCTGAGTGATCCATCGTCCTGCCAAGCCAACGTCGTTCGAATTGTCGCCGTGACTTTCTCACAACTTTTGAATTTCGAATTGGGTGCAGAACACATCGCTGGCCTTCTCAGGCCAAATTAGCAGTGCTGCATCTTGTCCCCTTTCGTACTTGCCTTGGGAAGTCGAGGCATTGTACCGAACCTACCTATCCGACCCTCCCTGTATCTCGGTTCCATCTTGTCCAAGGACATTCTTCGACCGCTCTCTCCCGTCACTTGCTGAGTCATGACTTGCGATGCGATCTGCTGAAAGCTCTCTGGCAACTCTGTCAGAGCCCCGCATGACCACTCCCCCAGAGAGCCTCAACGGGCGGCCTCTCAGGGGTTTCATGCAGGGAGCCGGCGCTGCAGGCCCGTCCCGCGTCACGCGGCGCCGTCCAGGGCTAAGCGAGGGCTTATTGGGCCGCAGCCTGAAGGACCGTGCTTCAGCGCGGGCTGATTCCTTTGTTCTCTTTGCACCGCCTCACCGTGAGATATATCAACATGAGGCGGCACCCGCTACACATGATCTTTTCGTGGTGGTCATTTGGCATCAAGACCCTCCCTGAGCGGACAGGATGTCCGCGAAGGCGAGGGTCAGTTGAGGATCTGATGGGTGTCGTTGCGAGCATTTAAGGAGTGCCAGCGTCTCTCTGTCGCTCCTGAGGACGAAGAACAGACAACCTCACAATCAGCGACTGTCTTGCCGTCACTCTTCCATCTTGACTTGCTGACTCGACTGAATCTCGCTCCGAACTTGGCCACTGTCTTCACCCTCTCTCCTCCGTTCATCCACAATCATGGATCGCGACCACCATGGTTCGGACGGAGGAGCAGGGCGGGCATGGCCGAGCGCTTACCCGACTGCGAACCCGCAGCCGCCGTACGAAACACGTCCAGCGGCGGACTACCAAGTATTTCACAGCACGCCAGCCGCCAGCCCATCTACCAGCTCGCAGCTCCGGTTCTTGCACCACGCGCCCGAGGGCGATGTGGCCGTCATCATCCGCACCGCGGACCCCTTCTCGGTCCACATGGCGCCGAGGGTTCACCTGTCGTGGGCCCCTGCCGCCGGACCCGCCGCCGGACACGGAGCACCCGCCGCTTCAACTTCCTATGCGGCCCCCGGGCCTGCCTACGCCCCTGAACCTGCCAACGTCGAATCCGCCGAGTCACACATCAGCTCCTACGTAAGTCTACCCCCTCCCCTTCACTTTCCCTTCAGCCACCAACCCCTTTGACTAACCACTTTCCTCCTGACAGTACTCCCTCAACCACCTCCCCGAAACCCACCCCCTCCGACGCATTCGCGCCTCCGCCGTGCGCGCCCAAGCGGCCGCCATGCCGCTCGGCATTCAACCCTCCCCCGCCTTCCCGCACCGCTTCAAGAACAAAGAAAAGCTCCCCTTCACATTCAACGCCCCGCCGCTGGTCGAGTACCCTTTGGCTCCCGAGGCGCGCGGCGGGCCGTGGCAGCCGCACCACGGCGGGCGCGCGGCGGGCGTCGGGCGCATTGTCACCAATGTCCATGACCGCTCTTGCCCGGAGGTGGTGTACCATGATCCGACCAAGAAGCGGCATGTTGCGGCGGGAGGTGGGGATGGGACGAGGGGGAAGGGGAAGGGGAAGGGGAAGGGGAAGGGGAAGGGGAAGCCGTTCAGTGTCGCGCCGTATCGGCCGCGAGTGGAGGTGCCGAGGGGGTATTGGCCTAGTGAGGAGGGGGTGGTGGTGAAAGAGGAGGAGGAGGATGTTTTTGGGGGTGTGGAATGATGGTGGATTTTAAGGGGGGTTTACGCGTGGCTGGGATGCTTGAGGGATGGGTGTGCCGTGATGGTTTGGGCAGATTGCACTTGGGGAATTTCACAACTTGCATGGCGGGCATTACGAAGGGGTGAAGACGCTGGAACCTTTGGGAGGAGAGCATTTACAGCATCGGACTTGGGTTGGCTACACGACGGCGGTTGCACGATTTCGTTTGGATGAGCTCGGGCGGACATTGGCATTGATACCACGGAGGGAACGGAGCACATGGAAGATTGTCACCCTCGGAGCTCGCGTGGTGGATGGGCATGTCCTTGTGTTTGAGATAGAATCCAACAATTCATCACATCAACACATGTTCAACGGCCACACAGCTTCCTGCTTTGGCGACATACAGAGACGTCTCACACTGGTACAGTGATTTGAATCGCATGGTGACAGAGGGCCCAGGCACCCAGTCCTGTTCCAATACAGCCAACCCACGTGTGTCCCCGCTTTCGAGTGCCTGTAAATGATGGCTTGCCGCGAAACCGCTTCTAACTCCTGAATCGTGTTGCTTATCGCGTGAGCTGTTGGAGGTTTGAAGGGGTGAAGTGAACGATTTCATTTGCTGGATTTGACGTTCTTCTGCGCTTACTAGGCAACCATTTGGGCCGTCTTGCTTGGACGTCCTGGAGGGTGCCGTGCTGAAGAGTCATGTGGCTGCCTCTGTAGCTAAGCGAGTGTTGTTGGTTCGTAACGGGCAGACCGGGACACGACGATTTTGTGTAACAGCATGTTTCTCTGTTCAAAGAGCATTGCCCTATGCAGGACCTTGCAGGCTGACTGGGTCCTGCGAGCATTGGCGGCCCGCAGCCTCACTCTCAGGGGCTGCCCAGAACAGCCTCAAAGCCTGCGGTTGAGCACAGAAATGGAGTGCCATAGCCAGGTTGACGGTTGAATGTTGATAAATATGTATACTCATGCTGCTCTCTTCGTGTTGCTTGCTGTTCACCAGTCTTTCTGCTTATCTAGCATCTCAATCCGAGCAAGCCCTTCGTAGAACAGCGGAACCTCATTGCAGCAGCCACTGATCAGCTTCATCCTGAAACATGAAATCATATGGACTGGTCTCTCGCATTCTTGGTACCGCACCGCCAGTTCCCACGGCGTCAAGCCCTCCGTCGTCACCTCCTTACTCACCCCCTCCCCTAGTTCTCCAACACGAACCTCCCCCCTTCCGACCCCCACCGGCGCATCCCCGCGGCCGAAGTGCGTGCCCAAGCCCTCGCCTTCCCAGTCACAGTCAACCGCGGCCGCAGCTACCCGCACCGGTACAGCAACCACGAGAACATCCCACCGCGCAGCACGCCGCCGCTGATCGAGCACCCGCTCACGCCCAGCGGCGCCTACGTGTCGGGCTCGCCGCCCGGCCCCGCGCGGCTCATTGTCGGCGCCGCGGACCGCTCCAGCCCGGAGGTGCTGTACCATGATCCGACGCGGCAGTGCCGGAGGGGGGCCGGTATAGTCCGTTCTCGCCGGGGACGTATCGGAGAAGGGGAGGGTGGCCGCCGATTGGGTTGGAGGAGGGGCTTGGGAATATGCGGATTTGAAGGAGTGGATGGTCTGATGGGGGTTGGGATGTGGCGTGGAATCGATGCGGGTAGGTGCGGAGGGATGTGGGATGGAATCTGATCAATATGGGTGTGTGGTTTGAATGTTGCCTGTTAGGTTTGCCGGCTGTGTGGATGTCAGTCAGAGACCTTGTGTCGTGAGGGCCACGAAACATTCCAGGTTTCCTTCCTTGACGCTATAAGGGTTGATTTTGACTGTTGGATTTGAGGCTCTGCGTCTTTGTTGTTCTTGTTGTTAGCACTTGTATACCCATTGGGGAGATTGTGAAGGAAGCTAAACATCTAGGTAGTCCATATGAGCACAGCATGTCTCACAAGTACGCTGTTTGTTGGGTGCCTAGGTGGCTAGTAGGCGGTTCTTAGTATGTCAACGACTTCACGATCGACAGATCAAACGATTGATCAAGCGAGCGGACAAATCAAAGACGGTCCTTCTCCGGGTCAGTAAACTACAGGTCTCCTGGTGAAATGATGACAATATCAGCTCTGCCAGACGATTGACTAAGCTAAATGTCGGAGTTCTCAAAACGGAGAACCGGTTCCCGCTGAGGGAACTCGTCAGAACTGTAGTCTATATGGTGGCTGACCAGGCCATGCGACACTAAACTCTGAAACCGGGCCGTACCGGCTATCCAGTGTGATTTCAATGGGTCAGAGTTTGAGTCGTAAGGGGTACCTTACTTATCGCTACCAGCGCGACACTACCAGGTGGTTACCAAAGTACTGCGTCGTTCTACACAGTCACCGAGCCAACACCTCCTCCAGTCATATGCTGGGGAAGGCAGGTCTTACTCAGACCGCCGAGTCTGTTTGACTTCACAGCAGGTCCGAGCTGCCGGCGGACCAGGATGGCGTCGAACACCTGATCCAGGCTTGCCAGGGCCTTGGCACTGATTTGATGGTGGAAGACGATCCGAGGTGCAGCGAGCAGAATGCCGTGGTGCATGCCCAGCTCGTTGATCACCCCGGCCGTGACGCCGGCACTGGCAAGGTCCAGCCAGACCATATTGGTCTCCGTCGGACGCAGCAACCTCCCGCCCCTGTCCGTCCACATGCGCGTCACCGCCGCAGCCATGTCGTGGGCAGTCCCCAGCACCCCTCGCACATCCACATCTCCCGGCCCGAAACTGTCCAGCACCGCCTGGCTCGCTGCCGCGGCCAACACCCCCATCTTCCTGACCCCGCCGCCAATGCTCTGCCGCAACCTTTTGACTCGCCGTATAAGCACCGCGGATCCGACCACCACAGCCCCGATTAGCCCCCCGAGGCCCTTGGCAAACGACAGCGTCATGGCGTCCGCACACGCCGCGATCTCCGCCAGCGTCCCTGATTCGCGCCCTGCCCTGGACGCCGCGACCGCCTCCCACACCCTCGCCCCGTCAATATGCACCCTCACGCCCCGCCTCGCCGTCCACTCCCTGATCGCCCTTAGCTCCTTCAGCGGCACCACATTCCCATGCGCGGTATCCTCCATACTAACCACCCTCGTCGGACACACCGTCCACGTCCCCCCCCTTACCCCACCTTCCTCCCCATCCCCATCCTCCCCATCCTCCCCATCCTCCCCATCCTCCCCATCCTCCCCATCCTCCCCCACCACCGTCGCATGTCCCTCCAAATCCCCCACCGTCAGATACACCCCATTCCGCGGCACGACGGGCTGCACACTCGCGCGGGCGAGCGTGGCCAGGCCGCCGGCCTCGTGGCACACGACGTGGGCGGAGGCATCCGCCAGCACGCCGCAGCTGCCCGGGAACGCGTGGCTGGCGCACAGCGCCGCCAGCGCGAGCTGGTTGGCCATGGTGCCCGACAGGACGAAGGCGGCGGCCTCGGTGCCGCAGACCGTGGTCATGTGCTGCTCGAGCTGGGCGGTGCTGGCGTCCTCGTTGAAGACGGCGTCGTTGAGGGTGGCGTGGTGCATCGCGGTTAGGTGGGAGAGGGACGGGGTCGTGATGGCGTCGGCTGTGATGATGCTGTGGTGTGAGTTTCTTGTGGGTGTGGCACCATGGCAGGGCAACTGAGGACACTCACTTCGGAAGTCGTAGGCGGTTCCCGTTCGTGTGGGATCGCCCCAGGAGATCTCATCGTCGGAGCTGGCGGGAGGGTGCTTTATCGTGGAATTGCCACCGGGTGGCAGCTTGGTACCCCAAGCACGGTTGGGGACGGTACCATTGGTCCCGTTCATGGTGTTGAAGCGTACCTAAGGTGAGAAGTCGGGCGGTGTCGGATTGGTACGGCCGGGTCTGTGAGGAGGCTGCTTCTTGTTGCTGGCGGAGAGGCTTGGCTTGTTGTTTTACATGTAGTAACGTCAGACCAATCCAACGGGTAGGGCCAATATGCTCTTCTCTTCCTCGGGCCAAGGTCTGTTTCCAGTGATCTGGGAGGGCTCCACCGGGGTGATCCCGGGGCACGTCAGGGCTGAGTTGACTTACATACCCCAGTAGCCCAATCCTTCCCCGGGCATGCATTCGAATCCTTCACTTTTTCCTTGGAGCGTCCATAGCCTCGCGATTGGATCCAAAAACGATCCTTTGTCGTCCCCGAGCGAGGGTGCGTAGAATCCTCCCGAACCTCTGACAGATGAAGGCGCCCCCAATGTGACCGTCCGGAAGCATCGGCCGCAGTCGCGCGTCTCGTGTAAGCGCGCCCTGGAGCTGCTTTGCCAAGATACCACCAGTTGTGGACGCCGATCCGGCGATTCAATCGCCGACCATTTAACTCTGTTTCTCCACATTTCCGTGTGGTCAATGTCATTATCGCAGATTTGCTGAACCTGCGTGGCCAGGGGTCGACCGTCTCACAAGTCCGAGGTCAGGCCGCGCAATCCGAGCGCACCAAAAGGGTCTGGTCCTCCTTTGCCGCCTAGTCCAACCTCCAGGCGGACATATCAAAACCCCTCATGGTTCCATTGACGAATATCTCGCTTGAGAACAGTGGAGATGGGCGTTAAAAGCGAACAGCAAGGGCTCGATTGGTAGCCAAAACCAGAAAGGTATACACTAGTTGGCTAACGTTACCTATTCTCTCTCCTGTCTCTTTCACGCCTCCCCTGAGCTCACATACCGGTGTGCACCTCAAACGGGTTCCATGTACTGACATCATGCGAAGACGATCGGCAATGTCCAAACAAGCCTCTGTCATCGTCACAGCGCCTGAGCACGCTGCCGAAGAAATTGCATTGTTAGCAAGCCATGGCCTCCAGCGTGGAAGCGACGGCTTGATCTCCTGGCAGGCGGACAGCAAAGACCATCCACGGAACTGGTCCAGCGCTCGGAAGACCTTCGACACGACGGTCATCATCTTCCTCGGTACGGCACACTCGCGCTCATTTTTGCTCTTCCTGTGTTCGGGAAGCTCATTCGCGGCTCCCGAGACATTATTTCTGCTTCCAAGCGGTTCCCGATACCCCAAATCAGGGATTAACAGCTGACTTTGTCGTCCAGAGTTCTTTGTCACTGTCGTCAGCACGTCCGGCGTGAGTGTCCCGGTCACCACCCCCGTCGTGATTTTCTCAAAAAATATCCAGCAATAAACATGACACTAACCGTCTCTGTCTACCCACACAGGCCGCAACAGCACGCGCAGCCCAATCCGAATATGGCATCGGAAACGTACCCTCCCTGCTCGCTTTCACATTCATGTAACCAACCAACCCCCCCTCCCCCTTTTGCCCCCCTCCCCCTTTTAATCTAACACACCAGCTTGTTTGCAAACAAAGGTACAACCTCGGCCAAGCCCTAGGCGGCCTCCTCACGCCGGCCCTCTCGGAGCTCATCGGCAGACGAACGCCGTACCTCGTCGCCAGCGCGGTCTTCGGCGTCTTCAGCCTGATCGTCGGCATCATCCCCCACATCGCAGCCGTCTGGATCGGGCGCTTTGTTACGGGCTTTGTGTCCGCCATCCCCGCCGTCGTCACCGCGGGCAGCATCCACGACATGTTTGACGGCGCGCAGCGCGTGTGGCTGGTCGTGGTGTGGAACGCCGGCTCGACGGCTGGCTTGTGCCTGGGGCCTGTGTATGCGGCGTATGTCGCTGACGCGTGCGGGTCGTGGCGCTGGGTGTATTACTGCGCGGCGGTGGTTACGGCGGTGTGTTTTGTATGTTTGTTGGGTGTGCGGGAGAGCAGGCCGAGTCAGGTTCTCAAGCGCAAGATTGATGTGCTTAAGGTGAGGGGCGGTGTCGAGGACTTGGAGTGGTTCAACCCGGACCATGCGCCTGATGCCGAGGCGCTGGTGAGGCTGGTGGTGGTTCAGCCGCTCAGGCTGCTCGCGACGGAGCCGATCGTCGTCATGGTCACGGCCATCTCGGCGGTGTCGTGGGGAATCATCTATCTCTTTACGGAATCGCTGCCCGGCGTGTACCTGTCTATGCCAGCTGGTTTCACGCGTACGACGTCGGCGCTGGCTTTCCTGGCCTTTTTGCCTGGGGTCGGGCTCAGCTTTCTAACTCGTTTGTGGGACCGGAAAGTGGTTCGCGAGCGGCTCCAACGAGGCGAGGGGATACAGCCGTGAGTCTGACCACTCCTGTTAGTTTGAATGTAGACTGACTTCGCCTCAGTGAAGACAAGATCATGGGTTTCGCTACCGCCGCTCCCGCGTTGGCCATCGGGCTGATGTGGTTCTCCTGGACCATCCCTCCTGTGGCTCCGCAAGTGCACTGGCTGGTCCCCACGGCAGCACTGGTCCCCATTGGCTTTGCCGTTAACGAGATGGCTTACACACTCAGCGCCTATCTCACCGACGCGTATCTGCTCTACGCCGCGTCTGCCTTTTGTGGTCTTGCCTTCGTGCGCGCCCTAGTCTCAGGAGCCATGCCCCTGGTAGCACAGGCGATGTACGGAGCCCTAGGGGCGGATATTGCGGGCACAGTGGTGGCAAGCGTTGCGCTTGTGTTCTGCCTGGCTCCGTGGATCTTTTTCCGCTATGGGAAAGCGTTGAGGGAGAAGAGTCCCTTTGCGAGACACAGCTTGGAGAACGAACGGAAGAGTCAGATTGTAGTGCAGAATAAAAAGGAGGCGTTGTAGTCAACTTACTTTCTGCTGGACAGCAATCTAAGCGCGCACGTCAAGTACACGCATGTCAGCCGCAGATCCGGTTTTGGTCATGCAGCAGTTAATGGCAAATCTAGGGGCAAGCGAAGGCCATGACTAGGGCAGGCACAATAACCGCACTAGATGCCACTACAGCAGCCATTCTGAAGCCATTCGCGGACCAATAACGTATCTAGATACAGAATATCATAGAGTTTCATACCAGTCAGTCAAAACAGGCCGTATTCGGCTCGCATCTCACGCTGTATAACCTGCTTTGCAGAGCCTGCTATGTACCTTTCCTTTTAATACCACCCGCCTTGCCCTTGCCCTCTACTCTTCAGGTTCTTTATTCTCCTGTTCCTAGACCATCTTCCTATTTACTTCGATTTCTGGCACTCGTGCTTACTGCAGCCCTGGCATTGCTCAGTTCCGCAACCGCCTTCTATTCGCAGTCCACGCTCAGCACCAGAAACAAGAACAGGAGCAGAAGTAATCCCAAGGTGCCCCTCAACACCATAGAATGCCCAGCACAGAGCCGAAATTGGGAGAGGGGGATATCCTCAACTGGGTCAGATTGGCTAGATCGGTGACTGTGTATGCAGCAACCTCTGTGCTCTCGCACAAAATTCTACATTCCCCAACAAGCGACCGAACTGGCTAGGTTGCTTCAGCACGGCCCTTATAAATCTCTTTCGTAAACGAGATAGAACTGTGGCATCCACGGCTAGGATGATGTTGAGAAGCGCCATAGTCCCGTGAATCATTAGCTCCCATCTCCCGGCCTTGAATTCTCCCTGATCTTCTGGGGAGCATGGACGAGAACCGCGTCTGGCGGCCCCATCACCTGCTTCTCCGCCGGACCATCAGCCGATGGAGCATCTGTAGAAGAGCTGGACATGGTGTTTCCTGTTTTGCTTAACGTTCCGATTGCGAACTGTCACCGTCTCCTCGAAGTATTTTCCACGAAGAGAGGGGGAAGGGAGTAAATGATACTTGAATGTGCCTGCACAGGGCCAGCCCCGGCCAGAGCTACTTCCCCGCTCGTTATACCAAGCAGTCCATACCCCGTACCTGGGCGCCTACCTGATTTGTTTGGTGCACGTCTGCCCCCCTGGTCGTCAAAATGCGACAGTCGTTAGGACTGGGGCCAACTGCAGCACGAGAGGGGCAGTCAAGGCAGGCCGCGGGGGGGTGGGGAACGACGGAAGAATGGGATCAGGCAGGGCTCGTCCAACCTCGGTACCCTTACCGTGTGAGCTCCGGCAGCCAAGTTACCTCAGACCCAAGCTCCCAAGGTACCAGGCCTGAGATGCAGGTTGTACGGTGTGACGCGGAACTAATCACTGCCACACTGCAGTTTTGCAGTATTTGGCCGCCAATTGTTGGATCCAGTTCCACAAAATTTGGTGACCTTGCCGCCTGCCAAGGTAGCGAACGTCTAATCGCTTTCGTTCTGCTGATGTATATTTTGCGTCTCGATTTCCATTCTTTCCACACTCTCTTGGTCTCTGGTAGCCCTTCTTGTTCATGCTGCAGCACTCTACCACCCCTTAATTGGAAATCTGAATATGGAGCCAATTCCCGGACCGGCCGGCTGGCCACTGATTGGCAACCTATGGGACATCGACCTCAACAACACTGTCCAGAGCTTCATGGCCCTCGCCGACGAGTGGGGTCCGATCTTCAAGCTGCACTTAGGAGGAAGCGACCGGATCTTTCTCAGCAACCACGTGCTTGTGAACGAGGTGTGTACACGGAAGGAGTTCGTGAAGCACATCATGGGCTCGGTCGGAGCCCTGGCCCAGGTGCTCCCGGACGGGCTCTTCACAGCGCAGACGGCACAGAAGACCTGGGGCCAAGCCCGGCGTACGCTGAACCCGGTCTTCGCGCCAGCGAGGATCCGGAACATGTTCCCGGAGATGCTAGACATCACCTCGCAGCTTGTACTCAAGTGGGCTCGCCACGGGCCCCAAACCCCTATCGATGTCTCGGCCGACTTTACCCGCTTGACGCTCGATACGCTCGCCCTGACGGCTATGGATACGCGCTTCAACTCGTTCTACCACGACGAGCTCCACCCGTTTGTACAGCGCTTCGGTGCCATGTTCGCGGAGCTCCAGCGCCGCTCGAACCGGCCGGCATGGTACTCGTCGATGCAGTGGACTGCCAATCGCGAGTTCGACGAGAACACGATGTTTATCCGAGCCTTTGCGCCGACGTGCTTGCGCACCGCCGCGAACGAGAAAGCGAAGACAGCGAGCTCACTGACCGCAAGCTGACCGACCGCAAGGACGTGTTCACCGCTATGCTGCACCGGCGCGACCCGGTCTCGGGCGAACAGCTCACCGACTCGGTCATCATCGACAACATGATCACCTTCCTGTTCGCCGGCCACGACACAACGGCCGGGTTGCTCTCGTTCCTTCTCTTCCACCTGATCCGGAACCGGGGCGCGTACGAGAAGCTACAGACCGAAATCGACCAGGCGCTTCGCGGTGGCGCCATGACGGCCGACCACCTGGACCAGCTGCCCTATACGAAGGCCTGCCTCCGCGAGGCACTTCGCTTGGAGCCACCGGCCCAGGCTTTCGCCGTCACGCCGCAGGTCGACGACGAGAGCACGCCCATGCTGCTCGGCGGGCGGTACCCAATCCACCACGGGCAATCGGCCATCGTGCTCGTGCCGTCTTTGCACCGCGACCGTGCCGTCTTTGGCGAGGACGCCAATACGTTCCGGCCCGAGAGGATGACGGAAGACAAGATGCAGCAGCTCCCCAAGAACGCCTTCAAACCCTTCGGCAACGGCGTGCGTAGCTGCATCGGGAGCGAGTTCGCTATGCAGGAGGCCATGGTCGCTGCCGTCGTGTTGTTCCAGAAGTTCGATTTCAAGCTGGTCGACCCGGACTACGAGCTGCAGTATCAGCCGAGCCTCAACCGGAAGCCTAAGGACCTGTTTGTCTACGCGCGCTTGCGCCCCCACGTCAATGTCCTCTCCCTACAGCGGGATCTGTTTGTCCCCGCAAACGGGCAGGCGGAGGAGGAGGAAAGAAATGTGTGACACTGTATCTAAGTCGTTTTGTGTGTTCAGCCAGGCTGTCTACACACCTACCTACCTACCTACGGTGTCTGACTACTTACCTAGGTAGATACGGTGTCCACCGGCATGCCTTGGTGTCTTGTCACACCGGTGCTTACTTAATCTCACGCATGTCACGAACTGGCGTTGAGTGTGCTTGACTGTGGCCCGAACCTGCTCATTCAGTTCCCCGTGCTCGCCGTGTCATCCCCCACTACGTTTGTCTTGCGGCCCGTTGTTGGAGCCAGATAAGTGGGGGGTGCGTCGGTGGCCGCGTCGATTGGACAGGGTGCGGAACGGGTGGATCTGTCGCGGCTGCCATTGGTTCCCCTGCACCTCCCAGGTCTTCCTTCTCCGGAGGGCCGCCAGGGATCGGCTGTCTGATCGCTGGAGACTCACGCCGGTGCCACCAACATGTACCTACCTATTTAGGGGTAACGGTACACGAAGGATTGGATTCCATGCCAGACTTTGGAGAAATGGTTGGGGGCACAGCCATGCCTGCCCAACCTACATGTACATGCATGGGTCGCAGATTACTATGGTACCTCGCCGTCGCGTTGGGGGCCATATCAGCGAGTGCGCCACCTCCCGCTACCCCTATAACAACTACCCTTAATTGCAACACAACAACATTAGGAACCAACTACAATTACTTGAGAAACAGCCAAGTCAGGTGCTTCTGCAGCCTCCTGGCAAGTGCGGGCATTATGGCCAGGCTTGCCGCGTACACCACAGCGCCGGACCCTCGTACGAACCCCCCCGGCACCAACACCCTCCGGCTGCATTTCCTGCACTACCTCCTCACCCACGGCTCCCGGGCCTAGTAAATCCCTTGCAGCTTGCAGAGTAAGTGATCCTCCAAGCTTCACGCGTGTTTTTTTTTTTTTTTTTTTTTGGCTCTCCGGCGCTTGCTTAGTGCCTCGTTGGCTTTCCGGAGCGAAGCGTTCTCTGACCGCAGGATGGCCACCTAGTGCATCACAGCCATTGTACCCTTAGTAAGCTGGTCCACGGCAGCTAGCATCGACGTTGGGGAGCTGTTTTGATGGTTGGAAATGCGAGTCTTGATGAGCGTTGACTGCGAGGTCGCTTCTCGAGAGTTGTGTGGTGTCTGGAAGACCCAAGGTTGTGGTGTGCCGGCCCGCGAGTTTAGGGGTTGCACCGTGCACATTGTGACCGGCAGCGTGACGGAGATGAGCGATGCCGTGCGCGCCATCTAGCAGACACCGACGCCCATAGCGGGCGTCCTCCAGCTTTCCATGGTGCTACGCGACCACCTCTTCGCCGACAGGCCGTTTCCGGACTGGGAGGCAGTAACGGCGCCAAAGGTCCGGGGGACCTGGAACTTGCACGAAGCCCTCAATTGCCCAGCAGCCGTACCAGCCGCTACACTTCTTCGTCCTGTTCAGCTCTTTCGCCGGCCTCGTCGGCCAGCGGGGACAGGCCAACTACGCAGCGGCCAATACCTTTCTCGACGCCTTCGTGCAGTTCAGGCAGAACCTGGGTCTCGCGGCGCCGGTGCTAGACGTGGGTGCTGTCGCCGATGTCGGCTATGTAGCGGAGCGGCCTGACCTTGTCAACTTCTTCAAGACGACGTCGCACCACCTGCTCCGCGAGCAGGACGTGCTGGACGCGCTCGGGCTCGCCATTCGCGAGTCGGTGCCGATCTTGCCGGAGCAAGCTGATGACTCTTTTGTGTCGCATGGCCAGCGAGAGCTGGCCATGCGATCGACGATCCCGATGTCGTCGCCACAGAACCGCAATGTCTGGAAACGCGACGCCCGCCTGGGCATGTATCACAATTTCGAGGCCGAGAAAGCGGCAGGAAGCGTCGGGGGCGGGATTGAGACGGGCGGGACAGGCACGGGGAATCATGGCGACCAAGAGGCGACAATCCGGGCGCTGCTGGCCGCGATCGAGGAAGACCCGAGCGTGCTGCAGCAACACGCCTTCGTCGGGCAACTTGCTCGCGTCATCGGTGTCGCCTTCTTCAGCTTCATGATGAAGCCCGTCGAGGAACTGGATATGCAAGCGGGGCTGGCAACGCTGGGCATCGACTCCCTCGTTACCATCGAGGTGCGCAACTTGTTGCGTCTGCGGTTCGCCATCGATATGTCTGTCCTCGAAATCCTGCGCGCCGAGATTATCTTGGAAATTGCGCGGGCGGCGGCCAGGAAATTCGCTGCTAAGTTGGTCGCGTAGTACCCACTGTGGTAGACATCGTCAATTGGCTTGTCAACCGATTACTGCATGTAGAGAGAAATCATGCGCGGGTGTGATTACTACCTGTAGCCTAGTGTACAATACCTATGATTCCTAGAGGTAAAAAATACTCCAGACTGTGTCTTGTATGCTGTCGTTTTCGTAGGGCGCACCATTCGCAACCTTCACAAGCTCCCTACCATACATAGAACGAACGCAAGAGTAAACGTTAGAATCTTATATAGAATGAAATGGGGGAGGGGACGTTGTAGTCACCGTACCTCTCTGCCGGAGAACAAATCTCGTGTCTCATTCCGTCAAAAGGTTGTGGACGGCGCCGATGTTGGCCGGGCTCTTACCGAAAACGGCAGGCCAAATGAGACCAAGTTCCGCACTCGGGGCCGGCAAGCGGCGAAACACAACGTGTGGCGGCCGTTGAAGATGCGGGGTGTCCTCCACCAGTCGGCGACGCTAGGTTATCCCCGGCATGTCAACTCTATCGTGTCAAATTGAGCCCCTTTTCCACCTGTGAAAAAGTCAAAGGCAGCAAGACCGGTCGAGCACACCCAGAGCCCATGCTGGTGATCATCCGCCCCCTGGAGAAAGTCCTAAGTATTCAAGGTATTTCTCAGGCTGCCCTGATACATCGTTGCGTTTAAGAGGGCAACATGCCCACCATCGTCGTCCTCGGGTAAACACCCCCCAAATCGCAGTTGACAGTGGGCATGTGCTAACCGAACAACAGAGCCGGCGTGAGCGGTCTGACTTGCGCTCTCTTGTTGGCGAAGCGGAAGGGCAATGTCGTGACCGTGGTGGCGAAGCACATGCCCGGCGACTACGATGTCGAGTACACCTCGCCATGGGCTGGCGCCAACGTCTTACCGTTCGTCGCTTGTCCCTCACTCGCCTTGACTCATCATGTTCTGATGTTACTCCTCCAGAATGGCACTTGACAAAGACAGCCGGTGGGAGCGGCGCACCTGGCCCGAGCTGCGCCGGCTCGCCGCTGAAGTCCCCGAGGCCGGACTGCACGTCCAAAGTAAGGATTCCACCTCCCTCCTGCTGCTGTAGGTTTCGATAATCTAATCATAGTCCAGCCGCCCGCGTCCTCCGCCGCCAAGCCGACGTCGCCACCGGCCTCAAAATCGCCCTCTCCGACGGCCTCTTCCAGCCCTCACCCTGGTACCAAGAAGTGATGGACAACTTCCGCGAGATCCCCGCCCACCAACTCCCCCGCGGCATGCACTCCGGCTGCGAATTCACCTCCGTCTGCATCAACACCGCCATCTACCTGCCCTGGCTCGTCGGGCAGTGCGCCAAGCACGGCGTGCGCTTCCGGCGCGCCGTGCTCAAGCACATCTCTGACGCCGCGGACATGAGCCACACCGGCCGGCGTGCCAACATCATCGTCAACGCGTCCGGCCTGCTGGCGTGCCGGCTGGGCGGGGTCATGGATGCCAAGGTCTACCCCGCGCGCGGGCAGACGGTGCTGGTGCGCAACGAGGCGGAGGGGCTGATGCCGACGACGAGCGGGTGCGATGATGGCGAGGATGAGATGGTGTATGTGATGCAGCGGGCGCTGGGGGGCGGGACAATTCTGGGCGGGACGTACGTGAAGGGCAGCTGGGACCCGAATCCGGATCCGAATGTGGCGATGCGTATCATGAAGCGCGCGGTTGAGACGCACCCGGAACTGACGGGCGGGAAGGGGGTTGAGGCGCTGGATATTATTCGTCACGGCGTGGGGTTACGGCCGGGAAGAGAAGGGGGAGTGCGTATTGAAAAAGAAAGAATCGACGGGACCTGGGTGGTGCACAACTACGGTCATGCGGGTTGGGGGTTCCAGGGGAGCTATGGCTGTGCCGAGAGGGTGGTTGAGCTGGTGGAAGAGGCGGTGGCCGAGTTGGATAGCAAGCCCAAAGCAAAGTTATAGGCTGGCACCAATCTGTCACGATAATTCAAAATATGTTCAAATTACCTAGCTTTTTGCACTCATGCCCCGGGTTGCGTGTCTGATGTGAGCAAGTACAGAGACGCCCCTGATGGACGTACCAGTCAAGCCGCCAACTGGCAGCACTTGCCACGCCGCTGAGGCCCCTGCCGCCCAGCAAAGCTGGAGCCGAAGCCAGTGTACCTTACATTAGCTCCAGCACTGAACCGCAACGCGTCCACATCCATCCCACCTTCACAACCGCAAGCCCTCGGAGAGAGAGCGATACGCCAGCAACCATGGCGGACCGCAACAACCCCCCTCTCCGCCAAGCGGTCCGTCTCGCCCTGGATATTACCAATGGCCGCCATGCACTCTCCAAGCTTATCCCTCCATTGCTCTTCCTCGCCGACGCCGTGCTCTGCAACCTGATCATCTGGAAGGTGCCGTGTAAGCTCCCCTCCCCTCCCCCAATCTCAACACAGCCCCGCCGCTGACCACCCTCTGGAACCATGAGAACAGACACCGAAATTGACTGGGTCGCCTACATGGAGCAAGTCGCACAAATCGCCGCCGGCGAGCGCGACTACACGCGCATCCGCGGCGGCACCGGCCCGCTAGTCTACCCGGCCGCGCACGTCTACATCTACACGGGGCTGTACCGCCTGACCGACAGCGGGAAAGACATCTTGTTGGCGCAGCGGCTGTTTGCGGCGCTGTACATGGCCACGCTGGGCGTCGTCATGGCGTGCTACGCGCAGGCGAGGGTGCGTTCCCCTCTACGCCCTCCCCCCTCCCCCCCCCGGAAACACACTCCCTCGAGGTACGGACGGAGTTAACAGAGTGGCGAATGCCTTTTAGGTCCCGCCCTACGTCTTCCCCCTCCTCGTCCTCTCCAAGCGTCTGCACAGCCTCTTCGTCCTCCGCTGCTTCAACGACTGCTTCGCTGCCCTCTTTTTCTGGCTCTCCATCTTCCTGCTGCAGCGGCGCGCCTGGCGTCCCGCGGCACTGGCTTACACGCTCGGGCTGGGCGTCAAGATGACGCTCTTGCTCGCGCTGCCCGCTGTTGGGATCGTGCTACTTCTCGGCGCCGGGTTTGCGACAAGCCTGCAGCTAGCCGCTACGATGGCGCTCGTGCAGGCGCTGCTGGGCGCGCCTTTCCTCGCGCGCAACCCCTGGGGGTATCTGGGCCGGGCGTTTGAGCTGTCGCGTCAGTTCTTCTTCAAGTGGACGGTCAATTGGCGGTTTGTGGGGGAGGAGGTGTTTCTCAGCAGGGGGTTTGCACTGGCGCTGCTGGGGATGCATGTGGTGGTGCTGGCGGGGTTTGTGGGGAGGCAGTGGCTGAAGCCGGCGAGGAAATCGCTGCGTCGGCTGGTGGTGCCGATGTTGAAGGGGAGGTCGCCGTTCACGGAGCAGGAGCAGCGCGCGATTGCGAGGGACGTGACGCCGCGGTTTATTATGACGGCCGTGCTGTCTGCTAACGTGATCGGCCTGGTGTTTGCGCGGTCGCTGCACTACCAGTTCTACGCTTATCTGGCCTGGTCGACCCCGTTCCTCCTCTGGCGCAGCGGGATGCACCCGGTTCTGCAGTATGCCCTCTGGGCGGCCCAGGAATGGGCGTGGAATGTGTATCCCAGCACGCCGGTCAGTTCGGGGGTAGTCGTCGGGGTGCTTGCCATCACGGTGGCTGCCGTCTGGTGGGGCGCTCGGGAAGACTGGGAGGCGAGGACAGACATGTCGAAAGACGAAGCTGTCAAGCAATAGTCTTGTATTGTTTCCGCAATCGGGTTCGCATTCGATCAAGACCCTTCTTCCTCCTCCGAGTCGCTAGGCGGCATCCTGCCGACCGTCGAGTCCTCGTCCTCGTCGTCGCCGAACGTGTTCTTCACGAACTTCTTCGGCCTGCCAAGCACAACCATTGTCAGCCACGGCCGCGAGCTTCACCCACAGCACACAACACCTACCAATAGGGCTGCTTCCGCCACTCCTTCTCGTCCCGCACGATGTTGATGATCTCGCCGACCACCCGGCTGCTGCGCGACCGCTCCTCGGCGGAGGCGAGGTCGACCAACACATAGCCGCCCCGCCGAATAAAGACGGTGTTGCGGAACCGGGGCTCAAGCTCGACGACGACAGGCTTGCCGCTGGGCAGCTCACAGGTGTGGACGTGGTTGCCCTCGCCCTTGACGACGCGCGCGATGTACTGCGTCTCGGCGAGCTCGTCCGGCGGTGACGTTGACTCCTGCGCGGCAGCGAGCACGGCGGCGCGCTTTGGTTTGCCCATGTTTGCGGCCGTTTGCTGTCGCACTCGATGTTGCCAAACTTCAGAGCACAATGGCGCTGACCTTTCGGTCGCAATTGGATTTTTGGTGGGGCAGACATGACCGGAGTCAACCCCACCAATGTCCCACTGCACCCCACCACCCGGCACAGCGGGGTACGACGCCAGGGGTTCTGAGGGACGGGACGATCGTCGCTCGCCAGGGTTTCTGTTCTGCGGGACCGGAGAGGTCTCTTTCTCCGTCTGCTTCATCAGATAAGTATCTCATGACTGGCTCTGCGTCGTGACAGCTCTTCACTGTACACAAAAAACATCGCCCAACCTTGAGAACATATCAAGTGCTTTACCCTCATCTTTTACCCCCGCTCAGACAAGCGCGACATCCGTCCCGTCCCCTCTTTCACCCTTCATCCCAATCCCCTCACCCCTGACCAGCATCTCATCTCACCACCACCCGCCATAATGGGATCGATCCTGCCCCTCGCGCTGCCCGCGCTCAAGACCAACCCGCGCTTCATCTTCTTCACCGACTTCGACGGCACCATCACGCAGCAGGACAGCAACGACTTCATGACGGACAACCTCGGCTTCGGCGGCGCCCTGCGCCGCCAGGGCAACGAGGACGTGCTGTTCGGCCGCCGCGATTTCCGCGACGCCTTCCGGGACATGCTCGACAGCATCCAGACGCCCTTCGATGAATGCATCGACATCCTGCGCAAGAACATCACCCTCGACACTGGGTTCAAGGCCTTCTTCGAGTGGGCCCGCGCGCACAACGTGCCTATTGTCGTGCTGAGCGGCGGCATGGAGCCTGTCATTCGCGCGCTGCTGGCGCATATGTTGGGCCAGGAGGAGGCGGACAGTTTGCAGATTGTTAGCAATGATGTCGCGCCGCGGGAGGGGAAGAGCATCAATGAGGCGGGTGGGTGGCAGATTGTGTTCCACGACGACAGGTGAGCTGTCCCGGGACGACGCTGTGTCATGGCGAGGTGTTTGATGCTGACGTGGCCGTGACAGCGGGTTTGGGCATGACAAGTCGCTCGAGATCCGCCCCTACGCCAAGCTCCCGGCCGAGGAGAGGCCGGTCCTCTTCTATGCTGGTGACGGCGTGTCTGACCTGTCGGCTGCTAAGGAGACCGACTTGCTGTTCGCGAAGGCGGGGAGAGGTATGTTTCTGCGCGAGATTCGCCGGATGTCGCCATACTGACTTCAATTCAGACCTCGTGACATACTGCGAGAAGGAGGATGTCCCCTTCACAACGTTCAACGACTTCTCTGACATCCACGCTACCGTTAAGGAGATCGTGGAGGGCAAACTCACCGTTAAGCAGGCTGCCACCGGCCGGAAGTGAGACCGCATCCCAGGCAGGTCAGTGGGATGCGAATTGCATACGAACTTTTAGAACGATAGACGATAGATCGCACCTAGAATCACATTGACTTCAACCAGCCAACAGCCCATTGCAGCTTCATCTAAACCCGGCTCTTCCTCCGCGCATCATGCTCGCTAGCTCTCCCTCGACTCATATGGCCAGCCCGCAAAGTATCATCCCCCCCAAAACCCCGGCGAGGAGCAAATGCACCATCAGGGTCGACCCAAGTACCCCAGCGAGAGCCGTCACAAACTGTGCCGCCGCCACCCCCGATGTGCCGAACGCTACAATGATCCCGATCCCGCTCAGCTTCTCGTGTTCAGCCATGCGTTTCATAAGATTGGGGACCAGCGAGGGGTGTGCCGGACCAAGCCAGGCGCATGTCATCGTGTTAGCCACCAATGGAGCCCACGCACCCTTTGGCGTCAGCCAATAGACCAGCGGAACACTGGCAAATTTGAGCATTGCCCACAGGAACTTAAACCACGCCAGCGCTGTCTGACGTAGACTGGGGTGAGTGGGCCGGTCGTTGCTGTTGTCGTTGTTATCGTGATGAGGGAGGACAGGGTCAGCTCGGCGTTCTTGAGCGCCATCCTCGCCTCTTTTGAAGGGCGACGGGAACCGACTGCCTGCCATCGCTGCCCAGAAGTTGGCAATCGCTTGGTATGACGATGCCCAGGGCTTCGTCACGCTGGACAACCACGCGAGCCAGGCGGGGAAAGCGACCAAACAGGCTCCATGGACAAACGCAAAAAGCGCTCCGAAGATGGTGCTCCTGCTCGCCGGCGGGGAATATCCGCCGATGACCCTCACCGTCTTCAGTGCAAACACTGTTTCCGGTCCCTGATCTTCTTTCTCCAACATCTCCTCCTCCCCCCACCCCTCATCTTCACCCGACAAGCGGACCGCAGCGGCGTCATCCCGAGTTGGGCGCACAACCGCACCGATCACGCCCAACGCCGCCACGGCGAGCAGCGTCTCCGCAACAAGCCGCGCCCTGATCGTCCCCGCCGTCGCCCCCTCAACCTCCATCACCACAACACCAAGCAAAGCCCCCAGCGCACCGCACCGGTGCAGCAGCCGCTGCGTCCACTCCCCCGTCCCGCCCTCCACGATGCAAGTGACCCAGCACGCGGCGCCGGCCACGCCCGCCAGCAGGCATGCCGCTGCGGCGGTAAGTAAGCTAAACGCGGACAGATTTTCACCGGAAGCGGAGGAGGGATAAAGACTCAGTGAGGGCCGGAGGCGGGTTGCGGTCGTGGTGGTGAGCAGGGTTGCGGTTGACAGGACGAGCGCGAGCACGGCGGGCAAGCTGCCGCCGCAGTTGTGTGCATGGCCGCGGCAGTGGGGTGAGAGGCGCGGGGGGGTCAGGTGGCTGGTGAAGAGCCGGAGGAGCGGTTCGATGAAGGCGGCTGCGAGGATGGTGCCCAGCGCGAAGGGAAGGGTCGTGATGGTGCCGGTAAGGAGAGCGCTGCTTGGTGGTGGAGGGGACGGTGTGAGTGCGATGATACGGTGTTTTGGGTGTGTGCGAGGCAGAGCGAGATGGACGGGGGCAGATGTACCTTTGCGGTCTCGGTGAGGGGGGTTTGGCTAGAAAGACGTGAGACACGGTGCTGAAGGTGGCTGTAAAAAACGCCAGGCAGAGGGCTGTCAGATGGAGGCGGTTGGCGGCTTGATGCTGCATGGCTGGCGCTGGGTTGACGAATGACGATTCCAGGGGTTGTGCTGCTTTCTCGGACACAGCCAGCGAGGCGATCGGCAGTTGCTGAACTGCCATGTTGAGCTCGGGGTTCAGTCTGGATTTGAACGATTAGATCAGACCCTAGGGAGGTCGGGGTGGAGATACTTGAAGCAAGTTACGAAGGATGACAGCGAAACCAGCGCAGCCGGGAATTACGGAACCCATCCGAAGGCTACCAGGTACCTCTATTTGCCAAGTCGATAAGTTCAAGTGTACATGTTTCTATTGATTTGTGAAGGTTGGGTTGCTCGGCGGCAGGGATAACTCCGCCGGGTGAGGTTGGGCCATGCAAGTCACTAACAAGTGGCAGCGGAGTTGCCTTTTTGGGGCATGGGATGAGGGTCAGCAACTACAGGTATAGTCGGGGAACAAGCACGCAACATTCACACGGACATCAACCATTCGGACTGCAAGCATGTGTGCTATTGACTCGACTCCGTCCCGTCACCCACGCCAGTAAGCAAGAAAAAAACCAAACTGAAGTGCGCAAAAACCACGCGGCTATCTCCTCAGGCTCCGTCGCTCAACCAACCTGGAACGTTTGGTTCTATACTCACCCACCCACTTCATATCCCGAAGTAGGCTGCTTATCAGATCCTGTCATTACCCATGTGTTGCTTATGCCTTCGCCTTGCGTTTCTCCATCGAACATGGCAGCGGCCAGATGCCAGAAGACATGCAAGTTGCCAACAATTCCATCTCCTTCCAGGCATCGTTCTTGTCCAGGAGGGCCCGTAGACTTTGGAACAGCCCTTCGCACTTCTCGCTCCAGTCCTTCCAATCGCCAACGAGGTCGGGGAAGGGGAAGACAATCAGGCATGTCCCCGACTGCTCCTGGAGAACGACGGTGGGCCGGAAGTTTCTACATCTTTTTGGTACACCAGCCCCGACTGACGTACTTCTTCGACCACTGCTGCGCAACACCCCTCGAATTTGTTTTTCCGAACAGTGGGAATTCCTAGCAGTGCTAGACGAGTCGCGGCCGTACTGCGACCCTCGAGATCTGGCGAGTCGTGAACAGCGGTCGTGGCAGGCGAAGCCATGATTGTGGAGCACTGAGATTCCGATCAGCAAAATGGGAGATATGCGGGTAGATATTGAGCAAAATCCAGTAACGGAGGAGTTGAGAAAGATTTGATGTGGACGATATCCAGGGGGGCCGGTGAGCCGCGTGGGTGTCAGAATACTGGAAGGGGGATAAGTTGTTGATGTGTTGTCGCTTATCATGCAGCCCAAGGAGGGAGTAATGCTCGCTAAATGAGTGATCGAGGAGTTGGCCTCCGGGTATTATAGCGCTCAGATGGCTCCGTGACCAGCAATGTGCGTGAACTGCGTGATGCGTACAAGGGAAAAAGGTTCATAGGGCAGGCGCAGCATTAAGATTCACAAAGCACTCAAACAAAGCAGAGTCTGGCTGGGCTTGCGTCGGCTTTGACTCGATTTCACAATGCCCATTGTCTGCACGTCCGATTCATCCAATTATATGCCCATCCTGAACAGCGGCAATATTGCTCATCGACTTTTACCAAAGCAAAGAAAGGCCACTATTGATTGGCAATGTGGGCATTGGCCTCGTGCAGGGGCAACTAATCCCGCGGCTTAGAACACCCGCTGCCCTATTATCACCCCTACTCGTAGATATCTGACGGCCTTTCCCGGCGGACCGTACTATGCCACACATCACAGCTTCTTTAGTAGTTACAAACAATCTTAACCAAAAAGCCCTTGGGACACCGAAAGAGCTGGCCCACTACCCTGTTACTGAAACAAAGAGCATCCGAGCCAAGGCGCTGCAAGAAGCAGCACTAGGCCGCTCGTACGCGATGGTACCGCAGCCGTAGCTCCATTGTCATGAGGAGTGTTGCTTTGCGATGGCGTCGCGCTGGGCTGAGTCGTAGTGGTCGAAGCGGTCGAGCAAGGCGCCAGGGGGTGTTCGGCCGCGCAGTTCCAGGCGCTGATAGCGGAAGTGATGCCGGACGCGTCCGCGGCGTCGAGATGTGCGCCGCACGGGTTCGGCGACAGCACGCTCGAGGTACGGAGACATGTAGGCCGGTGCTCGCTGTCCAGGAGTGTCGCCGTCACGTTTTGAGTTACCAGGGGCGGCAACAGCGGGTTGGTGCACGCGTCCGAGAAGCCTTGGAGGTCCGCTTCCGGCGCTCCTTTCTTCGTGGTAAAAACAACGGTGCTGCTGTAATGGTCGGTCAAGGAGCAGTTGCTCAGAGTCCACATCCAGTTCAGCTGCCAGGTGTGCTCGCTGGCGAAGTGCGAACCGAGGACCGACCACATGTAGTAGGTGCCATTGGTCGAGGAGCCCGTGTAGTTTTGGAAGACGTCGGATTGGTCCAGAGTCGGCACAAAGCCGGAGAAGGTGCCGTTGTCGATATAAACTTGCCAGCCGGGGGTGCCGTTCACTGCCTGCACAAATCCGGGGTTCTGGATGGCTAGGACGACGGGCAGGAGAGGGCTCGGAGCGTACGTCGAGCCGTTGCGCGGGAACACGATGTCGACCTCGAGCAGCGAGGCCTCCACGCCGAGCCCAAAGGTTTGCAGGGCCAAGAGGGCCCAGCCCAGGCGGCTCAGATGATGGTGGAGTCTAGCCATTGTTGTTGTCGGTATATGTAGGCAGGCAGTGGTGCAGGCAAAAGACGGGGAACCAGGTCAAGGATAGCCAAAACCACGGGGACTTAAACGTTGATAGGCACGGTCCGGTTCAGCTGGGAAGTGTCGTGAGAAGGACTCGAACATCAACAAAGTAAGGTAACATTACAGGCCCACATGCAACTAACGCGCCGCTTGTCTGCGCCGGATGCAACGCTAGGGGTGTGTACATCGCGCAGTGGAGCTGGCTGTCACTGGGCGGAATTCCGCATCCAAATCTCTAGCCTTCAGAGGTCAGATGCTCAATTTGCCTACGTTAGGTACCTTGGTGTACGCTCACATCTTGGCGAGAGAGTCCACGTTCAACCGACAACCGGCGCCGGGATATCTAGGTAACGTTAAGTGCTATTGAAACTGAGTGCGCAGCACAGCGAAATGCACTAGGTTCAGACGGAGTTGTTACTCGTCCTGTGTAGCAATATTGATGGTACATGAAGCCGCACCCATGAAGAGTCGGCCGACGGGCGGGAAGACGACGTAGAGGCAGGCCACGCACACGCGACCGGCCGGGGAAGAGGGCACGTACACATACACCGCAAATGTATAAGCCGCTGCAAACCAAGCCAACGTCTGTGATGGTGCCCAAGTCACCCGTCAATGGAGGGACGACTTATCCGTCGCGGGACACTGGAAACGCGCGTATGATCCACAAAGACGGCGTGAGCGACTAGAGCCGTCTCCCCATATCAAACTGCCCACAGCCCTCAAGGCGAAGTCTGCGTTGCTTCTGGTGCTTGTGGCATACGGCACATTCTGCTCAAAGTCGTGGTCCCCAAAGATGATAGATAGGTCCTCATGTTATCAAACCAAACTGTGCATGAAAGGACGCGAGCAAGATAGTTAGGTATCCGCGAACTTCCAGGATACATAATTAAGCCTCAAGCCCAGAAACCTCCCTACAGAAACCCACAATAGCCTCAACCACCTCCCCGGGCATACTCAAGAACGGCGTGTGACCCGATGCAAGCCTGACCACTTTATCAAACCTCCCCACCTTCGCCATCGCCTCCTGAGCCGCAGGCACCACCGTCCTATCCCGCTCGCACAGCAAATACATCTTCGGCACCGTGATCTCCGCCTCCACAAACCCCGGCCACGTATTCATGCTCCTATGCGACTGGAACCTGCACAGCGACGCAAACGCCGCATCCGCCACCTCGGCCGGCACACCCTCGTCATAAAACTCCGCTTTGGCCCCCTCCGTGAGCGACACCAGCCCATCCTGCAACACGCGATGCGCCCGCAGTGGCATCTCCCCCTCCCCGCCGAGGACATTCCGCCCGCGCGCGGGGAACGCAAAGCCGGCTATCCATACTGCTCCGACTACACCGCCGACGAACCCTCTTGTCGCTCGCTCGGGTTTCGTCTGGCCCCGGATGCATGCCGTGGCCACGTTGGAGCCGTAGCTGTGCGCGACGATGACGGCGTCGTGGCCAGCGTCTAACAGCGGGAGGAGCTGTGCGTGGAGGGCGGCGACGTCGTCGGCGGGTGTTGTGTTGGGCGAGACGTCGGTGTCGCCGCAGACGACGAGCGGGACGCTGAGGATGGTATAGCCGAGGGATTGCAGGGGGTGGGTGATGGGGAGGTAGTGGTGCGGTCGGTGGAAGGCGCCGGGGATGATGACGATGAGGGGTTTGGTGTCTGTCATTGCGGGGGAAGTTCTGAGAAGGGACGGGTGGTGGTGAAGCTAGTACGAGAGGAGGTATGAATTGATGGATAAGGCAGTGATGAATCTATATGGTGCGGGTCTACCTACTACCTTAACGTTACTGACATACACATGCACAAGGTTTTGAAACCCGAGGACGGTCGGCAATCCGCTCCTCCGTACACAGTAGCTGGACGTTATGCCTGATTTGTGGGCCTGGAGGTTGCCGTGTCACCCTGCAGCAACCCTGCATCAGCACTAAGGTAATAGAGCGTCCTAGGTGGTTGATTTACTAACGCTATGTACGTCCAATGGTTACCTGCCTACTGAGTAAATTAGTTGCAAGCCGTAGGCGCCTGGTACCAACTCAACTTGATCAGTCCAAGAAGTCAAGGGTGATGGTATGGAAGCTGTTACCGATGCTTCTGCTGGTGGTCTCGTGGAACTTTGCAAGTGCGTCCTCAATTGCTGCGTCAAACACAGCAGGAAACCGATCGTAACTGGACATGCCGCCGATGCCTGTCTTGGTTTCCCTTCCCCACTGTGGGATTAGGTCTTCGTCAAACTTTTCTTCCCTTAAGCTCGGTCACATTGCAGCAGATCCTCGAGGTCAGCATTGCCACTGGTCTGGGGGACGACGCGAGTTTTCCATTGCTCTTCCCAATATTTCTTCTGGTAGCCCATTCACAACCTGTGGCATCCCAGGAAGTTCATTGCGTCATCACATTCCTTGTCAGTGCCGGACTGGACGCTGCATTTGAGAAGGAACTCAAGCTTGAGCCCCTGGTTGACCAACGCCTGCTTTTCAGGACAGATGCGAGAGACCGGTGTGGTGACATGGCCGCACTTATGAATAAGCTTCTCTCTAAAGCAAAATTTGCCAAACGTGACGGCAAAGCGGTCGAGTCAAACCTGAATATGTGATAGGCGCGGGTGCAAGCCGTGTTTGGTTCCACGAGGATGGGCGCTCTCGCACAACGTGGACGTAAACTGCTTATGGTGACGATTTGAGAATGGCGAGGTTGAGTAGGTAGTTAGGTATTTGAGTCGTTGAAAGGTCAATTAGGGGGATTGCATACGATTCCTAGCAACACCATCTAGAAGGAGGCTGGCACTTATACATCTAGTCCGTTCTTGGAGTTCGGCAACATCGCAGCATTTCCGAGAAAGTGATTTGTTGTAGCCACTCACAGGTGACAGTGGTTGATGATTCTGGACTCGAACCATTCTTCGACCGCATGCAGAGATCGCTCGTTGTTCTCTTTGCGCTGCACTGGCGCATGGTTGTCTTGTGGGAATCAGAAGACATTCATGATACCAATCAGCATGCCCGTTCACTCATCACGCGGCTGAATTATTTAGACTACAAAGCAACTTGGATAGGAAACCATGGCATGCCAGTGTTGGATTTACTTCTCCGGCTTTGTCTCAATTGTGCAGGGATACTAGTAGCCAATTCCAGATCTTATCTAAAGTAGGTAGTCATCAAGTGACCCGACTCCAGATCTGGCTCTCAGAAATGAACCCAACCTGAACGCAGGATGCCTGATGATCGTGTTGGGAAACTCAGTGGTAGGAAAACCTGGGCAGGGTTAGGGCTTATGACATGCCTTCCGGCACGACCAGGCGGTGAGGGCGTTGCCGGCGGCAGAACTGAAGCCCGAGCTGCGGTGGGTTGAGAACCACGCCCAAGCTTCCGTCACATCAAGCCGACGAAGCCGACGGATCGAATCCGCACGCCGAGGTCCGCAAGCGCAAAGCCCGCGGGCGGGAGCTGCAAGCCCAATGTCTGCCCACACAGCACTGAGACTTGCTGTGCGTCCGCTCACACAACTTACAAGAGCTGCAGCGGCGCCGCAACGCGCCTGCCAGCTACGGTCGCCCGTAACATGTCTCCGTTGCAGCCCCGTCGCCGCGACTTTTCGAGCTGTCGGACCTCTATCCCGTCTCTTCTCGACTGCGCCTCCGCCGCCGAGACAACCGCCACCCTCCGGCTCCGATTACGATAGCGGTCAGTCTGCGCCAGCATCCTCCGGCCTTCAAGAAGGAGGATCGCCGAAAACACCGTCCCAGCCATCATCGTCCCCGACAGCAGAACAACCGCCCCCGTCCGAGCTGCAATCCAGCTCCTCCTCGACAGGCCCTACCCCCTCAGACCCAACGTCTGAGCCCGCCGAGACGTCTCCTCCACCACAAAACGATGCCTCCGACAGCTCGCTCCCCTCCTTCACCGAAACCCACCGCCACCCGCTCTCCGCCCGCTTCAGCACCGTCATGGATAACCTGCAATCGCGCGCCGTGACCGCCACGCAAACCCTCAACGACCTGACCGGCTACTCCGCCATCGAAGCGATCAAATCCCACAACGCCCAGCTCGAAGTCGAGCTCGCGGCCGCACAGAAACGCCTCCGCGCGGCGCGGCACAACTACAAGTCCCTGACCACGCACCGCGCCGCGACCCAGCGCGAAGTCACCACGCTGCTCGCGCGGAAAGACACATGGAACGGCACCGACCTGGAGCGCTTCACGACGCTGTACCGCAACGACCACTCGCTCGAGGCCGAGGTGGCGGCGGCATCCGCGGAGCTCACCGAGGCCGAGACGGACGAGTCGCGCCTCAGCGGCGCGCTCAACGCGGGCATTCTGCGGCGGTACCACGAGGAGCAGATCTGGAGCGACCGTATCCGGCGGCAGTCGACGTGGGGCACGTGGGGGCTGATGGGGGTCAACGTGGTACTGTTCCTGGTGCTGCAGTTCGTGGCGGAGCCGTGGCGGCGGAAGAGGCTGATGCGCGGCATTGCGGAGAGCGAGAAGGGGGTTATGGAGGAGGTCAGGAGGGAGCTGGGGGAGGTGAGGGCTGCGCTGGAGGCGAGTGGGTTGAGGGAACGGATGAGCGGGGAGGAGACGGTTGCGGTGAATGAGGGGGAGTTGCCGTTGGAGAAGCACGATGCCGACTTTCACTCCGTGGAAGGGTTGAAAGGGGAGGCAGCGCCGAGGAAACCGCTGAAAGAGGCGGTGGCGGATTACTGGCAAGAACCATCCCTTCTCCGGGCGGACGTTTTGGATCTGTACAGCGAGCGAAAGATAGACTTGCGGATGCGCGACGCGTCGCTGATCGCGCTGCAGGGAGCCGCAGCGGGAGCCACCGTGGCAGCGGCGGTTGCGCTGGCCATGCTGCGTGCCGCGAGATCCTGACTCCCCTCCTGGGCTGCATCTCACCCGGGCTGATGCCCACGTATGTACACAATCTGTATATAGAATCTTTTGTATGTTAGAGAAGGCCGTATAGACCTGCCATGATGTACACCGAGACGGTGCTTCCTACAACCACTACCCGGCGAGGCATTCATTCTCCTGGCCGTATGAAGCAAGAAGTGGCCCTGTTTATTTGCAAAAAAAAAAAAAAAAAAAAATTTCCGGAAAGCGGTAATTGCCTCGCCTTCTATAGCGTTGTAGAATAGAAGGCAACTTCTCTACCACACTCAATGGTTTGGAGTCAACGACCAACAGCATCACCCAAGGAAAGCACTGGCGCCGGGCACCGCACGTCCTGGAGAACCAGGAGGCTTCGCACAATACACCTGTATGATCCACGCCTATCCCACGACCATCGCAAACATCACCATTACATCGTGGGCTCATCACCGCCAATCTTCCCTCCCGTTCCAACCAAGCCACGGCGTCACATCCTGCGACTTTTCTTCATACTATCCCACCCCCGCATCTGTCTGACCTAACAAGTCTCCAACGCACCGCCCCGCATCTGTCTGACCTAACAAGTCTCCAACGCACCGCCCCGCATCCCATACTAAACAACGTGAAAGGGTATCTCTAGGTGTCTTACGCAGAGAGGGCCGCAAGCCGCGCCGCTAATCACCATCGACGCCTCCAGTCCTCGCCATCAGCAGCCCTATTATCTCGACCACAGGCAAAACCGTCAAAGACCGGATAACTCTCAGCGACTGAGCCGGCAGCCAAACGCAGCGAGCGGTGACCAGGCCCGGTGATGCGGTTGCTGTTGCTGTTGCTGCTGGCGGCTCGCAAACTTGCCGGCGCCGGCAGGTGACGCGCTCTAGTCGAAATCTGCCGTGTACGAGAAGCCGCGGAACTCCTCCTGCATGGCCTGGGACAGCACTGCAGGGCGCAAAACACCGGTCAGTACGCAATCTGAAGAGCAAGGAAGGAACAGAAATATTGAAGGGACGGCAACATACCCGACTGGACCGGCGTCAGCACGGGCGTGACACTCGTGAACTCGCTATCAAAGTTACTCGTGTCCGTGGCGCTCTTGATCTGCGGCAGGAACGGCGGCGCAACCCTTTTATGATAGATATCATCCCAGTTGACATTCCTAAAGAACGGCTGGGACATGACTTCTTGGGCGTCGGTGGGCCCGCTGCCCAGGCGCTGGTCGGGCTCGCGCGTGAGCAGCTTCTGCAGGATGGAGACCGAGTCGCGCGGCATGTGGATCGGGTAGAGCGGCTCGTCGGCCAGGATGGCGTCGTAGATCTCGTCCTCGTCCTCGCCGCGGAAGGGCGACTGCTGCAGCAGCATCTGGTAGATCAGCACACCGAAGGCCCACCAGTCGACTGCGCGGCCGTATTTCTTGTCGAGGAGGATCTACAGCGGCACTTCGTTAGAGAATGGCTTTTTTTAGTGAGGGATAAGACATACCTCGGGCGCCATGAACTCGGGGGTACCGCAGAAGGTGCTGGTCGTCGAGCCGTACCACATGTCCTCCTTGCAGAGACCGTAGTCGGCAATCTTGATGTGCCCGTCGAGCGTCAAGAGGATGTTGTCGAGCTTCAGATCGCGGTAGATGACGCCGTTCTCGTGGAAGTACTTGAGCGCAAGGCACACCTCGGCCGCGTAGAACCTATCCACCCCAGTCAGCAAAGCGCAGCACACCCTTTCCTCCACGTCGTGTAAGACTTACTGCGCCCGTTTCGTCCCAAACTGCCCCCGCTGGATATGCAGCATCAGATCGCCACCACTAACATACTCCATAACAAAGTACACCCGCGTCTCCGTCTGGAAACACGCATGCAGCGTCGTCAAGAAGGGATGCCTCTCGCGGTTCGCAATCAAGAACACGCGCTTCTCCGACTTGATGCTCTCCACTTCATCATTCTCAATGATGAACTCCTTCTTGAGCACCTTGATGGCGTACAGCTTGCGCGAGCGCTTCGTCTCGGCCAGCATGACTTTGCCGAAGTTGCCCTTGCCCAGCACGGCCAGGAAGTTGAAGTGGTCGAGTCCGATCCGCTGGCCCGTGCCCGGGTCCGTGGCCGACGGTAGCGGCTTCTTGGTCGGCACGGGGACACCCGTGGCCGAGGCGAGCTGCGGCTCTGGCACGACTTGCTGCTGCTTCGGTGCTGCGACTTGCTGTTGTTGCTGTTGCGGCATCAGCTGCTGCGGCTGCTGCTGGTACATGTGCTGCTGCGGTGGGTATTGCTGCTGCGGCATCTGTTGTTGTTGGGGCCGAGCCTGTACCGGGGGCTGTCCTGGGTACGCGCCAATGTTGGCATAGTCCGCCGGGTTGTACTTGCGCTGCTGCGGCTGGCCGTAGCCCTGTTGTTGTTGTTGTTGTTGTTGCGGGGCGCCGTACGGGTTCTCTTCCTGCTGCGCTGGGCGTCCGTAGCCTCCCGGGGCGCCGTAATGCCCGGGACCGAAGTCAGGGATCTGGCCGGCATGTTGTGTCGGAGTAGTAGGCTTGGCGGTCATGGCTGCCGCTGCCGCAGCGGATGCGGTTGTGCTCGCGGTGGATGGTCGCTCGCCAGCCCCAGGCCGCTGTGGCGAGGTCTGATTGTACATGAGCTTGGCCGCCTCCGTAGCCTCGGGCGACGCAAGCTGTGAGCTCAGGGACGACGGCGAGTACGCGGCGCCGGATTGAGCACTGGCTGGAGATCCTTTCCCACCTCGCAAAGTGCGGTCGCTCATAGACGATACCTTTTCCTGGCGTGTCTTCTTCGTTGATCGGATTCCTTCGAGGATTTGGTTTGCTACGGCCATCGACATGCCGCAAAAATCGGGAACGAGGTGCACGCACTGCGCGTGCGCCGTGAGACCACACTCTGTCTAGCTGTCAGTTCACCGAACAACGCCCGACAAAGGAACAAACAAACAACAGCATGCACGTACCTCCGCATTTCCGTGAGTTCTTCTTGCCGATCGGGAGCATGTATCCGCAGTGGCAGCACCAGTTGGCAGTAAGGTTCGAGAACGGCTGGAAGCGATGCGGAATCCGGTGGTTGATCTTCTCCTCGTCGGGGTCCGTTTCCGCATTGCTCTTGCTAATACACTTGGTGACGACGCTGGTGTAGCACTTGGTGTGGCACGTGTACTTGCAGTCCTCGCACTGCATGCCGGCCGAGTATTTGAGGAAGTCGCCGCAGAGCGCGCAGCGCATGATGTTGTAAAACTGGCGCTGGACGAACTTGTGGCCGTACATCTCGTGCACCTCCTCCTTGCGCTGGCGGACGGCGCCCTTGCGGTTGAGACCGGCGTCCATCGGCCGGGGCACCTTGTTCTCCTTTACGAAGTTGAGGCTGAGCTGGATTTGTCCCGTGGGCTCCAGGTTGAACCACGCGTCGATGGGCTGGGACACGACGGGGGCATGCGCCGGCGGTTGCTGCGTATAGGCCGGGCCTTGCTGCGCTGAGGGGGATGCCGGCGGTCCGGCAAACTGAGGGCCCTGGGAGCCCAAAGGAAACTGCGAAGGTGGGATCCGCGGAGCGGCGGAACCCAGGCGGTCTGCTGACACCCACCCGGTTGAGTTCGTCTCGGCCTCAATCCTCTTTCGACGCAGCTCCTCAACAATGTCGGATATCCTCACCCAAAGCAAGCCGATGGGTAACGCATGCTCGCCCGGCTTGTCATAAACAGTGAGCTCAACCTCATTGGCCTTGTCGACAAAGATATTGTGATACTCAGCCTCCCATCTGTCGGTCCTGGACGCTCTTGTTCTCGCCACCACGTTGTCCTCCACCTTGATGGTCACGAACGTCTCTGGCGCACGCGAAAACCTGCTCAGAGGAGCATGGTCCACGTCCTTGACGGAGAGGACGCGAACCGAGAGTTGACCTGTCAGTGGCTTCCTCAAATTGGGCATGTTGATACTATCGTCTGTGACGCGCTGCGTTAATTCGTGAATTCAGTACTGGGACTCTTCCGGCTGATCTTACCATCTGGTGAATCGGCATCCATGTCGATATGTAACTCCTCGTATCTTTTGAGGGCCTGTTTCAGCAGAACAATCTTCTGACTGCTTTCGATCCGTCGGGCAGCAGCATCCGCCTTGCTTTTCTTGTCGCCTTCCATCTGGTACAGCTGTACCATCTTCTCGATGCCTTTGAGATACTGCTCCTCCACGTTGAGCTTGAACTGGATTTGCGACAGCATCAACTGGATTCGCGGGCCCAGGTAGGGCGTGTCGAACTTGATCAAATCTGAGAATCAAGCCGTCAGCAACATGAGATACAAAGGAGCGAGAGGGTTCCTTCTACCAAGCTTGGTGAAATTTGGCCGGGCCTTGGGCATTGACGAGTGCGGCGGCTGGCCAGGGAACGGCCCGCGGGGAGGCATCAGGTCGCCCTGGCCGAACTGCCCGTAGCCGGAGGCGTCCTTGGGCGGCGGCTTCGGCGCCCCGGGGTCGTCGGCACCCTGCTCCCCGCTCCGGAACGAGCCCAGGGTCGAGCCGCCCAGCGACATATTGTCGACCGACTGGCCCAGGCGGCGCATCTGCAGCTCGCGGAGGCGGTCCTCGAAGAACTCGAGGTTGCGGCGCCCCTCGCGCATCTGCGTGTCGAGCTTCGAGCGGACGGCTTCATTGTTGGTCTGCTGGCGCATGAGGTTCGCGGCGTTGATCAGGGCCTTTTCCCGCTCGATCTTCTTGGAAATGTCCAAGATCTTCTCGTCGTCGTGCATCGTGGCGGCTTGGCTGGTACCGCGCGGCGGGGGCGCGTAGTTGGGAAAGGGGAGGTGGGGTTTGGTTGTTTTCGGGAGAATGCTGCAGCGAACGGGGATTGTTGTTTTGCCCTCGTCTCCCCGGGACGGGCGTTGGGCTGCTCGCGTGCCGAGCCCAAGCAGAGAGACAGCACTGCAGTCGCGCGGGAGCCGGCAACGAGGGGTGGTGGGAGGTTGCGTGTTTGTTGCTGGCAGGTGTTGCGGGATGTCGTCAGCGACGATTTATGGCGGGGTTTTGTGTCTCGCAAATGGCAAACAGCCCTTGTTGACCCAGACGGGCCGCGGTACCTTGTTCCAAGGTTTGGTGTGCCCAGAGGGGGGTGGTTCGACAGAGCGCAGCGGGTGGGTGGGTTTTGAGCTTGCGCTGCAGCAGGTCCTCGCAGTTAGGCAGTTATGGAAGGTGGGGTGGGTCAGGATTCCACCGAGCGATAACGTTACGGCGGGGAGACTTCAGGAAGGTACCCGCCTCTTGTATGCATTACCTTACCTGGTACCCAAAGCACGCCTGGTCAAGGGGGCGAAGCAGTAGACAAAGCAACGCAGCTTGTTGCCCGAAAGCGACGGGAGTCGAGAAGTCTACTTCTAAAGAGCTTCGAGCATGCCCTTTACCAAACACCCTTCTATCCGACTCAACAGTTCCTGGGTTGCTCCTCGGTCCTACTAACTCGGGTATCCGATAAGGACGTTATCGTGTAAGATTTCAAGGCGGGGCTCCCAACCAACTCCAAGAACTCCGCGATCGTTGAAAGAGCAGGCATGAGATGACAACCCGAGAGTCTTGTGGTTCACATGTTGCGGCTTAGGTCCTATATTCAATGAGTAGGAGACAGCCTGTTCTTGCTTGCTTGTTGCTGATGCACTCACCATATTGTTCCAATATTCTCTCATCAGGTTCATCGGAACACCTCTTTTGCCGATTGAACAAACGGTTACGTTATTACGTAGCTTGCGAGTTGCAGTTATGATCCGCATCCTGCAGCAGCTTGAAGCCCTGATGGGACCAATGAGACGTGGAGAGAGTCGCATCGTTTCCATGTTAACCGGATGACGCTCGTATAAATTCCAACCGGACACCGATGCGTTTCCCGTA
Organism: Chaetomiaceae sp. R4402; assembly: GCA_023628555.1. Classification (NCBI taxonomy): domain Eukaryota; kingdom Fungi; phylum Ascomycota; class Sordariomycetes; order Sordariales; family Chaetomiaceae; species Chaetomiaceae sp. R4402. The sequence goes on along the minus strand of JAMAKO010000063.1, from coordinate 106,959 downwards.
TACACAGTAGTCTTAATACGCGATTTCCTGTAAGGATATTTCGTGTTCGTTTTTCATGCATCCATTGCCTTGCGTTTACTTGTAGTTCGTCGCGCTTCATGTTTTTGAGGCACCTTGTGTGCCTCTGCTCATGGAAGCAGCCCGCCTGCACACGCGGTTGGCCGGGGAGATGGAATGGAGGTACGTACCTCGTCTAGGACTCGCTTACACGGCACGTAGGACTTTCACCCACACGGCTGAGCAAGCAAGCTCGGCGAGACAGGCCACATTGATCGACCTCCATCGGCTTTTGCGACGACCGCTGCTCATTCAGCTCCCTGCACTCTGTAAACTGCAGTGGCTTGGGGCACGTGGTGTGCCATCTGTGCTCGCCGTACTTGGACATCCAGTTCACTGCGGTGAAATACCATATTTCGTAACCGTGTGAGACCGAGTCAACACTCGGCTCGAAGTTGTTGGGAGAAGGAAAAGGCTCGTCGTGGTATGTGGATGGCGCCTTGAGCGCCCTCGCCGACGAATCGCATTTGACGAAAACAAAAGTTTGGGATGGGAAACCCATGTCCTGATACCAAAGTCTCATCTAGCTGTCTAAGCTGAAGCCAAATGTATGAAAACCAACCCTCTCGAGCCCGATCGCCAGCACCAAACTCCGACCGGAAAGACCCATCCGTGACCATACATTGTCAATCAAACGGTGTAGTCCTTCTGCAGCAGCTTAGCAATAGTGTTGAGCCTAAACAACCGTTAGCATACTTGCAGCAACCACCGAGCAACCTGCATAGCGGCGACTCACTGGATATTGCTGGTGCCCTCGTAGATGGCGCCGATCTTGCTGTCGCGCCAGTACTTCTCAGCCAGCCCTTCACGCACAAACCCCATGCCGCCCATCCACTCGACTGCCAGCCCGCTCACGCGGCCAGCCACCTGGGAGGCGTAGAGCTTGGCCATGGCGGCGTCCATGACAAAATCCTCGCCGGCCTCCTTCTTGCGGGCCGCGTTGTACACGAGGGCGCGCGCGGCCGCGATCTCGGTGTAGCTCTGCGCGATCTGGTGCTGCATGCCCTGGAACTCGCCGACCAGCTGGCCGAACTGCTTGCGGTCGTTCCACACGTACTTCGCCGCGTTCTCCCACGCGCCCAGCGCCAGCCCGGTCATCTGCGCGCCGATGCCGATGCGCCCTTCGTTCAGCAGCGCGATCGCGTACTTGTACCCGTGGCCCCGCTCGCCGAGCAGGTTTTCTTTGGGCACCTCGACGTCGTCGAAGTTGAGCACGCACGTGCTGCTCGCCTTGATGCCTAGCTTCTTTTCCTTCTTGGCGACGCTGAAGCCCTTCATGCCCTTGTCGACGATGAACGCCGTGATGCCGCGGTAGCCCTTGGTTTGGTCGAGGTTGGCGAAGACGATGAAGAAGTCGGCCTCCATGCTGTTCGTGATCCACATCTTGCTGCCGGTAATCTTGAAGCCGCTCTCCGTCTCGGTGGCCTTCGTGGCCAGCGCAAACGCATCCGAGCCGCTAACGGGTTCCGAGAGGCAGAACGAGCCCACCGTGTTGGTGGCGAGCCGGGGCAGGTACTTCTTCTTGAGCGCCTGGCTGCCCCACCGGATCACCGCCGTGTTGACGAGTGTGTTGTGCACGTCGACCATGACCGACACGGAGGGGTCCACGCGCGCCAGCTCCTCGATGCCAACGATGGCGGCCGTGAAGTTCATCCCCGCACCGCCGTACTCCTCTGGGATCTCCACGCCCATGAGGCCCTGTTCGAACAGCTGCTCCACGACTGCGGGGTCCATCTTCTCTGCCTCGTCCATGTCGCGCACCTTGGGCAGGATCACATCGTTGGCAAACTTCTGCACCGTCTCGGCCATGGCGGTCTCAATCTCGGAGAAGTGCGTGATTGGTGTTGGTGCGACATCTGCGAGGCTGGCGTCGCGACGGACGGCGGTGGTTGAGAGAGAGCGGGCGCTGCGGACGGACGTGGGAACTGGTCAGAAGTCTATCCCCGTTGCCATAACCAGTGTTGACGCCGCTGCTGGGGTTCAAGGTTGGGCAAACTCACCACTGAGCAGTAAGCCTGGGTGATGTCCTGCGTAATATCCTAGGAGCGGACACGGCTTGACTTCTACGCACCGCAGGTCGCAACGCTCCCAGGAAGGACCTCATCTTGTGAATGGACGGTAAAGAGCGTCCAGGGCGGTCCTATGTCTGGGTTGTCGGGACCAACAGGCGGGGCATGCACGGCTATGTAAACCTGAAGAGCTACGCTCAGGAACGGGCGTCGGGCAAGGCGAGGTACGTTCCAGCAAAATTGGGAGAAGGATGATGATGAGAATTGAACACGGCTTTACACGGTAGAAAGGGAACACTGCGCCGCCTCCCCAGACAGCTCCAGTTGTGACCGAAAGCCGAGGTTACCGTTCAGGAAGGCGCGGCTTCCCCACAAAGCAACCCGCAATGCCGCTGGACGCGAAGCAGGGATGACATCGTTGCCATGTGACGAGGGGCTCAGCATGGCAAGGGTCGACTAAGCCGACAATTGCCGCTGCGTTTACACCTTCACCCGTCCGGATCACTTCATCTCGAGACGACAGAAGAAGATAATACCTAATCTCCGCAGGTTCAGTCCATTTCCAAAGAGATCTTCTCTAATCTAGAAGCATTGCTTTTTTTTTTCTTCTGATACGTCTCTACTTTCTTTACAATCCCTTTCAACTGAAAACATAGTTTTCCGCGTTTGACTGAAATTGATTTGGAGTAGACATTCACCTGTCATGGCCCGGAGACACCATGGTTCCAGAACCCCCTTGAACACAAACTCCTCACCTGCTATCTTCTGGAGGCAGACGCACAAGGCTTCCTACAGCGCTCACTCACCAAATACACACTTCTACTCAGCGTTATAGTCCTTCTTGTCAGCCAACTTCGTCTGCACTACTGCTTCCGAGTCCTCGCACCAAAACCGCGACAGCACCTTCTCGGCATCAATGGATACAGTGTCTCCAGGACAGAGATGATCCGCAAGAAGGAAATACATGGCGTTGATGGACGTGAGGCAGCGCCAGAGCCAGACCCCCTTCGAGTCACACATGTCGTTCATTGCGTCGGCAATTCCAATGTCATGCTCCAGAACTCCTGTTGTACTTTACTGAACTCCTCGTAGCGCTCCTCCTGTAGTATCCCATCAATGCTGCAACCGGTAAGCCAATACGGCACGGATAGCATCTCCGCGGGGAGCGCGCAGAGCCACTCCGAATCAAGCAGGCACGCCACGTTCCAGTCGTCGTCCACAAAGATGTTGCTGGCGTGGAGATCGGTGAGCTGCAGGAGGAAAGGGTCACAGCGCCGCTCGGGACTGATATAACGGTGGACAAACACTCGAAGCAGCGTCTTGACAGCCATCTGGCCACGGCAGTCCTCGTCGCTGTAGGCGGCGTTTGGCTGGTGCAGGAAGCGCTGGTCGTGGAAGGTGAGCAGATCAGATGCGAAGGCGTCGGTGCAGTGGTATGTTTCGTTTGGTTGCATGGTCCGCGGCGCGCCGTCGTTTTCTAAAAGTACGATGGAGCAGGTCAAGCGGCGGTTGGTTAGGGTGATGGTGCCGTTGGCATTGAATTGGAACGCGCCGATGCGCGGAAGTGGTAGGCGTGCTAACGAGAGCATTATGCGGGATAGGCCGGAGAACAGGTTCTGCCTCCGATCATGGCAGCTCTTGAACTTGTCCCACGTGGTTGACAGCACCTGCCCCGTCTCGGGCCCGATATACTCCAGCAGTGTGTACGCAGAGGGTGCGGAATGCTGAATGACGGTGCCAAGGCTGTGTATACAGCGCCAAAACTTGTGGAAAAGGCGTAAAACAAGTGGCTTGTGGGAGAGGTGAGTAAACTGAAGCCGGGGTTCATCAGCAGCCGAGCGCGTTTGTAGGACGAGAGTGGAACAGATGGATAGATCCAGGTGGGGTTTACGTGGCGGCCGTCCGTGAAGCCAAAGCCATACAGATGGGGTATCCGGACATCGAAGCAATTCTCCTGCATCCACACATATGCCCCAGCCTCGCAGCTCAGCTTCTCGTCCACTGTTCCGGGATATATGGCCTCGGCGAGCTTGTGCGGCATGGCGCACCGAAACACGACCTTTGTCGGTCGTCCAGCGGACACGACATTGAGCAAGACGCAAATGTTTAAGTCGCCTCAAATCCATGTATGGGGCTGTAAAACGCAGCAAGTATCGCGTTTCCGCAGGCCGAGGTGCTGCCGGGTGAGAACCTCGATCGACTGCCTCTGGCGCCAGAGGTCGTTACGCAGCAGCGGTAACGGCTGGCGCATGCGTAAGCCGGCTCAGCCCATTGAACTCTTCCTTCGAGGCGGATTCGTAGGTTGTGATGGGACCGCGCCCCGAAACCTCCAGCGTTGCTGGCATGGCGACGCATGATGTGGAAGCAGTCGAACAAACAATCCTGGAACGCTCAGGCGAACAACACAAAACGTCAACACACGCTGTTGGAAGCTCAGGTTGCCAGCAGCGACTGATGAGACGGTACGAGCTTGGCGTGCCAAGACATAGAGGGTCCAATCGCACCGCGGTTATTGGATGGAATGGAGCCGCGTTCCAGGGACAAGCGAAGTGTGGGTCACTCTTCCTAAGACCCGAACGCTTTTCAGATCGGGTCCTGAGAGTTGACGACGACGTGCTTGACCTCAGTAGTCGCCGCGTCCGCAGCACCCCACACGATGGCGACCTTCCTCCGCAACCTGGTGTTGCGGCCAGCACTGCGATCACTGGCACTACCGAAGCCCGCGCTAGCAGTCCCAGCCGTCCGTGCATTCTCCTCGACAGCCCCCCAAAGCGCGACACTCAACCAAGTCCTGCGAGTACGGCTCCCTCGTACCCTTCAGCACCCTCCCCTATCCAGTCCACTCCTCCCCACCCAGTCACTCACCATGTTCTCCCTAGGGCTGCCGCAAACCGCAGCGCGCGCGCCACGCCGTCTCCCCCGCGCTCTCCTCGATCCACTCGCCCGCGCTCAAGGGCGTGTGCGTGAAAGTGGGCATCACGAAGCCCAAGAAGCCCAACTCGGGCGAGCGCAAGACGGCGCGCGTGCGCCTGTCGACGGGCAAGGTCATCACGGCGTACATCCCCGGCGAGGGCCACAACATCCAGCAGCACAGCGTCGTGCTTGTGCGCGGCGGGCGCAGCCAGGACTGTCCCGGCGTGCGGTACCATCTCGTCCGTGGCGCGCTTGATTTGGTGAGTCTTTTCCGTGGTTTTCATTTTTGTTCAATCGTTGTAGATGGGGTATGGATGGCTGACTGAGTGGATGTGTGAAGGGCGGTGTCGGTGCTCGGGCGAGCAGCAGGAGTAAATACGGGACTAAGAAGCCCAAGAAGGCGTCGGTTGGCTAAGGGGGACGGGGATCTGGCGCTTGATGGAGTTGGGGGAAAGACACGGTGATGAGAGCAGTGCCAGTCCGATAGACCAGTAGACATTTGCACTGCTCCTTGCTGGTGTAGCGACAAACTTGTACCATAACCTGTATGATCGAGTCACCTTAAGACGACGGTAGAAATCACGTACGGAAAGAGGCCCTGCTCGAGGACTTCTCAAACGATGAAAAGCAATGAAGCCATGCTGTTTTGCCCTACCACTTAACCTTACAGAATCAATGGACCACGAATAACCGCTACGTCAGGCATCCGCTGCCTGGCACTACGAAAAACCACTCGCTTCATCCTCAAAGCCAAACGGATTCGGGCCTGACATTCCTCTTTCCCAATGACGCCTCCCCACGCATTCCCATTTGCCAGCCTCTTCTAATGCGCAAGTTGTGTTAGGCTCGAAATCAACCATCCTCGACGACAGGCCGTCGTAACACGAGCCTATCTCCAGCGTTCCGCTTCCCTTATCTAGGTAGCAGAGTCCAGCGAAGCCGGTCTCCTACTTCTTCGACTGTTCCTCCCAGCCCGTGGGCTTCTCCAGCCCGTTGATCTCAAAGTACTTGTTGGTGCCTGCGGAACCAATCATCAGTCATCACGATCTCATCATCGAGAGCGCGTGCAGGCAAGGGGTTATGGCTTGCTTACAAGAATAGCTCTTCCAGTCAAAGTTCTCGCCCGGGTTGCAGTGGCAGCGCAGCGCCATGCGCTGCTTGGCATCGGTCGGGCAGTGCGTGAAGGGCACGTGGTAGTAGGCGATGTCGTTGAAGAAGTGGATCTCCTCCTTGGGCAGCAGCAGCGCCGCCGCGATGGAGTGCACGGGCGCGTCGCCCCAACGCTCGTAGAAGAAGCCGCCGTCGCGGTCCAGGCTCTCAAAGTAGTCGGTGTACGCCTTGGAGCGCAGCCAGTTGAGGCTGCCAATCTCGAAATTGGACCACTAAACACAGGTATGAGTCAGGGGCGTGAGGGTTGGAAGGCGCAGCGGTAGCACTTACGAAATGGCACTTGTTGTAGGTCTCGCCGCCGTCGTCACTCAGGAAGCCCATCGAGTTGCCCGCGGCGATGTGCTCCGGGTGGTTCTTGATGAACTTCTTGACGCTGTCCCACAGCGTCATGATAGTCTCCTGATACTCGTACAGGCTGATGACGAAGCTGTACTTCTTCTTGTTCTCGTGCATGAAGCGGAAGGGGTCGTAGTGGATGTCGCAAAACAGCTCGACGCTCGGCTCGACGCGCCAGTAGTAGTCGTAGTTCATCATGAGCTCCTGCCGGAAGAAGAAGCCGGACTCGAAGCGGCACATGTGGCGGTAGCTGATGCTGTCGCCGTAGATGATCTTGCGCTCCTTCATGTCCAGCCGCACCTTCTCGGCCTTGTCCCGGTCGATCCACTCCGGGAAGGACCAGTGCGTCTCCGGAATCAGGCCGTAGTGCGTCTTGCCAGACACGAGCGACGACGTCACCTTCTTGAATGTCTCGTCAAAGGCCTGATCATTGAGAAACACCCAGTCGTAGTTGTACCGCCGGTTGAAGCGGTCCTCGACCTGGCGAATCGATTTGGCAATCTCCCACACGTCTGAGTTGCGGGCCAGCGTCACGAAGGTAGCGTTCATGCGGGGGCCGCTCTGGATGCTCGTAAGATCGTTCCAGCCGGGGTCGGTGGGCGTCATGGCCATGGGGAATTGAGCCGGGTCGTAGCTGGTCTTGATCTTGTCCTTGTTCGGGGAATCGACCGGGGCATTGAGACCGTCCCCAGCGGCTGGCGGCACCTTAAGAGCATCCCCGCTCGCGGTGCCGGAACCGGTGCCGACGGGGACTCGTAGGGGAGCGCCAACGTCTGCTGAGTTCGACACAAAGTAGAAAACCGCAATCAACTGGATAGCCAACAGTCAGACAAGTCGCGCTCCGCCGCCCTTGCGCGAAACGCGCGACAAGAGACGAGGGCCACGAAGGGAGGGCAACTTACAAAGAACGCGACGAGGATGTAGCGCACGTAGCGCGCACTCCCGTTCGCCATGATGTGGGATCCTGGGTGGCCCGAAGGTCGCTTCTCGCGAAGATCTGGGTAGTAGCTGTGGTCGCCAACAGGAGGGCCGGTGGAGCGCTGGGCGTACTCGGGCGATTTCTCCGAGACAGGCTGCGTCGGCTGGGGCGAGTCGGTCATTGGGTGTGGGACGGCGTGGCGTCCAGCGAGAGCATGTGTTCACTGCTCGCGCATTATCAGGTCTCAATTACAGTGGCCGCTGCAAGTTCGAGTCTTGAGGTTCAGATTGACGAGCGTCAGGTCTGAAAAAGGAATGAAATACCTTGCGGACTGATGGTCAAGTTACAAGGAGGGCGGGCGCTGGCCTTCGACTTGAACAGAGTTGGGTGCTTTGTTGCGGCGTCGCACGAACCGACCCTAAAACTTTGGGTCTGGTCCAGCCGTACCTCGTTAACTGCGATATCAGTGAGCGCTCCCCACATCATGTTATAAAGCTACACATGCACCATACGTCAGCACGTGCAATCTCGTATCGCGCAGACCCTTGTGTTACGAAGTTGCACCTGGGCAACCCCTTTTGAACGACCCGGCATTCCTTTTGCAGCTCGCAAAGGCTTTCGCCCAGACACCCTCCAACCTCAGTCCTCAGGTGTGCCATCGGCCAATGTGCATCACGCCACCTCGCCTTTGCTGATTCTGCCGCTTCGGCCGCTCACTCGGGCAACTGCACCGTGCCTTTATTGATTTGGGGACCGAGACATTCTCGTGCCTGGGTATGGGAAAGCTTGACCAGTAGCAACATCCGGATGGGGAGACTTTTGTCGCGCGTATTAGTGCGCTCACTCGAATTTGTCTACCACAGTACGGAGTACGCACACGCGTTGCTCAGTACCTATCTCAGTATGGACTTTGTGTCTCCTGTATTCAATTACCATAAACTCGTGTTGCCGGTGTCACTACAGAACGGCCATGCACCTCACCCTCAAAGTGTGCCATTGCTCAGTACTTGTATGCTCACCTCTTGTCGGCGGCGTTGAACCGCATTCACCAGGCACCTTACCAGGCCCATTGCAGATGCCAGGAAGGGCTAATTGTTCAGCTGAAACCGCTGCTTGCAGTGGCCCTGCCAGCTGTAAAAAGGTGAGCCGTGCACACAATGCAGGCTGACTCACGCCGATTGGCTTGCCGGATTATTCCTAACGTGGGGCATGCGTCCCGGCCGCCATCGCACCCCAGCTCACCAGGCTGGCTGCTGCTTGTGCACAGCGAGCTTGGCCCACTCGCGAACTCCATCTCCGAGTTGACCTCATCGGCGTTCACGTTGCGCCGCCACGAGCTCTTGCAGCCCAGTTCTTCGTTTCTATTCGCGCTTCATTTGCGCATAGTGCGGCAGAATCCCTCCGTGTCGTCAACATTTGTTCGAGGACTCGGCTCGACAGCTTCAAGGTGTCGCCGATACCTCATCGTGGCCTGTTGCTGACGTCCAGGGAGCTGCCCAATTCCTCGCATCAAATCACCATGTCATTTGACCGGTCCGACCAGCTTGACATTCTTACCTCTTGCGCTGTGAGTTCCAACTGGCTTGATGCGCGACTGCCTGCTTTCTCGTATCATTTCTTGCCCTTGCGTCGTGCCTCTGCGTTTTTGCCGGCAACCGGTAACCCCGCAGTCGTGAAGTCGCCGCCATTTCCGAATACCAGCGCCCTCGCAACGCTGACCTGTCCTCCAGTAATCAAACCGCCGCGCAACTTCTACTCACTCGGTCGCTGTCAACATGTCGTTCTTCGGCTTCGATACCACGCGCCACAACACGGCCGCCGCCGGATTCTCGCAGGCCCACAACCCGTTCGCCGGGCTCTCGAGTCGCGATGACGAAGGCGATGCCCTTGAGTTCGAGGAGACATATGATGGCTTGGGAGACCAGCTGGACGAGACCGGCGATGCCTTCAACGATGACACCTTCGGCGAAACCACGGGTCCGCAAACTACGTCCGTAGGCAAGGACTTTGACTTCTTCGGCCAGACCGCCCAGGTTGCGAATGCTATCGAGGAAGAGCATGTCCGCTTCACCCGATTGCCGCCCGCTGGCAAGGCCCCACAGCCTTTCGCGCAGCACATCCCGCAGCCTGTCCAGCAGCCATCGTATTCCGGAATGCCCACGTATGGCCATAACCCCCTCCCGGCCCCCCACAAACCGGCGCGGACGGGTTACGAAAAGTACAGCAACGAACCGGTCGCAGAGCTCCAGGTTGATGCGGCTCTGTGGGGTGTTGCGCCCAAGAAGCATGCTCAGCCTCCTCCTGCTGTCTCCCCCGCCCCCGCGCCCTCCTCGGTGCCCGCTAGCCGGAAGGTGTTGAGCTTAGAGGAAGTGGAGGCTCAAATGCGAGCCCAGGCCAAGAAGGCGACACAGCAAGCTGCCCCATCACCGGCACCCCAACAGGCTGGCCCCGCACCTGCGCCTCAAGCGCAAGTGTCACAGCAGATGCTCTATGAGCAGAGCTACCAGTTCGCGCAGCACGGTCAGCCTCAGCTCCATCCGCAGGGTGACCATTTCCAGAAGCCCCAAGGCGCCGGCCCCGCACCCGGCCATCCGGTTACTATCTTGCAGAGGCCTCAGTCAAAGCAGGCGCCCTCGCCTCAGCCTGCCCCGCAACCAGCACCTCACATGCGCCAGCAACCGTCGGCTCCTACTCAGCCAACTCAGATCCTGCAAAACCCCAACCGTCTGTCCGGAGATGCGGCGAGATTTGGCTTGCGTCAGCACCCAGTTCCCGGAATGCCGGGCTCTTACCCGACACACCCCACGCACAGGCATCAGGGCTCCTTTTCTCGCCAACCCCAGATCATCACTCACTCGTCCCAGCTGGCCCAGCTGAGTGAGGAGGAGAAGGCTGCGTATTTGGAGCAGGAAGCTAAGCGAGCGAAGCGTAACCACAAGATCTACCTCATGTCGCGCGACAATGGCATCATGACGCCACAAGATAAGAGCTTCGTCACCCGCATCCAGCTTCAACAGCTCGTCGCTGCCGCCGGCAACCCCAACGAGCACGGCACGGACGAGTCGCTCGCCGAGGACTTTTACTACCAAGTCCACAGCCAGATCCAGGGCGGCCAGCGTCAGCACCCCAGCCAGCCCCTAAACAACTTTGCGCAGACCTACCTCTTTCAGACCGGCAGCCGGCAGGGCGGCTTGCGCCGCCATCACCGCGGTCCTGAGAACCACGTGCAGCGCATGGAGCAGCAAGTCCAGCGTGCAGTGGAAGCGGCCAAGAACAAGCCCAAGAACAAGCAGCTCGTGATCGAAGGCAGCCTCGGCAAGATCTCGTTCAGCAACGCCAAGACACCGAAACCGTTGCTCAACATCAAGCGTACCGAGAACACCACCGAGGCCCACCGCCCCGGAAGCGCGCACAAGCCCGCCCCTCACGGCAGCGACAAGAAGAGCGACCTGCGCTCCATTGAGGCCATCTACACGACGTTGATGAAGCTCGAGGACCACGACCGCGCCATGCCCCCACCCCCGGCGAGCGAGGCTGACGCCGAGGCCATCCAGAAGTTTGTCGCATGGAACAGCGAGACGCAGCTTCTCAACGGCAAGCTCTGGGCGAGCCTGCGCATCCACGACCACCCGCAGACCGGCCACGTCCACCCCTTCATCTCGCTGCTGTCGTACAGCAAGGGCATGAAGGCCATGCAGCGCATCTCGCGCCACCTGACGCACGAGCAGCGCACCACCATCTTGACGCTGATTGTTGTCAATCTGGATGCGCTCGACGTGGTGCGCCACGCGCAGGTGTCGGCCGACGCGCTGCAGCTGAATGCGGCTATGCGCGAGACCGTCGAGCTCTTCTCGGGCGCCGTCATGTCCACCCTGTTTAACATCCTGAACGAACTTGACCTCGACCTGGTCGCTGGCGTGCTCGGCCTTGTCTGCACCCGCAATGTGGATGTCATTGCCAAGAGCCGCATCGGTGCGGGCATGCTGACTATGATCCTCAGCCGTGCGGAGATTATCAAGCATGGTGGCGGCGGGAATGAGGCTGCTTGGCGTTCGTGGTATGCAACCCCCTCCTCTCCTTCTTTCCTACCAACCCAATGTTTCCGTTTCAACGTTACTGACTTGAAGATCTCCAGGGACATGACGTACACGCAGTTCTTCGACCTGCTCGAGCCCACCCTCGCCCACATGTTCCCCGGCCCCGTCACCGCCAGCGACGACATCTATGTGTGGCAGCTGCTGGCCGCCATCGGCATCGGCGCCGGGCCGGACCAGCAGCAGCGCCTGGTCCTGGCCGTCAAGGACCGCGTCATGGACACCGTCGCGCTCGCCAAGACGCTGCCGCAGGACCTGGCGGCGCAGCGCCTGCAGAATGTGAACCTGTTCATGCGCTCTATTGGGTTGGATGTGGAGCTGCTTCAGTGAGGTTGCTATCTAGCTGTGAGCGGGCTGGAATGGGATTTGGTTCACTGAACAATGGGGCTGAGATGAATGGATGTGTGTCTGGATTTTGTGGAGAAAAAAAAGGGGGGGCTGCAATGGATTGGGCTAGAAAGAGGCGTACGCCAAATGGCCGCCGCCGCAGCCGGTCGTAGAAGATGATGCTGATGTCGGCCGGGGGAAGTTAAAATCGGGGAAGGAGGATGATGCGGGCTCTGTTTTTGCCTGCTAGAATTGAGATGGACGCCGCGGAGAGAGAGCAGGCCTGGTTCTGTATGGATATATGTGCACAGTAGAGCAGGAGTAGCAGAATTGGGACTTTGCGATTTGTTCGTTTTCTGGGACACCGTTGGCCGGCGTGCCCAAACATGCACACAACCCCTGAGCTCCCTTGTCAGGACGGTTTCGATGTCGCGGGTCAATGGGATTCCCATGCCATGCATCCACATTCGTGACTTCAGCCGAGGACGCAAGACATCGATTGTCTTTTAGGTCTACAAGTTGCCCACTATACGACTAGTCTATCTCCATTGCATTGCTCTTATTTGCTCCTCTTCTTGTGGTTTTCCTTGGCGCGGACGATTCAGCTGCTGCTGCTGGGCCGGCGGTGACGCCTCTCCCGCCGCGGCCCGTCTGCACTCGCCCAATCCCTGTGGGTTGTGTTTCCTCAACCTTCACCCCGGCGCCCGCCCCCTTCCCCTTGCCTTGTTGCGCTCCAACCTGCCCCGTCTCCTCTCCGGCTTCACTTTGAGGCAGCTCCCCGCTCGTAGCCTGCAGCAGCTCCCTTTCACCCCAGTCCGTTCTTAACCGCGCAACCTTCTCCGCCAAATCCGCCGCGCTGCCTCCAACCTCTGCTCCAACCGCACTATCCTCGCCCGAAGCAACCTCCTTCCCCTTGCCCTTATCAGCCCCCTCCCCTTCCCCCACCGCAACCCCCCCAGCAGCAGCACCGTCACCCTCCTGCTCGTCCCCGCCGCGGAAGAGCAGGCACTCGTTGTACGCCTCCCACGCCAGCGCCGCCTCGTCGTGCACCCACTCCATGCGCTGCCAGCTCTCGGTCTGCACGCCGCGTAGCCGGTCCGCCATCGTCTCGGTCGAGACGCCGCCATCCGCGTCCATGGCGGATTTGATCGTCATGTGAATTGCGCGGCCGGCGGACGACGCGCCGGGCTTGCTGCCGCTGCCGCTGCCTTCCGAGGCACCCGTGTTGTTGCCGCTGCCGCCGCCGCGGCTGAGCCGGTCTTGTTCTGTGGCGGCGTCGAGGTGGTGCGGGACGGGGCGGAGGTGGACGACGGAGGAGACCGGGGTGAGGTGGAGGTTTTCTGGTGAGGGGGGGAAGGTGGTTAGTGGTTGTTTAGAGGGGGGGGAGGGTGGATGAACGTACTCCCTTGGAACACGCCAATCATGTGCTTGGTGTTGGCCTCCTGCGCGCTGCGGCCACCGCCGAAAGTCTGGGTGCGCAGGACTTTGTCTTGTCTCGCAGCCTCCGCCCAGCCCATGGGTGGCTCGTCGTCGTTGTTGGCGCCGCCGCCTCGCCGGCCGCGCCCCGTCGTTGTGGATGTAGGGACAATGTTGAAACCGCCTGCCAGACCCAGACTGCCGCCCTTTTTCGCTTCCAGTGATTTTTGAAGGGCGGTGCCCCATGCGATGCCCTTGTTCCGGTCGTAGGCCTCGTTCGTGTCGATGGGCACGTCGACTTCGTACATGGCGGTGGTGGGCTTGATGCGCAGCTCGGCGATGCGCGGCACGCGGATCTGGGCGGGGTCTTGCGCTGTCTTGTTTACGTACTGGAGGACGACGAGGTTGCGGTGCGCGGGGAGTGGCGGTTTGATGAAGACGGAGTAGCTGGCCACGATCGGGTCGTCGTCGTCGTTGGAGGGCGCTGGCGCTCGCGGCGCATTGAAATGGGACATTGTCTGCTTGTTAGTCACTGGGTAAAAAGCAAACGACGCAGCTCTTCCACCAAAATGGCGGCTCCTGAAGTGTGGGTGAAGTTATCTTCAGTGAATTGCAGTGACCTGTGTTTGTTCCAGCAGTCCCCAGTGCCCCGCGACGCTGGGAAAATTTAGTGGGGCAGAGTCACAAGCTCCACTTCGATGGAGCTTCGAGTTGAGCGATCCAGCCTTGCCAGCCAAAAATACCAATCGTCGAGGAAAAAGCTTGGCTTCGACTGGAACTCCATTCTCGCCAGACAATTCATATGATCCGATCCAGGTTTGAACTGGAGACCTTCAGTGTGTTAGACTGACGTGATAACCAACTACACCATCGGACCTACGATTGATGACGAGGCAGCAGTGTGCACCTTGCCCATAATTGCGATTCACTTTCTGTCGACCACATGGCAATTGCCCATCCTCGATTGCTGCTTAGATACCGACGATGACTGCCCAGATGCAGCTAGCATTACCTAACGACCTTTAGCTCAGTCTCGCTGTCAGCAGGCATGCATCTGCATTCGTTTCCCGGCCCCGGAAGTGGGCCGCAAGATGCAAGCGACTTGGAGGCTCACGCACCAGCTTGGCATGACGCAGGGTCCTGGCTCGCCTGGTCAGTTCGTGCCGCGTCGGCCGATGCTCGCTCGGACGATTCTGTGACTCTGTGGGAAATGAATATTGGACGGCGGCAGCCGAAGGCCCGATTCTGGGAGGGTTGGCAACAACTACCGGCGGGCAGAGCGCGGAAACGGTTGACGCCTCCAACTTCATGCGACCAATGACCACGGCTACCGCAGCCTGCCCGGCTGTGCTGTGACGGTGTGACACCTCCAACTCAAAAGAGCAAGGGTGTGGAAGGAAGGGCGCTCGGCGAGGCAGGTCCTCCAAACTCACCCCTCATTAACGTTACCGTCTGCGTTCAGAGAGATGAGATGAATCCTGCAAGATCTGTCCGTTCAATCAGCCGAGGACGGGCATCAAGTGGTTGTTATGTCGATCACAGCGGTGACAACGTGGCGGGACAATCGGCAGTTCACTCTTCACCCAGCAGTCAACTCCATCACGTCCACATGTCGAGCGAGCGTGACTTGAGCATAGATTCGGCTGCCTGACTATCTCGGTATCGCTTGGCTCTCAAATCTGAGATGTCTCACCGGTTGGTCGCGAGAAGTTCCCTGCAGCCGCTAGTGATGACAGGCGCGCGGGCCGCCCGGGGGTGTCGGAGCTCGTTCAGTGTCGAGGAACTCAGCTCTGGCACCTTGCCTTGACTGAGCTTGCCCAGTCGGATCCACTCCAGTCGAACGGTTGCCAACCGAACCATGGAAGCGTGGCACCCCCCTGGGCGCCCTCGGCAGGCAGCAGACGCAGGATTGGCCAGGCCACAACTGCAGGGGATGCGCCATGGGAAGATGCGCAACTGGGGTGCAGGTTGCAGCGGTCCCGGATGCTACCCCCGGCTGCTGTCGGCCATGGATGGCACAGACGGCCCCGAGCCCAGGGCCGCGAAGGCATGCCCTTTTTATACAACTCCTGACCACCAGACTCCACTTCTCCGGAGACAGCTCCGTTGACATCTCGCCGAAGGCTCCATATCGAGTCCCTCCCGAGCGATCGATGCCACGCCGACTCCAATGAGCACGCCGACGCCCGGGGTGCCTTCTGGGCCTCCGATGGTCGACCTGGACCATGGCGACTTGAGGCCGAACATGATGGCGGCGGCCTTCATAACATGGACGGTCGCTCTCATATTCGTCCTGCTCAGATTCTGGACCCGCACCAGGATTGTGCACGCCCTCGGCCTCACGGACTGGTGTATTGCGTTGTCTCTTGTACGGTGGTTTCATGTTCCCGCAGAGAGGCCTAGTGCGGCTAACAGACCGGCAACACAGACGGTGGCAGGAGGGTACTGCATCACCATAGTTGAACGTCGGTTCTTCCCACACCCCACGGTGCCCCGGTGAACAAGGTAGCTCACTAGACCGCAGAATGTAAATATGGCATGGGCAAGCACATCTACGACATTGACATGTTGGCGGACTATTCCCCCATGATGGAGGTACCCTCCCCTTCGCCAGCCATATTCAGCCACATCTGATATTCGTGCTGACTCGCGATGGACAGGCGTGGTGGTTCTCGCTGCTCTGCTACATTCTCAGCCTGGCCCTCACTAAGATGTCCATCTGCCTGCTCTACCTGACCATCTTCACCCTTGAGTGGGCGCGACGAGCCTGCTACGCCGTGCTCGGGGTAGTCATTCTCACCAGCCTCTTCACGATCGTCGCCACGTTTACGTATTTCATCCCACTTGACGCAACCTGGGACCCCACCGTCGTGCCCTCGTTCAGCCAGCCCCAGGCCGTGTGGTGGGCAAACACAGCGTACGGACCGCCTTTCCCAGACCCAACACGTACTTCTCAGAGCTGACATACTCACCAGCTTCGTTATCGCCACCGACCTCCTCATATTCATCCTACCCATTCCCATCGTCCTCCCGCTCAAACTCCCGCGCCGCCAGAAAGTTGCCGTGGTAGGCGTCTTCGCAGTGGGCTTTTTGTGCGTATCCGTCCCCTTTCCCACCCTCCCATCACCAACTCCCATCCACCCCCCTCCATTTTCCATTTGTCCCCCATAACCAAACTAACTTGTGCGAATGAATCAACAGCGTCTGCCTCGTCTCCCTCATCCGCCTCCCCTACCTGATCAAAGCCAGAGCAGCCGGCACCGACCCCGACTTCACCTACACCGGCATCCCGCTGCTCTACTGGACTGTGCTGGAGGTGCATACAGCGATTGTAGTGGCGTGTGCCATGACGCTCAAGCCGCTGCTTGCGCGGCTGTTTCCGAATTTGCTCGCGTCGGGGCACATGAGCGGGTCGAGTGCGTATGAGTACTCGACGACTTCACCGAGTGGGGGCAGTGGAGGGGGAGGGGGTGCGGGTGGGGAGGTGTTGACTATTGGGTCGAGGAGGGTGAGAGGAGGTAGGGAGGAGATGAGGGCGGACGTGTTTGGAGTGGTCGAGGGTAAGTGGGGGGAGGGCAGGGTGGTAAGGGATGTTGAGGCTGGGATGCGAGTGCAGGGGGACGGAGAGGAGGCTGAGGTGGTGGGTTTGAAAAAGGAGGTCGATTCGTCGAGGTCTGGATCGGAGTTTGACAGTGAAAGTCACACGATCAAGAATGGGGATGCGGTGTATGTTATCCAAAACAACGTCATGGGCTCTGGGCCGTAGCTTGCACGGACGTCAAGGCGCTTTTGGGAGGGGGGAACCGGCTGCAGTGACCCAGTTTTGTCTTTTGACCGTCGTATGCATGAGGGTAGGTTTACACTGGCGTTGAGGGTGAGGCTGGTTTGAAGGTTCAAACATTGTATTTTCCTCTCTGAATAGGTGCTCAACAACGGCTTACGACGGTGTGTTCTAGATTGCAAGCCAGACACACCGGAGAAGAACACACAATTTCCTACTGAAAACCATCTGCCGAACAAGCAACATGCCAGAAACCACCCGTTGCTCCTCCGTTGCCTCCTCAACAGACAAAACCTCGTTGGCTACTGGAGCTCTCCAGTTACACGACTCGCAAAGTTTTGCCGCATACCGGCTGTCTTCAGTTGTGGATTGTCTCCCCAAACTCAAACCCAGCGAGGTGACCACGTCATTCATATGGACGATATACTGTGAAAGTGGAAACCGCGGATGAGCGTCTACGGGTGCTTCTAGCTCCGTAGTCGCAGCAACCAAGCCAGCATCATGGCACATATCACAGCTAGGTGCACACGTCAGTTCATCTATTGACACGTGAGGGACACCCAGTGAACTCACCTAGTACCACATGGATCAATCGATGCTGGATCAGCAAACGCCGAATGTGTGCTCGTAACATCCGGCTTGCAACCAACGTAGCTGATGCCGGAACAGCCCCGGATGCCATCAAGGCCATTGCCTGACCTTCCGGGCGGCTTGGCTCGGCGGGCTCGGGCCATGGCTCGGGCTCGGGCTCACTGCTCTGGCCCTGCCCAATGCCTCCCTGATGTTCGCTGTGGCTCTGTGGCACAATTCCGTGGCCGTTGACGCCTGTTTCTGGTGCCGTTGCCTCCGGCCTGGACGGCATATGCTTGTTCCGAGCGCAAAGCTCAAGAATAGCGGCTTTGTTGTGGAAATCCACGTACTCAACGAGTTCTTCGAAGGAGATGCTGCCTCCGTTGGCCACGATGAATTCGTAGAATTGCAATTCACCGGGAATGAAGCTTCTGTTGGAAATCTTGGCGTGCACGTTGTAAGATACTGTTTTGAAACCTCCGTGGACCTCTCCAAAACGAAACTTGATTATCGGCCGGGTTACTCGACCATCAACGGTGTGCGACAGTGGGAAGTAGTGGCGCGACTCGGTGGTCTGAGAACCCCGTGTTGCCTCGTCCGCAGACACAGAACCTTGCGGATGCGGCGTGTCGAGTTCCCATTCCACTACTGGAGTCTCATCGGATATTTCTGGTGGTTGGCCTACCAGATGCTACTGTTAGCGACAAATAGGTTGCATGGCTTGTCTCAGGGTCAGAGAAATGATCAATCTTACTTTCCAGAGAGATTTGCAAATGTGCGCTTGCCCCATGCTCAAGGCAGTCTTGGATGATTTCCGCGGCTCTGTGGTTGGTAAGGACGCATTCGACGATGCGGAGCACGAGATACTCCCAGATACTCATGCTCTTTAACGCAGAATACTTGTTTTTAGTGAAGATGGGTTTCTCTGGCGAGATGCCCATTCGCAGCAAGTGGCGCACAACCCGAAATGGATCCATCTTTGAAACGGGGAATAGCTCCAGCCCTCCATTGATGGACAGCATGATGAGTGCAACAAGCTGCCAATCATCAGCGATGATACCAGGCTCGCGTTCTAGTCTCCAAATCACATATGAATAACTTCCGGAGTACGTGGCGACACGAAGAACCGAGCCTGGTTCTGACCAGAGCAAGTCCATGTGTTCCCACACCCGATCCCGATGTGGTTCCAATGCGCTCGGGATTGCTAGATGCGCAGCAGCGTCCAGCGACTCAAGAAAGTCAAATGATGAGCAGTCAAGCCCTGCATGAGCTCTGATCCTCAAGATGTCCACCAGCACGCCGCTTATTCGCGGCAATCCGAAAATGCTGTCCTCCCTCACCCAATATCGGTCTGCTGGGCGACAGCGTATTTCTGCTAGCAGAAGCTGGGAAAGCGCCTGTGCTGGCCTGAGATCGGCGAGCGTGGAGGCGGTTGTTATTTCCAGGTGCCTAGTCAGGAACTCCGACACAGATCGGTGAGTGTATAAGAGGAGGTCGTGGGGATTCAGCTCAACCAGGCCTTGACATCGAGCATTCAACTGCTTTCGGGCAATCTCCATGCGCTCTCGGTTGCCGGTCCCATCGGCAATACGAGGAGGTTGATCCAACTTCTGAGCAAACACAGGGTCGATGTTATACTCATCAAGGAAACTGTAGCCCAAAAGACCTAGGAGAGGTCTTATGCCGGTGTCAAGTAGCACCCCAGTGGCCCGGGCCTGTTCGATCAGGGCAAATGTCTGATACGCCTGTTTTCGGTACGGTTTTCTTATTGAGTCCAACAGATGTTGAAATAGGCCCTCGAGCTCGTCCGGTAGCATGTTGACTTCCTCCTCAATCGATGCGAGTCCAAATCCGTCCTCCAAGCGAGCCCTGATTGACTTGACGACCAGAGCTACCCAGAGAAAGATTCCGTTGGCTTTTTCTGTGACGATGTGGACCAGCCGCTCAAGGAAGTTCTCCTCAAGGTCCTGCAATCTCGCTCGGACGTAACCCTGCATGTCAGCCAGAGTAAGATCGTGAAGCCGAAGTCGCTTGGCGTCGGCAAAGAAATTGACGAAGACGTTATATTCCCGACTAGACACGCAAATGTTGACTGCGTCCTGTGACACCTCTGTCCAGTTCAAGAGGAGTTGCAGCATTGCCTTGTAGTCGTCCTGAATCGTCTCCTCGTACTCATCCAGACCGTCGATGAAGAGACAGATCTTGCAAGAAGCGTACAACGCGGAACAATGCTGAAGACGGGTGAATGCGGACTGTACCCAGCCATCGACGAGCTTTCCGGCGATATGGTACACTCCGGTTCCTGACGACAGCCAGCGGATGAATGAATTCATCTTGGTACGGGCTGTTTCATTGAATAATGGAACGGACTGGGGTTCAACCGATCCATTGCCGGCAGCGGCCGTGTGCTTGTCGGGAGCTTCATCGAATATCCATCTGAATGTTGATTCGTGCGCCTTCTCCACAACATTGACTCTGTCGCGCATCTCAGGAAAAGCTATCAGGTCCAAGACCGCTCGCTGGGCCGCTCTGGTACACATCTCCTGAGAAAAGCCGAGCAGGTCCTGGAGTTGTTCGCGAGCTCTTGGACCGATGAACGTCAGTTCGGACCCTTGGCGAAGCTGCTCAACTCCCGCAAGAACGCGACTGAGATACCGACCGCTGCGGTCTGAAGCCATGACGAGTTGCTCAATTTGGTCCTTGGTTTCGGACCTGTTAACATGAAAGTCAGCTGGCGCATGGCTCATTATGCTGGGCTCCCTCAACGTGGAATGTAATCCGTGGCAGTTGGCACGCACCTTGACAAAGCGCTTAGCAGTTGTTCCAGCCGGACGCGGCACTGCTCCAGCCGTCGCTGTAAGCCCAACTTCTCCTTCTCATAGTGTTTACTCTTCACGGCCGCCAACACACTGTCAAGCTTCGACTTGGAATTCTTGGCCTTGATCTTGTCGAGCAGCGCCAGGACCTGCGTTGACAGGGTACGGCATTCCGCAGCCAGGCCATGAAGCAGCCTGTCCTCATCCGTCATGCTCTCCAGCTTGGGGACGACAAGTTTTCCGGCAAGATGCTGCGTCTCACGCGCGGCGTTCTCCAGGCTGCGGTCCTCCTCGGTGGCGCCTGACAGTGAGCCGTAGACCTCGCGCGCATTGCCCAAAACCTTGAAGCCAAAGTCGACAAATTGAGCCACGGCCGCGGCCAAGCTCAGGGCCGTAAGGGGATCCATTCCGCCTGGCCCCGGAGGATGAAGTGTGCCGTGTTGGGCCCTGCTGGAATGTGGGCGAACAAACGGCGCTGCCGTGCGGTCAGAACGTGGAGTTGGCAGACTTCAAGTTCCCCAAAGTTGCCTCCAGTTCTGCCTCCCCGCACGAAGCCGGCCGCAGGGAGTGGCCGTGTCGAGGGTAGGCTGTCAGCCTGAGCGGCTGGAAGGGTCATGCAGTTGGCTGTCGCCTGCATCTGCGCCCTCCAATCGGCACGCGCCATCTTGGTGAGACACCGATCGTCCTTTTGGATCGGATGAACGGTCAAAACGAGAAGGCCTATTGTGGCTGCCACAAGCGATTGGTTCAAGGTAATGGGATCAGTACACGTGTACTTCGGTTGTGAGGGCTTTTCAGTCGCTTGTTGAAAATTCCATAGCAACGAGATTCGGGTTCTTGGTGGCCGTAATCGCTCCTTCCCCTTTCTGCCCATCCACCTTACAATATTCCCACACAGGTAAGGTCCATGGGCACTGAGGTGGCGGCAATGCACAAGAATTTTGGCCTTCGCTGCCAGGTACGGGAGCTGCTGCCACTCATTAACGTTACTGCTTTGTCAAACTCGGCTGTCGACTTCGTTTTCGATTCAGTTTCACACAAACCCTGATCCACTGCTAATATATACTCTGAACGGGCGTTGCATCAGCAATTCACCTTCCCTCGGGGACCAATTTCTTACCTAAGCAGGTTCCGACTGGTGCGGGTAAGTTGAGATTCGGACAACCATTGTTGGATTGATATTTACCGGGGAACCGTCACAACGTGCTGGATCTTCCACCACTGCAAAATCCTCAACACCCGGCTACTGGCCTCGATGGCGCCTCAAGGGCTTCCAGTCCCACATCGAGACGAATGCCCAGCCGGAGACTCGGAGCACAGGAATGAATCAATGACCGCAATGGACGGGCGATTGGTTGGGTATTTAAGGGTGTCAAGCGGCCGGTGTTGTGGGTGCAGACAGAGGCCCTGGTTAACTTGATCCGTTCAAGACGAACCAGAGGAACAGGGACGTCAAGGGCAAGATGATGACCCCAACGACGAGCGGGCTTCTAGCCCTTGGCTACTTGGCTCTCCAGTCCGCCGCGCAGAAGGTCTTCAACAACCCGGTCCTCTACCAGGATCTCGCGGACGTCGACATCATGCGCCACGAAGACACCTACTACTACTCGGCGAGCACCATGCACTTCTCACCAGGCGCACCGATCCTCCGCTCCTACGACCTTGTCAACTGGGAGTACTTCTCTCACTCAGTCCCTTGGCTCGACTTCAGCCCCGGTAACAACTACAACCTGACGGGCGGCTCCGCCTACAACGCCGGCATCTACGCCTCCTTCTTCAACTATAACCCCCAACTCAAGACATGGTACTGGGGCGGGTGCATCACCAACGACTACCGCACGCACGTCTACACAGCCAGCGCACCCGAGGGACCATGGACGAAGAAGAACGTGATCAGCTCGTGCTACTACGACTGCGGCATGCTGGTCGACGACGACGGCACCATGTACGTCGTCTTCCTGACCAGCTGGAACACCAAGCAGCTGTACGTGGTGCAGCTCTCACCCGACGGCAAGGAAATCAAGCGGCAGCAGGTGTGGACGACTGAAAGCTCGCTGAGCTATGTCGAAGGGTGGCGCATGTACAAGCGCGGCAGCAACTACTACATCCTGGGCGTGCATCCTATGGACGGCAACATCATTCTCAAGGGCAGCAGTCCCTGGGGCCCATACACGTGGAAGTGGCTCGTCCGCAATGGCGGCGCGCTGCTTCCCGGTGCGAGGGTGCCCAGGCAGGGTGGCCTTGTCAGCCTGCCCAACGGCACTTGGTATCACATGGCTTTCATTGACGCATATCCCGGCGGCCGGCTGCCCGCGCTCGCGCCGGTGGACTGGTCGTCTGACGGATGGCCGACGGCAAGGATGGTTAACGGTCAATGGGCGAAGCAGTACCCGTATCCCTTGCCTCCGCGCGCAGTCAAGTCTGTCGTCGGGACTGACACGTTCAATGGTACGACCCTCGGCCCGCAGTACGAGTGGAATCACAACCCAGACCCGGCTTCGTACTCGCTCACGGGCAGCGGCCTGGAGCTGCGCACGGCCACGGTGACGAACAACTTCTTTGCGGCGCGGAACACGCTGACGCACCGCATCCTGGGACCGTCGTCGACGCTGACTGTCCAGCTTGACTACTCCAAGATGGCGGACGGCGATCGTGCCGGCTTGGTGCTCTTTGACGTATGTCCTTCTCATTTTTATCTCCTCATGGTAGCGAGCTGGGCTAACCCCCGAGGTTTTAGTATTCCGCAGGTTGGATCGGCGTCGTACGCGATGGCAGCACCTACCGCTTAGCCATGTGGAACGGCCTGGCACTTAGCGACAGTGGCTGGAAACCGAGCAACGCCGGCTCGCAGGTGGCCAGCGCCATCATTGCGAGCAGCGGCCGCATCTGGCTGCGCACCAAGGTCAATGTGCTTCCTGGTACACAGCAGGGCAGCTTCCAATACAGCACCGATGGCACTACCTTCACCAACCTCGGTAACAACGTGACCATCGTCAACGACAAGGTCTTCTTCATGGGCTGGCGGTACGGCGTGTTCAACTATGCGTCTAAGGCGAGGGGTGGTGCGGTTACGCTGCGCAGTTTTACGATTGATGGAACTATGTTGAACAATGCTGCCTGAGGTGCTTGGGCTCAGCACCTTCTTACAATCCGCTGTGCTTTTGTGGTTGAAGAATTCGGGAGTTGTGAAATCGCCGAAGGGGTAAAATAAACCTTTAAGGTTGAGTACAAAAGGGGAAACGACGCTTCCAAACCAATGAGTGCCAAGGGAAGAAGAGGATGATGGAAGTCTTCGCGTGTCTCTGTATTTGGCGCCATATGCCTTTTCTACTCCCATGCCATGCTATTTTGATACGGTGTTGAGAAACCAGCGCGCCATGAACCCAGATACTCGACCCAAGTCTTCCGCTCAAAGCTTAACCGCCGACTGCAGTGTTGCGACTGAAATCCACTCATCACCAACGTACCGCACATGCCGTCAAATCTCGACCCCGCAAACCCAAAGAGCCTTTACTACCCTTTCCCGCACCTCCCAAACACCCGTTTACCACCCCCGACCAGCCATCTTCTCCTCCGGCTTCAGCCCCGCGTTGCTGATCCCTGCCATCGCAGTGCCATGCTCAATGCTCGCCTCAATGAGCGCCTTCTTATCGGTGTAGTTCGCAGTCGCCTTGACAATCGCGCGCGCCCGTTTGGCCGCGTGCTCGGGCGTCTCGGCGTCCTTGAAGATGCCGCTGCCGACAAACACGCCGTCACACCCCAAGTGCATCATGAGCGCAGCGTCGGCGGGCGTTGCCACGCCGCCGGCCGCAAAGTTCACCACCGGCAGACGGCCCAGCTCAGCAGTTTGTTTCAGCAGCGCCACGTCGCAGCCAATCTCGCGCGCAAGCGCCGAGATGGCGAGGTCGCCACCAGCAGTGAGCGCCGCTTTGGCGCGAGCGATCTCCGCGTTGACGGTACGGATGTGCTTGACGGCCTCGACAATGTCACCGGTGCCGGCCTCGCCCTTGGTGCGGATCATGGCGGCGCCCTCCTTGATGCGGCGCAGCGCCTCGCCCAGGTTGCGGCAGCCGCAGACGAAGGGGATCTTGAATCCGTCCTTGGCGACGTGGAACTGGTCGTCGGCGGGGGTCAGCACCTCGCTCTCGTCGACGTAGTCGACGCCGAGCGCCTCGAGGATCTGGCACTCGACCACGTGTCCGATGCGCGCTTTCGCCATGACGGGGATGGTCACGGCCGCTTGGATTTCTTGGATCATTTCCGGGTTCGACATGCGCGCCACGCCGCCCATCTTGCGGATGTCAGAGGGGATGCGCTCCAGCGCCATGACGGCGACGGCGCCGGCTTCTTCGGCGATGCGCGCTTCCGCGGCGGTCGTGACGTCCATGATCACGCCGCCCTTGAGCATCTGGGCCAGGCCGGCCTTGACGGTGAAGTCATCGTTGGTGGTGCCGTTGGTGGCGGGGTGGAGGTTGGCTGCCATTTTGTCTTTGTTGGTGGAAGTGACTGAGCTCGTTGCGGGTTTTACGTTGCTGAGAAAAGAATCGAAGCAAGCTTGAGCTGGTGGTTGTCGGGAGGATCGCTGGAGGAAGACTGGCTCCCTGGGGTATCACAAGGCACAAAAATGAAGGTAGTGGTCTGAAGGGACTGAGGGTTCTCCCGCTGTTGGAAAGAAGTTCAAGTCTGCTTTTGAAGGGAAAAGTGGCGTGAGTCAGTCGTTGACCCCTCGATCCGCAAAGGACCTGCGAGAGACGGGTATCTAACACAGTGTGGGGATACTGTACAGTTTGGTTCTTGGGGGCGATCCGCAAGTGCCCGCCTCCGAACCGGAGCCTGTCCTGGATGGCGGCACTTGGCAGTCCCAACGGTGCCAGGCTCGAGCTAGGTTACAGACGACTGCTCGAAGCGTTTGGCGCGGGGTTGCGGACTGCGTGATTAGTATGAGTTTCCGTCACATTTGACCCAAAATCTCGAAAATGATTTGCGTAAACAACATGGCATATTGCATTCTTAGATGTGTGCTAAGCTACAATTGCCGATCCATGAACCCTCGACGAATCGTGATGTTCAAGAGGAAGGAGTCACTGTGCGATGTGGAATCATTGTCTCGCCTCGGACTTGTGCAACCTGGCGCCCTTCCAGAAACAGTGCCAACGCTCTGGAACGACCAACTGTCTCACTGAAGGTGGGGCGATCGTGGGATCCACGCCACACCGTGGCTAACTCTATTTCCACTGCGTCGCGATGCCAGGGGCAAAACACCGTGCGAATTGGCTGAGCGTGGGGAAAGAGCACATTTTCTCGCCGTCCTGCCTTTCCGGGCATGCCGATGTCGTCGCGGGGGTCCAATTGAGTGGCGAGGCATTTTCATTCAGTCGGCCATAACGCCGGCCTTAACCGCCCCATTCCGAGCAACCTTATCACTCAGCTTACCACAAGCATAAGCCGAGCAATTCGTTTGTCAATCGTTGAGTTTCGGAGCGGGTTGGTGACTCAAACGAACGAGTTAACATTGGCCAGATTTAGCAGAGTTCGCAGGCTTGACCCGATTTCCAGAACAAGCACTGAGTTCCTCAATTAATTGTCTTTTCATCCCGATTCCTCCATTAGTACTTTGGTGTGTACACACCATCTACAACCACTTCGATCACTCTCTCACTCGGCCACGTCCCCCGCCAAACACCAGCCATGACCAACCCCATCACGGTCGGCGTCCTCGCCCTCCAAGGCGGCGTAGTCGAGCACCTCAACCTCCTCCGCAAAGCCGCAACCCACATCCAATCTCACCCCCCATCATCAACAACAACAACAACAACAACAACAACAACCAATCCCCCCTCCACCTCCATCGACAACCCCCCACAGTTCACCTTCACCCAAGTCCGCACCCCGCCCGACCTCGCGCAATGCGACGCGCTGATCATCCCCGGCGGCGAGTCGACCACCATGGCCATTGTCGCGGCGCGCCTCGGCCTGCTCGACCCGCTGCGCGAGTTTGTCAAGCTGCGCCACAAGCCCGTCTGGGGCACCTGCGCGGGGCTGGTCATGCTGGCCGAGCAGGCGTCGGCGACAAAGCGCGGCGGGCAGGAGCTGATTGGCGGGCTGGATGTGCGGGTGCTGCGGAATCGGTTTGGCACGCAGATGCAGAGTTTCGTGGCCGGGTTGGAGTTGGGGTTCTTGAAGGAAGGGGAGGAGGGGGTTGGGGAGGGGCCGTTTAGGGCGGTGTTTATTCGGGCGCCGGTGGTCGAGGAGGTTATTGCTGAGGAGGGGCGGAAGGGGAGGGCGGAGGTGGAGGTGTTGGGGGTGTATAAAGGGGAGGCGGAGGCGGGGGAGGGGAAGGGGGATATTGTTGCTGTAAGGCAGGGGAATGTGTTTGGGACGAGCTTCCATCCAGAGCTGACGGATGATGTGAGGATACATGTGTGGTGGTTGAGGCAGGTGGTGGATTCGCTGAGGCATGGGAAATTGGTTACAAACGGTGTTTGAGGGGGAAGATCAAGGTGTGCATCGCGGCAACGTAGAACTTAAGAGAGATAGATTAGACGTGTAGAGTGCTAGTGGTGCTTAGACAAGAGTTCAACAACGCGATCTCGCAAGCAGCCTTGCGTCCATCCAGTGTATTTTCCCGTTTCAAGAGCGACAAATTGTGTGGCGGAACATAATGACAGAACTCACAACCTCGCACCCCCGTCCTCCTCCTCGGCGTCGTCATCAAACGCATGAGCCCCGAAGTTACCCTCGCGCGAGGCCATACCCTCCACCAAACCCGCCGTAGAAGCCGCATCCAGGCTAACGTCCTCCAACCCCGTCGCCAACCCCGAATCATCCCCATCCCCATCCCCCCCCAACACCGTACTCCCGCCCCGCGTAGTACTCCACAGCGGATTGGACGGCGTATCTCTCGAATCATGCCTGCGGCGGGGATACGACCTCTCCTTGATCGCCCTGCCCGTCTCATTGCGCACCTCCTTGATCATCGCCTCCATAATCTCCAACTTTTGCTCTTGCTCCCCACCACCACCACTACCACCGCCACCACTTCCTCCCTCCAGCATTAGCACATCCGGCGCGCGCCAGTTGTAGTACAGATTCCCGTGCGTCTCGCGACACCGGGCGCCGGCCGGGTGCGCGGCAAAGTACATGTGGCACAGTAGGCAGGTCGGCTTGCTGGTGCCGACGTAGCGGCCGAAGGAGGCTTCGTTGAAGAAGCGGAGGGGCGGCCCGTCGTCACCGTCGTCGCCGTCGTCGGTTAAGGAGAGGGCCTGATCGCGCAGTACGGAGGCGAGCAGGTGCACTTCGGCGTGCACGATGGGGCGGAAGCGGGCTGCGCTGGTGCGCTGTCGGATGCGTTCGTCGAGGCCGTGGGATTGCAGCTCGGCGGCGTGGAGCTGGTATTCGGCGAGGAGGGCCTTGTTGCGGCTCATTCGCTGGATCATGCCTTTTGCGGTCCGCCGTATGTCGGGTGGTTTGTCGGAGGGCAAGCTGGAGGGGATGGAGGTTACCTCGAAGATAGAGAAGAGCTGCGGCCAGGTCTTGCGCGCGGAGGTGAGGACTTTGATCGCAATGTGGTAGGAGAGCAGGCGGCCTAGCGCGTGGCGGACTTCGCCCCAGGGGCTGTCGCCGACGGCACTGTTGCTGCGCGTCTTGTTTCTCATGTACTCCTCGAGGCAGGGCTCGTGGTGCGAGTGGATGGTGTGGAGGAGTGCCGCGGCGTGACGGGCGACTGGGTGAATGTCAGCGGTTGCCTACGTACCTAGCGTATGTGGCCATGGAACTTACACATATTGTTGTCGGTCTGGGGTGCTTCGCCAGCGGCGCGTACGTGTGGTAGGAGATCCCCTAGTGCCTTAGAAACCAATGTCCCTGTGTTGGTTCGTGTGTGAGCATCGAGACGTGCATGGAGAGTACTGTATTCAACCAGGTGTTGTGGGATTTCACCTTCGCTTGTGCCATCTTTGGCGGAGGCATCAATACAGAAGTCCAGGCGGCCATGAGCAAGCAAGGCGTCAACGTAATTCTCGATCCTGGAACGATTGAAGGCAAGAACAGCCAGCAAAATCTCGGTGAACAGGCGCGCAGTGAATGCTTTGTCGTTGAGCTCATCATCCGTAGCTTGAGCGAGGAGATCAAGGATGGCTTTCAGGTATGTCTTGACCGATTCCAGCTCGCCGTTGCTCCGCTGATTAGAGGCCAGGCGGTATTCGATGGTGCCCGAGTCGAGCACGACAATGGCGGTTACCGTCTTGCCAAGTGGCTGTTTAGGCTCGCTGTCGCAGATTTGCGACAGCTTGTTGAGAAAGCCATAGTACGTTTGCTTCGAGGACTTTCCCGCGGCCGTCTCCAAATCAGGTTCCGAGATCCTGTTGTCCCTGAGATAGACGGACCTGAGAGCGTCAAGCAGCACGACTGGCTCGTAGAACCGTTTTCGGACGCTAGCGGGCAGCTCGACGCAGCCCGACATGTTATGTTGGCTCAAACAGGGTTGACGAACAAAAAGAGTGGACGAGCTGCGTGAATTGGAATCGCGACAACGTGCCGGAAATCGGAATGGGAAACTTTGTGGATGGCTGATGTGTATCCTGTGCGGGGTGCTGGTCACCCCATGCTTTTCTACAACAACGGCTGGAGATCTCGCCTCTAAAATCCATATCAAGCACTTGAGTTTACTCTCCTCAGCCGCGTGGACATGGACAACGAGAATAGAAGGCTGCAGCACATGTACATGCCAGGCGCTGAATGTTCGGTGTTTGTTAGGGGCGGTACTAAATTTGCTGCAGTGAGGCAGCCATCATCTGCACCGACAGTGTTTCCAGGTCTGTTCGCGTCACACGATGAGGGGCCGGCAAACGGCATACAAGATGGTGTGGGTGACCGTTTGGAAGGCTGACTTGTTAACCGCCAAGGCGGTCTTTTGAGGACGGCAAATGGAAATCGTCCACAACACGCGCTCCAGCAGGTTCTGTGCATGACTTCCTCACGCACGATGCATCATAGCGGCTGAGGTCACTGCAGTCAGGGGGCAGGGGGGGGGGAGAGACTAGTGGAATCTGAGGGTCTGCCAGCCAATCGAACCCTTGTTCCGAGCCGGGCTTTGGTGGGCTTCTGCGACGGGCCGCGCCGCGCTGTCAGGCTTTCCTCCTTCACGGTGTTGGGACCTGGAGGCCGCTGTTGGTGTTGGTATCACACCACGACATGCGGCTTGCAGGTATGCCTTGTGCCTTGCGCCATGTGGTTTGCGAACCATGACTCATTGACAAGGTCTGACTGGGCTTAGGGTACCTGTCCGTACTTGAGTGCCAGATCGCCGCCGCGGCCAGCGCTCTCCTGCTTTCGCTCCACCACAGCAAAGCAGTGGGCAGCCGCAGAAGTGAACAGTGACCTGCCAGGGGGCCCCCTTGCAACTCTGCCGGCGGTATGGTGCTATCTTGTTTCTCAGTGTCACCTGAAGCAGACTGACAGCTGTTTGTGCGTCGTGCAAACAGAATCGCCCCTCTCGAAACGACCGCTCTTTTACCGCTTGGCTGTCTCACGGCTACGAGGAGGCTGGGCTGAGTTCCAGACCTCGAAAATGGTGGACCCGTCCGTGTAAGTCTACTCCGGCGTTGCAACCCTACCTGCATTAACTTGTACTCCTGACACGTTCTTGTATTACTGAAGGCGTGTACTGGATGGGCAGCGACTGCACATCATGGACGAAATATCAGCGTTGTCCACCCTCCAGCCCGACACCTTCACGGCGCCCTGGCCTAGCCATCGATCCGAAAAATGGACTCAGGGCGCGCTGAACGATTTTCTGGAAGCATGGACTACTCCCCTGTCCGCCTGCCATGCCGCCGGTACTGTACGCGATGGCACAGTCGACCCCCGGGCCTTGGCGGTCGTTGAGGCAACCGCCCACGACATGGACGTCCTGGACGTTGGCTCTCCCGCTATCTCACCCGGCTCGACTCCCAGTCTTTTGTATCCGGGAACACCCAGCTTGCCCGGCGCCGAGCATGAAGCTGCCTTCGTCACAACTGGTCTGTCCCTTGAATTTGGTTGTCACTCGCCCGCGGGTTCCTCGATCTGTGATGCTTCTGTGTCTCCAGTGACTTTCCCTCCGGTTAGCCACGTCCTGGACGTATAGGTTCCGTTTGACACAGATGGCATCATAGATGGATGGAGCTTGATGGATGACGGCAATCACAGCAACAACCACACCTACAACAACTGCAATCTCTTGGGCAGCCCTGACGACTTGGCCGTGCTCGCTCTTCAGCAAGCCTACGACGGTGGCGTTGGCACCACCGCTTACTGCGACCAAACTGCTCTCTCACATCTGGAGCTACGCAGTCCGTCACTTGCAACAACATCAACAACACTACCACCCTCAGCCGACCTTTACGCCGCTCTCACCCCCTCAACAACCGACCCGGGCGCCCTTTGCGACGGTCCAAACAGCGACTCATCCTTCCCCTCCCCTCCGTCCTCCTTGCCTAGCACGCCAACAACTCCGGCTAGCAGCGCTAACGAATACCGATGCGACTTCCCCGACTGCAAGAGCAGAGAGAAAGTGTTCAATCAAGCGTGTCTGCTTCGGTATGTCACCCCTCTTTGCTCTCCCCTCCCCCTTCCCATAACATCCGCACACATCCACCACCCCCATCTCCCCCCTCTCACTCGTCCCCCTGCCCCCCCAGGTCCCACCAACTCATCTTATCCCCCCAAAACCCTGACATGACATTCCCTGACCCCGAACCGAACCGAAACGAAACAGAAAACACCAAAACAACCACACCCGCCCCTGGAAGTGCCCCCACTGCCCGACCTTCCCCGGCGGCGCCGAGCGCAAGGACCTGGCGCGGCACGTGCGGCGCGCCCACGCCGACCACCCTGCGGTCTACGGTAACCGCGCGCTGTGGTGGCGCGAGGTGCGGGCTAGCTGTCCGCTGTGTGGGGTCAGGGGGATGAGGGCGGATAATTTGAAGAGGCATCTTCGTACTTGTCAGGGGGAGGTGGAGGGTGGTGGTTGTGGCGGGAGTAGGAAAGGGGGAGGGGTTGGTGGGAGGGGGAGTAGTGGGGAGGGAGGAAAAGCAGAGGAGGGTGGTGGGAGGAAGAAGTGAGGGGGGGGGGGGGGGGTGACGAAGGGCAAGGACGTAATCAACGCAAGCTGAATGATGAATGGAAGGGGTATGGTATGGTGATATGCTGGCCGTCGGCGGGAGCGGGTGGTGTAGCTGGAGTCGTGTCGGCGATGGAAAGAGGAGGGTTTAGTGAGTGGTAAGTGAGGGATTGTCGGTCATTGAAAGTAAATTAGTGTTCTCCGTTCTCTAGAAATTCTGTGTCGCTCGTTCATTGATGATGCTGTGGTGGGGCTTGCGGAGTGCATGGGGAAGAACTGATTGTGTTTAGGCAAGTGGAAACCACAACCAAGGTGTCTACGTGGTGAATATGCTGCAGTCTGTAACGGGATAGGTGCCTCTCGGGTGTGTGTCTGTCCTTGATTGACCTGATGCCATCTTCCCAATTGAACTAAATTCCTACCGTGACCCCGTAGAGCGCCGAAGCATTTTGGTCACGAAATCATTCGTAAAGTCAGAAGAGAATCGATCCAGACCACTCCGTCCGTCTCATCGACGGCTTGAAATTAGCATAGCCTCGCGATCTCCATATGCTCGCGCTTGTCATTCAGAAATAAATCTGGCCATTACATGAACTACAGAACTCCAACGTCATGGTACAACGCAGCTGCAACGCTTCAAGGAACCAACCAACCGGACACCAGCCACCCATCCATCACAACTCCGTCTCATCACCATCATCATCCGACTCCAGATCCGGATCTGGCACCTGCATATCCGCCGGCAGCGCGGGCATCCTCTCGACCTGCTGCGGCGGCGGCGGCGGGGGCAGATGTGACGCCGGGATCAGCGTGTAGGGCGCGTTGCTCGGCAAGCCCTGCAGCGCGGCCTGCGCCGCCGCCTGGCGCTCCTCCTCGCGCTTGATCTTGGCGAGCATGTTCCGCACATCGCACTTCTTGACATACTGGTACTTGTCGCCAAACGAAATCCGAATGCCGACCGTCAGCTGGCGCAGGGTGCATTGCGCCTGGCGGTGCATGATCATGATCCAGCGCTTGCCGTCCTCGCCGATCTTGCGGAACTGTGGCGGCGCGTTGGCGCCCGGCCCGCCCGTGAAGGGCTCGTGGTTGTGCTCGGCGCACTGGACGATCACGTGCCACTTGTCGTTGTACGGCCAGGCCTTTTCTTGGATCGCCTTCATGCGCATCGGGCAGCCGGTCTTGGTGGACCTCGTGGTGCGCAGCCCCTTGGCTTGCGAGGTGTAGTTCTTGCCGCCCTTGGCGCAGCACAGGTTGTAGCGCCGGTACTGCCCCGCCGGGTCGCGGTTGAGTGACGAGATGATCACGATGGCGTAGCCCTGCGACTTAGCGAAGGCCTTGACGTCCTCGCGCAGGTCATCCCACGTGTTGTAGAGGCGGTCCTGGGGCGGCGGCAGCAGGGCCATCTGGAAGTTGGGGCGCTGCTGTTGCTGCTGGTACTGTTGTGGCGGTGGTGGCTGCATAGGGGGCATTTGTGGCATATGCTGTTGCTGCTGCTGTTGCTGCTGGGCTGGCTGCTGTCGCTGCTGCGACTGAGGCTGCTGCTGCTGCTGCTGCTGCTGCGGTGGCTGGCCCAGAGGCGGAACCTGGTGCATTGGCACATGCTGGACATGCACAAATGTAATTGGCTGCATCTGCCCTTGCTGTGACATCTTTGCTTTTCACTGCTGAGCGTGCAGCGCAGCAAAGCCCTGGGTTCAGATGTTGCTGATAGTGTTGCCGTGTTTGCAGAACGGTCGGAATGAGCGATGAGTGAGGTTGCCTAAGAATGTGCTCAGCAAATTCACACCGGTGCACGTGGCAGTTGGCTATCGCGACTTGGCCCCGTGGTTAATTTGCGCTTTGCCAGCTGCGGCTAGCTGGAGAGTGGAGCTGCCAGCTGTACGTACCATGCAATGCAATGCAATGCAGGACGCCGCTTCCCGCAGCACCTCACATCACTGAAGTGCATGGCACGAACAGCCAACACAATGTCTGCAGGCGTGCAACTTTGAGACCCTGAGGTGACAGCCCAACAGGATGCCTTCCGGGCTGTTGCCTGGCTTGGCGAGCAATCGCTAGGTTGCAATTTAAACCGACCCGGATGGCCTCCTCCCTTCAACTTCTTGGTCTCCTTGAGCTTTCCAACCATCGATATTTATTCACGATCGATTGAAAATCCAGCTCAGTAAATCCACGACTTTCATCATGGCCTCGACTACGCCCTTTGCTTCCGCCGCCGTTCTGGTCCTTGCCGCAGCTGTCCGCAACGATGGCACAACGCCCGTCTTCTGCTATGGCACTGATGAGACCGTGTTGGAGGGCGGCGAAGCTGTGGTGTACGCCGTGAAGTTTCCCGACGGCGTCACCTGGGCTGTTCGTGTTCCCATTTACTCGAGCAGGAGTCTTGAGCCGGCCTACCTCATCTCGTATGTGGAAGCGCAGGCCAAGATGCTGCAAAGGCTGGACAAGTCCGGATTCCGCTGGTCGCCCAAGCTGATCCACTACGATGCTGGGAGCGACAATGCCATCAATCATCCATACTTCATCCTGAGCTGGTTCCCGGGCACGGCGCTGGAATGGACCGACGCGGTTCCCTCCAAGCGACAGGACAGAGAGAAGATACTGCGCCAGTTTGCTGACATCCAACTGGAGCTGGCTGAATGCACCAAGGACCTGCGTATGCGCTCTTACTTCCTTTCGGCACCATTCCCCACTGATGATGGTTGTAGGCCCCGGACATTCAGCAAAAGGGTTTCTGGCTGGTATTGTCGACGGCAAGGTTATGCGAGGCTTCAGCAAACAAGAGCCCCTGTTCACGGTCCGAGACTGCTTGGTGCACCGAGCCCTGATTCGACATGCCGTCGACGACTCCCTCGATTCAGACCCCTGCGTCTTCTCCGTCTCACACGAGAATTTGGCCGCCCACAGTATCATTGTCGATGCGGAATACAACATTACTGGGTATGTATGGATTTAGGCCAACGAGCTGTTTGTTTCTGACGGCTTCTATTAGGATTGTTGACTGGAGCTTTGCTCGCAATCTGCCGCTGCAACTGGCCGCTCGCCTTCCACGCTTTCTGGTCATCGAGCCGGATGAGCCTCGCGTGACGGCTCCAGATGTCCCAAACGACATTGCCAAGTTTGCAAAGCAGTACCTGGAGCCGTCCGAGACACTCGTCGCCGATCACAGCTTTATCACGTCGTACTTGGCTTTCCTGAGTGCCGATGTTGACCTGCCCGAGCGTAGCTCCCTAGCCAAGACGATGCAGCTGGTGCTGTCCGAGCAGGACGCCAACTGGCGTTATCTCATTATTGAGGCTTGCTTCTCCAGAGGGCTGCATGCCTGGCTAGCACGGCGGGATTGGTTGCTCCACGGCACGAGAGGAGCGATGTCCGCTCTGCCCAACACATCTTTGGACGAGCTGGTCAGGGATGAGGCCGAGAAGTTCCTCGAGGACGAAAGCAAGGAGGAGAGCGTCAACCGAGCGGACTTCCTGGAGGCCATGGACAAACAAGTGAGAGGTATCTGATTCAGGTAACGTTCTTATGCCATCCTTGGCGCACATAGATAACCATCAAACAAACAAAACATTATGCTGTGAACTACTGCTTTTGACTATGCATCTCATCAATCTGCAACCGCAACCTTCTTACCATGCTCCCTGATTCCCTCGCCTCAGCTCTTCCCAGTCTCACCTCGTCCACCACCTGAGCACTCCAACCTGAGCACTCCAACCTCCAGCACCACCCACCTCACACCGACACTCTCTCACCCATCTTACCCCCTCCTCACCTCCCAACACCCACAATCCCCCTATACCCCGGCACACTACCCCCATCCAACTCCGCCACCACCCCCTGCGTCTTAGGCTGCATATGCTGCTCCCCAACCCCCGAAATCTCCGCAAACGCGGGCAGCTTGTCATCCATCCCTCCCACACTCACCTCACTCACCCCCTCACCCGCCGCACCACCACCCTCACCCCCCGCACTTCCATTACTGCGCACGCTCCTGCCCCGGAAGAACGCGCCAAAGTCGAACGCGACATCGTGCTCGCTCTCAAAGTCCAGCTTCGCCCGGTCCTGCGGCGTCGGGCTGGCGCCGCGCTCGCTGTCGAAGCCTCCCGACGACCGGCCGCGCGCCATCCGCCGCTTCCAGAGGAAGTACGTCGCGACCACGACGAGGACGACAGAGCCCGCGCCGATGCCCACCCCGAGGCCGATTTTGGTCGGGAGGGTCATGTTGCCTGACGGGGAGGGGGAGGACGCGATGCCGTCGGTGGTGGTGGTGCCGGAGGAGGAAGGGGAAGAGGAGGGGTTGTTGTTGTCGTTGTTGGTGTTGTCGACGGTGGTGCTGGGCGCGTCGCCGGCGTTTTGCAGGAAGGGGTTAGTGTTGGGATGCGCGGCGTTGCTGTTGTTGTTGCTGGAGTTGCTCCCGCTGCCGTTGTTGTTGGAGGAGCTGTTGGGTTTGGTGGAGTCCAGCGAGTTGGCGCCGTCGGCCGCGGCCACGGCACCGGTGGGCGCGGGAGGCAGGAAGATGGACATAAAGGTCGAGCCGTTCTCGGTTACCAGGCTGACGAGGGGTGATGCGGTGCCGCTTTGCTGACTCGCGGGTGCTGTGGGGGATGGTTGGCCGCCTGTGGGGGCGTCCTTCGCCGTGGTCGCTGCTGGTGCTGCCGCGGGTGAGCCGGATTTAGACTTTGCTGGCTGGTTGGCGGGAGGTGAGGCCGGGCGTGGAGAAGCACGCCCGGTTGAGACGGGGGAAGCGCCCGCGTTGGCGGATGAGGCGGCCGGTGCTGCCGCAGCGGAGGTTGCTGGAGCTGCTGCTGCGGCTGACGTCTCCTGGGTGGTCGCCTGGGCAGGAGGGGGCTGTTGCTGCTGCTGGTCTGCCGGAGGTGGCTGAGCGGCTGTTGATGCGGGCGCAGTGTTCTCAGTCGTTGACACCGCGGCAGGTTCGGATGTTGACTCCGGGGCCGGCGCCACGGTAGACTCCGGAGATGGCTGCAGAGTCGGCGCTTGGGTCGTCGGCTCAGGCGTGGAAGTCTCCACCGTAGACTGCACCGAGGTTGGCGCCGGGTCGGAGACCGGCTCGACAGAAGTCGTCGCTGGAGGGTCCTGTGCCTGCGTGGATGTCGCGGCATCCGTCGTAGCCGCGGCGCCACCTCCCAGGAGGCCCTTGGAACCGAGCAGAGGGTCAAGCACAGGGTCGAGTATACCCGTAGCCTCCGCAGCGCCCTTGCCCACTACTCCTCCAACCACTCCTCCCAGCAGTCCCACCGCCGATACAGTTGCCGATGCATCCGCCCCGCTCGAGACCTCAACGGCCGTGCTGTTCGCCGCATCCCCCTTTCCTATCACCACCGGCTGGGCCATCGCCAGCGCGGCCTGCAGCCAAAGCACGCGGATGGCCAGCATCGTCGCGAACTAAGAAGAAGCGAAAAACAAAAAGGGTAAGTCAACTAAAAACGGGCAGAAACGAAAAGAAGCGGCCGTTGCCAAGGTGCAAAAGGCCTTCAGGTCGAAGACATCATGACCTGGCTGGGGAAGAGAGGGAGAGAGAGGACAGACGGAAACGGGATGGCACGGCGGTTGAACGGCCTTAAAGGCTTGGTTTGCTTAAACGGGTTTCCCATGTCTGATCGGCGCATGCGCTGTCAGTCCCCGTCCAGGCAAATGTCCAGCATTGTCCAGGCAGAGCTGGCGGCAGCGCCAGATGCGAGTGGTGCGGTGTAGTCACGGACAGGGGGCGGTCCAGTTTTTCGGGACAGCGACAGTTTCATCGTCCCAAGCAGTCAGGGGTCGCCCCGTGTGGTGACGGCGCCCTGTGCGCCGAGGATCCTGCCCGAAACGGCAACAGGGGCGGGCAAGCGAGCCGCAGCCGTCGACCCCGGGCTCCGCAGAGCCTCAGCTGCTCTAAGCGACCTTGTTTGACGGTGTTTGACACTGCTGCGTGGGGGAAGACTTTCTGAAAACCGGAACGGCTGGCTTCCCTCGGAGTATATCTGTTTGCCACCCCCGTCATGACTCGCTTGGCGTGTTACCTCGGGTTGAGACGCGCCAGTTGTCCGCCTTTTGACGCCAGCAACTTGCTTCTTCTCCGCTACAGTCCCTGGTATCAACATTGGGAAATAGACGAATACAGCAGTTCAGGATGGACCAGCCCCCAGTATACAAGCCCGCTGGCTAAGGAGGTAAACTGGGCCTGGATGAATTCAACGTCAAGGGTTAGGGTTAGATGCGCCTTCACCACCCCTTTTCGCATCCATCCCAGACATCCCAGTGATGAAATCGGTTGATGTTCACTGGTAAAGCACGGCGTTGACCGGACGTCAATGAAATGGTAATTCTTCTGTTGTCACGCCTCGGCATAAGCTGTCGTCCCTCCTCAAGTTCCTCTCATTCAAACACATCACGGTGTCAAATGATACGGGTCGCTACCACGGTTACCTAACCAAACTGTAAATCATTCGTAGTCCTCATCATCGTCATACAACTGCTCCCTTCTTACCGTCATATCCCCTCCCCGACTCTTCACCATCAAACCCGGCCCTCCCAGAAGCCGCAGCCGCCCTTCAACCCCCCGCGTCGAGATCTCCATCGGATCCACGGCCTCCACCAACAAGCTCACCAACCTCGACGGCACCTCCCTAAACACATCCATACTCCTCACCCGTAGCGTGCTCCGTCCAGGATTCGTCAACAGCACCTTAACTACCGACCCCAACTCCCCATCCTCCACCACCGCCCCCAAAAACCCCAACACAAACTCCCAGTCCGCAAAACAACCTGTCCACATCAAACCTGGCGGCCGAGTCCAGGATACAATACACCACCACCCCATGGGGCAGCTGCCGTAACAGAGCATGCAGCGCGCCAGACAGCGCCTGGAGATCATGCTGCTCCAACTCCTGCACAACCTCCCACTCATCAACAAAGTCCAGTCCCCAGCGCGCCATATCCGGATCCAAATCCAACAACCGCGTAACCAGCTGCAGCGTAAGCGAGCGCACCAGCCCAGCGGGACCAAGCCACGCGTCCGACGCAGAAGGGCGCGCGTGCAGCCCGCAAAAGAAATGCAGCACGATGGCGTCCGGGCGGGCAGTCAGCAAGCTGGTGACAAAGGTGGCTGTGAGGAGGGAGGTGGCGGAGAGGTTGTCGAGTGCGGCGGCGTCGAGGTTGGCGTCGGCGAGGAGGAGGGAGGATTGTGGGGAGGAGAACCAGGAGCGGAATTCTGGGCGGGTGAGGAGCGATTGGACTTGGGCTTGCGCGCGCAGGTTGCTGCTGGATTGCGTGGCGAGGGCTTGGCGGAGGTCATGGACGGGGTGGTGGAGGAGTGGTTGGAGGTGGGGGAGGCTGAAGTTGGCTTCGTCTTCGTCGTCGTCGTCGTCGTAGTTGGTGGTGGGGTGAGAGGTGGGACCTCCTGGCCGCGCGAGGATCTGGCAGAAGTGTTCGAGACTGATGAGTGCTCGTGGGGTGTGTTTGAGCTGCTGTTCCAGCTGCGTGATGCGGGCTCCCATTTCTGAGAGGAAAGTCAGTATTGGTTCGACTTGGTGTGGAGATGGATATAACTTACCCTGTCGGTCGTGGAGGAGCTCCAAGAGTAGAGTCCTGGTTAGCTGCCGGTCACCATGTGAGCCCCTCTCCCCGTGGGAACGCTTTGCCTCCTCAGCTGACAACCTCTTCAAATCGCGAAGTTCCTCCGCAAGGAAGGCCTTCAGCTCTTCACACGCCGATTGCTGAGCGGCCGCGTGTTCGTCCAACTTGCTGCTGAGCTCGACACCACGGCTTCCAACCGCTTTGATGTGCGCCTGTATCCCAACCTCGATCGACTCCGTGTTGTCCCTGGCGGCCACCACTTCCTCGTGTATCATGACTGTTCTGACACCCGTGACGCGTGCCATAACTTCGGTGCCTTCTATGGCTCGGTCTCGGGCCAGAATCACGGCGTCGCGAAACTTCTTTGTATGGTTTTTCAACCTTCGCAGGATCTCCTTGGGGGTGGCCGCGTTGTTGCGCCACTTGAACTTCGAAGCCACCTTGTTCCCTGCAATTTGCGCGGGACTGTGTCAGCACATGGCTTTGAATTATTTGTTCTCAGGTAAGTAATCAGTTGGAGCTCCACGCACAGGGTGATCCCTTCTCAGGGGTGAGCGATGCCGCGAGATCCTGAAGCGAGTCCACAACACTCTGATAAAGGCGGTCCGCACAGTCGCTGAGCTCTTTGTCGCTTCGGAAGGTTCTGCGGCCGGGATGGACTTGAATGAGAGCGTTGCGCAGTTGGGCAAAAGTCTTAAAGATCATTTGCCGTTTTTCCGCCGATCGTTCGGCCAACTAAACGAGAACGGTGTGTCAGTTGGTGATAACGGAGTTACAATGGAGCCCGACGGGTTGGTGCTCAAGTGCAACCCCCAACGCCTCCTTCTTCACCCAATTTAATAGCCAGGGCGAGACCGGCCTTGACCACGGCCTGAATAACAACCCGGTAGAGTCAGCTGTGATCTTGAAGGGCTTGTGATCCAAGATACGGTCCAGGGGCGGCATACCAAACCGTGCTCGTCAGGTATGAGGGCAATCCATGGATCAACAACCCCTTTTCAACGGCCGAGATTTCCCCACAGTGAGCGCCATTTGCTCTGCTGGCTGTCCCTGAACCCCGTTTCCATCTGATCAATCCTCTCAGACACTTCATTCCCGGTTGCATTATCGTTGCGGACACCCAGCAGGTTCGGTAGGTAGAACCGAAGGGCTTCCTCCAGCCCTCTGGGAGCGACGAAGTATTGTCAAAACCTATCGATCATGGTTATGCCTATCAAGTGGACTTGAATAAGCGCTTACAAGTACAGCCGAAAGGTCTCACACCTCTGCTCGTCGACATCGAGGTGTGATGGACATTCGTGCCTGAGTTCGTTTTGCCGACCATGTCGGTGGCTGCATGCGTCTACTACTCCGCCTTTCGCCTGGCTTAGCTTCTTCCGGTCGATGGACCGTTGTGCCTGGACGTTCATTTCCTGGGTTGGTGAATGGCTCATCATGAGGATATCAGGTGTGTTGGGTGAGATGTATTCTCGGACACGCGAATGCGGGACAACAGCGCCTTACCTAAATACTTAGGGGAGGTAAGCAACCTGGAATGTAGTATTCTGCAATGCGCAGCCACATTGCGGCCCTGTTACCTCGCAGCCTGAAGGCGGCGCACACATGACTTGACGCCCGCATCGGCGTGGCATTGGGATGTTGAACCCCCCGACCAACTGCGCACACACCTGCAATACATCCACCCGAGCCAACGGGCCTTCTGAGATGACCCACGCTCGCGCCTCGATCAGAAACCACCACGACCACCACGTCGACACATGCGGTTGTGGCCAGCTCATTTGATCCCTGGCCATCATCTCTAATGCACGAGGCGTTACATGCATTCCAGTCCGTTGCAAGTCCGCATCACTTCAGGCCTGCATTCCTACTGACAGTCTCTGCAGGATTTGATAAAGACAGGCCCAAATCACCAACGTTGCGTTGCCCACAATGAGCCACAACAACGCCGCCGGTCAGCTGGACCCTGACGAGCAGCACAGCGAGGGCAAGGGGAACGCAACAGCGGAGAACTCGAGGCCCGTAGGACAGTTGAGCAATGAAACGGCTTCAGAAGAACCGGATGAACTCTGCCGTTGCTTCTTCCACTCCGTCTGGCCGGCATGGCAGTGACCAAAGAGACCACAAACGAGGTCCTGTCAAGGACAGCTATAGCAAAGGCGACAATCTCGCTGGAGAATTCAACGACAGCCACGACAGTGGCGGCAGCAGCAGCGACAGCGAAACTGCCAGCGATGTGTCTTCCTATGGAGATAGCAAAGCGGGCAGAAGACGGCTAGCACTCTGGGCCAAGCATGAAGCCAAGCGTCGGACA
This sequence comes from Chaetomiaceae sp. R4402, assembly GCA_023628555.1. Lineage (NCBI taxonomy): Eukaryota > Fungi > Ascomycota > Sordariomycetes > Sordariales > Chaetomiaceae > Chaetomiaceae sp. R4402. The sequence continues at coordinate 65,564 of JAMAKO010000063.1, read as the reverse complement.
ACGCCTCTCCTCTTCGACGTGACCTACCACAATTACGAGCATTTCAAGGACCGCTACGTGCCTAACGATGGCATGGCTATCATCGAAGTTCTTTGGGGTCATCAGAACATTACCGAGAAAATCGTCGGGGAGCACCGTCGGCGCAGCGAAATTCCTTACAGGCGCGAGGCCAGCCCAACCGAGATCCCTGGTCAACCTGACGAGCGCTGGCTTCAGCGCGTCCGAATTCATTCGCCACAGTTGATTTCCCTCCTCTCGCGCCTGACCGGCCATAGCGACGCCTGGGTCACCGACGCCCCCCGGGCCTTCTTTCCGCCATTCCGCGCATTCTATTACTATTTGCCGCGAGAAGAAACACTTCATCGATCCTTGCCTTGCCGCCTCACTGTTGTCTGCCAGGGGCTGCCCGTGAAATCCGAGGCTCGGCATCCAGACGGGCGTGCGCTGGCCCAAGACCAGGTCATCCGATCGCTGCGCATTAATAACACCATAAAACTCGACTTCCAGCTCGCCCACGAGCTCGGAGTCACCGTGATCGTCGCTCATCATGAACAGCGTTGTAAGCCGCACAGTCGTCGAGTTGGCGTCAAAGACCACGTTGATGGCTGGCCTCGGAACTGTCTTGGCCCATTTGACGGTTTCAGGGTCGTCTCTTCCGGGCTGCAGCATCTTTACCTCAAAAAGGTACTGCTTCTCCTCATCCTCGGTGACTAGGCTCCTCCTATGGGGCGGTGGGCAGTCCTGCGTCATGTTGAACCGAAGGACGCTTCCTCCCGAACAGAGGTAGTCGCTTCGATACCCGTCGAGCACGTAGGCGCTGCTTGAGCGCGTCATGTTGGATATGGAGATGTTCCAGAAGCGCTCCGGCCCCGGGTACACACTAGACGGCGTCTTGTTAGCTTCCGGATGTGCGTCTGGCAAGTGTGGAGAACACGGGACGATTTAAGAAGCGCAGCAACGCAAGGCTTACTCGTCGGAGTACCACTCGCCGTGGTGATAGTTACTGTAAATATCTCCGGAGGTTAGCTTGAATCCCTTGTCCCACCATATTTTCAGCAGAACCGGATTGCCGACCCCAGCATTCGGCTTGGCCATGGTCACCATGGCGTCCCGTTGGATTTGCAGCGTCTTTCCGTCATGCATGTATTCGCCGCACACCTTGTCTTCAGGGTGCACGTCATTGTTGCCTGGGTCTGCGTGACGGAAGGAAAAAGTGAACGTGATGGTTCCGTTCGAGTACCTGCCATCATCAGACCGATCTGCAAGGTTCACAAAGAAGCACGGGAGCTGCTCACGAGCCTATGTATCGGTAATAACGGTAATCGAGATTGGTGATGTTTTGGGGGCGTAGGTTGCTGTTCGCAACCCAATTAGCATCGGGTCCGTTCCGTGACGCACCGGTGGACTGGAAAGCAGGTTGTAACAAAGAGTGCTAACAAAGATAACATCTTGCCGTCTCGTGGTCCTTAAACTACTCTCAAGCTTTGAGTTGTGTTTTGGAGCTTTAAGGCTGAATCTGGACGTTCTGATTAGATCTTAAAGTAATCACAGGAGCCTAAGGTAGGCGAAGCGCCAGATCGGTATAAATTTGCTCCGATATATCCAGCCTTGTCAGCCCCTTTAACCAAGTAGGTGAAGTGCAGATCTGCGAAAGTCAGAGCCTTTTGTAGGGGTAAGGGAAACAGGCTCAGAGTCCGTGCTGCCGACGGCGGGATACTAGTAAAAGTCGGATTACGGTACGTAAGGTCCAAGCAATATACAGTGAGGCGGGCAAGTAGCCAGAGCCTCATGGACGTGTTGATAGTGCTGAGTGATCATTTAGGAATACAAGACTGTCTATATACCTAGGTAGGGTAGTAACTTCATGTGTGGGAGGAAAGGCAAACTGATAATCAGGCTGTCTGGCTAACTGTGGATGATGCCAGCGATGTGGGAGTGGGGAGGAAGAAAAGGTGGGCTGGGTGGCAGATGTGGGCCACATCATGTTAGTGGCTCGAACACCCTTGATGCAACGATGCTTCATCGTGCGCCTCAACTGCAAGACCAACACGTCAGCGTGACATCCGCAAGAACAACCAGGTAACAGAATTCGAGGTGTAACGCACCCCATGAGTGAAAGAAGCCCATGCCGACGGGTATCACACTGGACAAGGCCAGGATCTGCCCCAACGTCCAACCGTCCCTGAAGCTGTTGAACTCGGTGCTCTGCGAGAGCTGGTTGCGCTGTTGCCAGAAATACCACAAGATTGCCCCCGATCCCGCCGCGAACCCCAGCACATCAAATATGCCCAGAACGCCCGGCCACCGGCTATCCCACACGCTCTTCTTGGGCTCGTTCTCCGTGCCCCAGGCCTGCCCCCTTCTCCGCGCCCTCTTCTTCCCACCTGGCAAGCGTGCTCCAACAAGCCCCAGATTGCGCTCCGTCGTCTGGCGCACCGAGCCGCACGGCAGGCAGGACGCCAAGACGACGCGCGCAAGGCAGTATCCCACCAGGACACTGACAGCAATGATGATCTGTCGAGCGGACATAAGCCAGCCGTAGTCGCAAACGTCGTCCCAGAAGGCTTCGAACTTGAACGGGGCAAACCGGGCGGGGTCGGCCCACTCCACGGCCAGGAACACGACCAGCGCTAAGAATGCGGGGACGGACATCAAGAGCACGAGCGCCGCCATTAGAGTTCGCTTTTTGCTCCGGCGGCTGGAGCCCCGTTTGGCCCGCTCGGTGCGGCGGATGAGCGCGCCTACGCGGTAGAACCAGATGCAGACGCAGAGGGAGTACAGCAGCACCCAGGCCTCGAGCATGAGGTCCTTGCGCGTGGACAGGCTGACGTTGCCGCCGGCGATGTAGTAGTTGTAGAAGATGGCGATGGGGAGGGCCAGGGAGAAGACGGCCGCGCTGTCGGAGAAGCCGCTGAAGGATGTCCTGACGGTGGTGTAGAGGTTGCCAAACGTGGAGGGGGTTGGCGGAGGTTGGTGCCAGTGCGCCTGGCCGGTGTGGGTTTGCCGGGGCTTGTGAGTGCGGATGCCGAATTTGAGGGCGCTGCAAACAGCGATGAGCGAGTAGATGCAGCCGATTAACATGAGGGCGATGTAGTAGATAAACACCTGGGTAACAGCCATCATGTCAGTCACCAAGTTGGGTGGGAACTGAGGAGCGCTGAATTTGTACCCCTGGACCGTTGATATCGCCCAACTTCTCCCACTGGAAGCCAAGATCACAAATATTGTCCTTGCATTCACGGCTCGGCTGATGGATGACATGCTCGTAGTACGGCAGGTCAAGCGGCGGCAGGGCGTCGCGTTGTGTTTGGTTGAGGCCAATGGTGCTATTCAGAAAACCCGCGATGGCTCCGGAGTAGCTGTCTCTGAGAGACCGTTCCCAGTCCAATATCTGTCCGTATGAAGGCACAGGCTGGAAACTAGCAGAAGCCGGTAGGGCGTTGCGAAAGTACTGCTCCGTGGCCGTTGCCTCCACTGTTTGGGGCACCCAGAAAGTGACGTTATAATCGCTGCCGGCCATGTGGGTGATGTTCTTGTAGGGTGTCAGGTCGAACCAGACCTGGAGGAATGCTCGGACAAGCGTGCAGTTGGAACTGAAGTCGAGGGAGGACAGGTCTGGGGGTGCCCAGCTGGAAGAGTTGAAGGGGGGGGACGACATGTTGAGGTCAATGGCGTGCAGTCCTTGGTGTGACTGGGAATTCTAGGCGGCCAGGCGAGATAAAACATGAAACCCGAGGTAGTTAGCACGATAGCCTGTCGAGATCAACGAGAGCGTGGAAGGAGTCAACACTCGGAAGCAGAATGGCGAAAACTTAATAGAAGCAGGACTCCAAAGCCTTCCTGGTACCAATCTGGTCACCGGGAAGAATGTATATCACCCACAACACCGCAAGGCTGTGAGCCTGGACGTGAAAGCCATGTTACTAAGAGGCGAAGGACACCTAGCTATGGGCTGTGCAACATCGTGAAACAACGCCTTGAAGGCTTGTCTTGGTTGCGTAACCGCCGGGGACTATTCTTCACAAGGGTCTTAACAGTGGTCCTCGCCGAGTGCGTGGAGCGGCAAATTTGCCATGTCCCCGAGCTGGCCATCCGCCTCTCAAACCTGAGACACGACGGGATGTTAGTTAGCGGCGGCTAATCGGCGATGTTGTGTCCCCAGTGGCGTCGCCACGAGGGTGTCTGGTTGCATTAGAGGCGCTTCTTCGTACGCTAATAAACGTTCAGCTTTGGCCAAACAACAACGGTGAGCAAGCCTGATGGCTATTCGTACACTACACGTGGCTTGCAGGGTGTTGGCGCTAGACTTGCGCCTCATTAGCGTTGTCGCAATACCGAGACTCCTGCAACGTCGGCTGCGCCTCTCCGCTGTATGAGCTGGAGTGAACATCGGGCCGTTGTCGGGGTCCAGTTCCTGAAAGGACGCCGAACTACCCTACTACCATGCAGGCCCGGGGACCCGCGGGGGGTTGTGTGCCATGTCGATCCCTCCGCTGACCGTACTAGATGCATCTCACCCAAATAGGTAGGTGGGCAGGAGGACTCTGAATATGCGCAGAGCCTTGCGCAAACCCAGAAAGGCACACATTCAGAGAAGCCTCGTTGGGTTGGTAGGTACGCAAAACAGCCCTTCGCAAAAGGCCGGGGTGCCGCCCGGTCTGCTAGAGATCTCGGGGAAAGGGGATTCGTGTCCCATTAAGTTGAACGCCAGTTGCCAATATTTCAAGTTCCAGTTTAGTCTCCCCTTCTAGTAATGCCCGAAGGTGTGTCGTACACGGGGATGTGACTTGTCTGCCTTATGTGGGCACGCAGAACAGGATCACATGTCTAGGCGTGTGGTGGATGGTGCGTGCAACTGTCATGCGCGTTATACGCAGTATTCAATATGCGGGGAGCTTGGCGGACAGGGGTATCATCGTGTATATATCCGAGCGCTGCGAGCAGCGCTTCAGACCTTCTTTTCTACAACGAGAAGCACCTCAATGCATTCAATCGCATTCCGTTCAAACCTCCATTTCACTGAATACCCTGCTTCCCTGCGCGTGCGACAGCAACAAATGGGGCGTATTTGGTTGTGTCCTTCAAAAAGTGCCTGCCTTAGCGTGGCGGCTAACAGGCATCCTTTCGCCCAGTCATCTAGAGCCCCTGTTTGTTCTCTGGCCGAACACCAGGAGTGAATCTGACAGCGTTTCAATGTTGAGATCTCGCGTATTGGCGAGCAGAGCAAGACGAAGTTTAACCTGCCAGTTACTATATTCCGCGTCCATGGTCTTAACGCCGGTATAGAAGTCATAAGTACGGTAACGTTAGATAGGAGCTAAGCGATACTTTTCGAGTCAAGGTAAGTAGATACCGAAGCTTCCAGTCTATCAATGTTGACGCAGCACTCCCTCCAACCCCTTTGCCTGGAGGAGCGTAAATTACCACGTGACGGTGCCATGATTACCAAGCCCCAGTAAGTGTGAAGCGAAGCTTGACGACTTATCTGTCGACGACCCCACTCACACACGCAGTCACAGCCAGCCGTTGCCTCCTCCCGGTCGTCGCCAGCTTCCAGATACGATGACCGCATTTCCAGACCTTCGATGGCCCCTTCGGTGCTCCATCTCAGGATCTGTCAATTGCTGGGCGTCTCCTGGCGCCGGGCTCGGTCGTCCGCTGCGCGGTGTGACGACGGCTCCGTCGTCAGCCCGCTTGCTCACCTACAGAGCCATTGCCAACCAAGCCACCGTGGCATTTCACAGGCCGAGCTAAGCAGTGTATAAAGAGTGAAGATGCACGCTATGCCCACTGTCATGTGGTAACCAACCCCGGCCAAACAACTTTGTATACAGAAGCAAACCCCCCTCCCCCACCACCCCCTTTCCCCAACTACGCGGAGTAGATGTCCTCCTCTATATTCGGCTCCTGCTGATACACTTGCTGCGGCTGGCGACGGGCAATGTCAGCAGCCCGGGCAGCGTGGTTGGCGTTGGCCGTCACGCCTCAGGGCAGAGAGGTCAAATGCGGCATCGGACATGACACCTTGCAGGGCCTTGGCGCGGCTGACGGCTACGTACGTAAGTCCATCTTAGGAGTTCTTCTCCGAAATGTCCAGGACGGCCTTGCCAAGCGTGGCGCCCTGCGACTTGTGTACCATGATGGCGTACGCGACCGTCAGGGGGAACTGGGTGCGGGTGCAGTTAGTGTGGCCACGAAGGAAATCCCGCTTGGAGCGGAAAATAGGGACGACGCCCGCGAGGTCATCACGGCCGAAGCAGGCAGGGCCAGTATACTGGTCGAACTTGACGAGCACGACAAACGGGGGCTCGACCTTCGTATCGGCCCTGGTCTTCCAGGCGAAGTCGTAGATCGTACCGATAGAGCCATTGACTAGATCCGCTTCGATCCAGATGGTCTCTGTCAACATAACACGCGCGCCGAGGACTAGCGGCATCTTCTTGTGGAGATTGCCCGCGTCGGCCGCGTCTACGTCGGCGGCATTGGGGCCGGTGTTGTCGGCCACAGCTTGGTAACAGGGGCGCCGCAGGCCCCCGAGATGCGTCAGGTTGTAGTCGTTGACGCCGCTGTTGAGCGGATAGATGCGGAGGGCACCGTCAACTGACTTGACCTCGTCCATCGGCAACGACGCCTGCACCCGCGTCAACAGAAGCCGCCAGTGCCGCACCGTGGGGTTGTTGTGTCGCAGACCCTCCAGCACATCCCTGAAGCCAGCCTGCGCATCACCCTGCTGCCGAACCACCTGCTTGAGCTCGATGGTACGGTCGAATACCAGGTACGCGTTGCGGCCCGCAGCCTCGACGACGTTGAGCGTCGGCGCCGTGGAAAACAGAGCCCGCTCGGCCACGGGGGGGGGCTGGAAGAAGTCCCCGATGAGGATGACACAGCGGCCATCAAACGGCTCGCTGCGGTATGTAGGCCAGACCTCTCCAATCCGCGCGCTGATGGCCGCTAGCAAGCTCAAGCCAATCATGGACTTCTCGTCGATGATGAGGCATAGGTACTGCCTGAGCTTGGCCTGCAGGTTACCCAGCCCGATGGCGTTGAGCGTGTCGATGTCGCCCCACTTGTTCACTGGCAGCCGTAGGAGCGAATGCAGCGTGCTGCCGTTGATGTTGTTGGCGGCCAGGCCGGTAGGAGCAGCCTGCACCACAGGGGAGGACAGACCACGCACCCGCGCAAGCTCGTCCGGACGGGCAGAGAGGAGGCGGATAACGTGCGACTTGCCCGTACCACCGCACCCGTAGACTTGCATCAGGATAGGCTGCGGGTCGTCGCCGCGTAGATACGCCTGGTAGTGCCGAACGAACACGTTGAAAATCATTCGCTGCTCGAGGTTGAGGCCGTCGACCGCGCCGTCCGGGACCTCCTCCACCTCAACGTCCCCCACGCCAGCATCCGCCTTCTTGAGCCTCCAGTAATCGACAGCCATAGGTTTCAGATCAGGGTACTTGCCGACGTGTGGCTCCCATGAATGCAGCAGGTCACTGTCGCGGTTCCCGAGGACGTCAATGTCCTCAGTCTCCGCCGCGCGGTTGGGAAGCTCGGCCGCCAGCTCCTCCCAGTCACGGGGCTGCAGCTCCTCGTCAAGGGGCTCCTCGAATCGCTCCTCCGGCAGCGGCACGGCGATCTCGCTGTAGTGATCGTCGACATGGACGTGCACGTCGCGGCAGAGACTATACGTCTCGCTATACGTCTTAAACTCAAGGTCGTTTACAATCAACAGCTGGCCGGGGTCGCGATGGACGTGACTCAAAGTGAGCTTCATGCGGCAGTAGTCCTCGAACTAGGGACCAGCACGATCAGGTCAGGAACGGGCCAAGTAGTTTAGCACCCGCGGCTTGGCTCGGCTGAAGCGTTGCCAACGCAGTGAACCTCAGGACCAGTCGATCGTCGTCAGGAACTCGAAGTACGTCAAGCCTTCCTATTCAGGCGGGCGGGACAGGTACTTTTGGTACTATAACCGTACTTGTAGTGCCCAGTTGTCTGGGTTATTCATCGTAGTAGCGTGCTAACGGTTATACGAACGGTAGTCGACGGTTCGCACTACGCGAGAGCCCTCCTAAAGCGGCAGATACATTAGGAGATAACATACTTCCTATACCAACTAGTCTCGCTCCCAGATTAATTTATTTGCTAATTTAGACGCAAAGGATATAACGAGGTTGCGGTTTACAATACGCGGCAGTAGCTCGCACGACAGCTCTGTATACAACTTGCTCTTCGCCTCGCCCTTAGAGCAGTACTTGCCTATATAGTTAAGGACAGCGTCGACGCTAGTATATGGGCTAATATCTCTAACGTTATTCGCGATCTAGCCGAGCGTGACCGCGCGGTTGTGGCCGTTTAGCCGCAAGTCGTTACGAGCGCCGTCGAACACCTAGTACAACGGGTTCAGCCGCTTCGTGACGTACGGTTTCTTCGTGATACTCGCGAGGGTAGTAGAAGCGGCACACCAGGACCTCCAACAGCGTACCGTCGGGCAGCTTCTCACAGCGCAGGTAGTAAGCCTCGGTATAGGCATGGTGCTATACGCGGTTGACTACGCGGGATAGCACGTTGAAGGTAGGCTGCTCGTCCATAAAGAGCACCATCACCAATACGTTGCCCTCGCCTTGCTACATCACCCTCTCCAGCTCAGGGTTGACGGCGTTGACATAGAAGCCCTAGCGCTAAGCAAACGCGCGGCGGCCCTCTAGATTATCGTCAAGATCGGGTACGGGAGCGTTGGCACCCTAATAGAGGCCATGGTTATGGGAGCTGCCACGCGTCGGAACGAAGCCGCCATGATGGCTGCATTCAACGGACCTTGGTGGTTGATTGATGCCCACACTACAACCCCTTCTTCCTAGCTGCTTAGCAATCTTCCTTGGTCATCATGAGCATTCAAGAATCAAGCACTTTACCACCTGTCTGCAATACTGGCTCGTTCTGTTGAATCTACTACGTTGGCTCGGAATAGCTTCTTCCAGTGCCTGTCTCAGCGGTCGCTACCATACGGGTTCCGACAGAATCTATATAAATACTGTGAGATGTTCCCGTTTTCCGTTGCACTGCTTGTGGGACGACGCAGCCAAACACGACGCCCACGCCTTGCCAAGTGTGGTTTGGTTGCTGCTCCACTTACCCCTGAGTCCCAGCAAACGCAAACCGTGCTCCGGCCCTGTAGGTACATGTACTATGTACCTAGGTAGGCACATGCATCAGATTGACTCCGTCTGAGAAAACCGACGGATCGGCGCATTATCCTTCCCTAGGTCGACAATGACCTCAAGTTCATTGTTGGAACTGTGCTACTGGGTACCAGGCCGGAACCGCAGCCATCACGTTTACAGTTGCCCCTAACTTATGGGAAGAACCACGGCATACTAGGTAGCCATGCCACTGCAGAATCTACACCTAGCCAATGGCTATGTGCCCGTCAGAGACGTTTAGAGTGTTACTACGCAGGTGTAGAGGGGACTCAAAACATCCCGTTGATGCGTTTTGGTAGTCCCCGAGCTAAGCTAACCACCGCCAAAAACAGGTCTAGGCCTTCTGGTTAGCTCTGGCCCAGGGATCCGGATGTGGGCCAGTTGAGCATGACTAGCCTCACTCTGGCTCGATCGCCATGGAACGAGCTGAAATCAAGCTTTGGTGCCAATATTGGAGTGGAGCTTCATCTGAACATCGAATGCCAGGGCTGTGCCAGGGCACAATGGGCATTTAATAAGGCCGGCCAGGCCACTGGCTGCCTCGCCTATAGACGGGACATCCATCCACGCTCCTTTTTCAACCCATCTCAGTCTTTCCTTTTGGGCTACTCTGCCCTGCCACTCGTTAATTCATTAATCTATCAATATGCGGTCGAATTCGGCGGTGGTGGCTGTTGCTGCTGGACTCCTGCCGTCCGCAGTGAGAGCCGTCGCGCTCAAGGGCGGCCCCGGGGAGTTCCTTGACGTGTGCTCGGTCGAAACTGTGCTCGAGTACTTCACCTGCCGCAGGACCATTCCGGCGGGATGCGTGGATAACCTGGCCGAGCAAGCAACGGCCTGGTGCAGCAGCTACCTGTCGGTCCAGCCGGTCACCGTGTATCTGAGCACCCAGACCCCTGTCGTGACAGCGACGGTCACGGAGACTGCGACGACCAGCACCACCTCGGTGGAACTGGAGTGAGTATAGATTTTCTTCGCAATGGCTCCAACTGGTGGTCACTGACCAGCAAACCACAGAGTCACCACGGTTGAGTCGACCGCAACCGCCATCTCCACCGATGTCGTGCAGCAGACGGCGACGGCAACCGTGACGGTGTCGGACGCTCCTGCGGCGGTATCGCCCCTCAAACGACAGATGACGCCCAGTGGCTCGCCTTCATCGTCCGTCAGCGCGGCGCCCAGCTGCATCGATCTGAAGACCAAGAACCTGCTCCACCACCCGGCTTCCAAGCTGTCCAAGGCCTGCAGCTGCCTGAACCCACAGCCGACGACAGTAACCATCGGCGTCACCACGGCGGCCGCCTCCACCCTTACCGCTACCGAGACCGACGTGGTTACGGCCGTCGTGTCGCAAACGAGCGTGTCGACTGAGGTGGACGTTACCGTTGTCACCGAGGGAGTGACCGTTACGTCGGTAGGCTTCGCCCATTCATCACTCCACCATTCGTTTTTGCCCCCTCTTTCTACTCTTTGAGACTCCTTGCTAACTTTTCTACGTCGGTTACCCAGACCACAACCGAAACCGCGACCGTCTCCCTCCCCGCCCCGTCCCCGACCCTCGGCCGCTGCCAAGTGAGCTACGACCCCGCCGGCAACGGGGTTGGCAACACGATATTGACCCCCTCGACGGCAAATGCGCTGGAGTGCTGCGAGTTGTGCGGCACCACCCTGAACTGCGTTGCGTCCGCGTTCCCGGGCAGCTGCCAGCTCCTTGTCAAGGTCAGCCCGTCGTCCGTGGACGAGAACCCGCAGTGCCCGCTGGGCAAGGACGCGTACTTTGCCAATGCGCAGCCGGACCCGAATGGGATTGTCTTCAAGGGGCCGTGCGCTCTTTGAGCGCTGTGTAGCGAGAAGCAAACATGAGCTTGGTTACTTAGATTCGGCCAGGGGCGAGCACGTTTGAACCGCCAAGAACCAGGTCCTCGTTTTATCTCTACGGACGGCGACAACTTGACAACTATTTTGAAAAAAAGAGAGTTGAACATTCACTGACAATGTAAAGTAGCCTGTTGATCGAAAATTGAACATCCTGCCGCTTTTATGTCTATGTTGCTTCTGAATGTTACGTTGTCTAAGTAAGTACAATATTAATGAGTTGATCACGTCCTGTACCCTCCGTTCCGCTACACCGGACCTCCGCAGCGTCTAAACCTCAAATACCAACTCGTGCAAGCCCCCAAGCTCCGTCTGCAGCCGTCCCAGCCTCTCCACGAGTCCCTCTCTCGCTGCCCACGCCGTGTTGTTTCCCCTCAAGCCGCGCCGCGGCAGCATGCAGCATTTCCTCAGTGACATCCACAATCTCCAGCGCCACTTGCCGCATGTCATCGGCAAGACGCTGGAACACCCATGTCGCAGTCACAGCATTAAGGATCTTGCCACCGGGCTCGCTGACGACGATGTCGTAGTCGCGGAGGAATCCCATGACTGTGTCCAGCACCTGTTGCGGCTGGTTGTTGGGGTAGTTGAGGAAGCGGATCACCTCACGGCAGACCGCCACGGTGTCGGAGGACGACCGATACGCCTGCGGGAGAGCCTCGGCGACCTGTGAAGCGTTCTGCGGCTGTTAACCGGGGTGGGGGTGAGACTGGTGGAAGGCAACGGCCGTGGTTGGCGAGTTTTTGGCGACCGAGGGGGTCGAGGTGGGGTCCGCGGTCATGTCGTTGTCAAGAGTTGCCTTGGCAACCGTCTGGTTGGTCGCTGGGTGGCCAGTCGCGTGGCGGTCCATTGTTGAGCTCAAAGTGATGGAGATGTTTGTGGTGTGTCGAGAGTGTGGGGGCTGGCAGACTTTGGGCAAACGCTGAGGATGAAATGGCTGGCAGAAATTGGAAGCAACCACTGAGGGCTTGAGTTCGTTCAGAGAGACTCCTGGGAAAGAACCAGGGCTGATAAGCGGACTGACCAAGGAGCAGCGAGAACGCAGAACGACGAGATGGACATGCTAGCTATATGTCTAAGTAGGTAGTATGTGTTCTGTTCACCGCTCCGCAAAGCTGATTTGGTTATCAACGCAAACGATACTGCCTCCACCGCAGTCCTGTGGTCTTTGTGGTTTCAGGCAGATTCGGATGGTTCCCATTGGCCATATGTCCGTTTATAACCTCATCCAGAGCCAGCTACTATCTGCAACGCATTCTCGTGTCTCAGACAGACTGCATTGGCACGAGAGATGCTTTCTCGGGACCTAGTGTATAGACATACAGGTTGCTGCTCTGAGAAATGACAAGTGATGGAGGGAGGATGCTCATAACGCATCGACTGAGACTGCAGAAAAGAATTTGAAGTTTAGAAGCCCCCGGGTGTGTCCTTGCGTAGCAGTCTGCTCCCCTGCAATCGAAACGATGGCGGGCTCGAGCTCGAAAGAAAACAGCTCCATTTCCACTCTGACCGAATTTGCGGACATGGGGGACAGGTCGGACATTCTGTGACCGTCCGGCGGTGAGTAGTTACCCTGATTTCCTAACACATTACAGATAGCCATCGGGTTGGTTAGCCGTGGTTGAGTCGGAGAGAGATGCCAGTCTCACAGGCAATGGGATGAAGGACACGAGCCGCCACTGGCAAACGGGATATGGGAGCCTACCTATTGAATGTGGCCAGGGTAAGTACCAGGCAACAAACGACGGGGCGGATAACTACAGGGGGAGCTCAAAACAAGTGGTGTCTTCCCTCCAACCGATTTGATGGAAATCTGCGGGCAACGTGCATGCATGCACAGATCCAATTGCACCGTCCAAGCATCCAGCCCAGCAGGTTGCAACCCCCCAAACTGGAACCACACCATCCATCGAAGTCTGCCCGACATTGCGTGACCCTTTCCGAATTGCCTAAAAAGTTGCAGCTCAAATCTCAACACGGTCCGAGTCAAGGCAGTTGAAGGCTGGGAGGAAGATTGCGCAAAGGAGAGAAGTCGCTAGAGGATCGCGAAGATGTGAGTCGATCCGAGACGGGTGAATACCTATGAGCTCTTTGTAGTACAAATCGTTAGATCGGAGTCGAGAGAATGTGTTCTTGTTCTTGCCGCTGTTCACAAGGTTTACAAAGCACTTATTGCTGTAATGTCTTGCGTCTCAGGGTTACGATCTTTGCTGTCTTCAGTTTGTTTACTAGCCCTTTGTCGAAATGTACTCCTTGGATCATCCACTCAATTTAGGTAAAGTGGGGAAGATGGTCCCAAACTGGAAGAGTTCTCACTTCCGACGACGCCAGATATTCATCTAGGGTGGCCTGCGAGAAAGGAAACGATGAAACCATAGAAGGTTAGAAGGCAACGGCAAAGAAGCAAGCGGAGGCCACAATCGTGATACACTGGCAGACAGCCCGACGACCCAAAAGGTCTGGCTGCGTCCACTGCTGCGTCTATACATCCAAACTTATGTCTGAGCACCGAAAATCCCTTGGTACCAGGCACAAACCTCACGTGGCAGGGACCACGGCGCAACCTCCTCCACCATTGACTTTAACCATTCAGCCCTCACCAGCAGCGCGTCCTGCCTCGCCTGACGCTCCGCACCCGCCCTCCGCGCCGTCTCTCCGCCCTGTCGCAGCAAGGCGACGTAATGTTGGCCCGCCTCGGCGATTGCGCTCTGCTCCCGCCGGATCGCCTCCAGCTCGTCGACGAGGTAGGCATTCCTCATGGCTACGGCCACAGCGCGGAACCGCCCCCCGCGGACAGCTTCGACGCCCGGCTTCGAGGCGACGGCGCACCAGAACTGCGCGGGCGAGTGGTCGCTGAGGAAACCGAAGGAGCGTTGGAGACACTCGCGCAGGCGGCTGCACCTCGGGTCATACGGGTCCACGGCTGTGCAGAGGAGCCAGTCGAGCTCTGCGTAGGGGTAGGTGCTCTGCGACTGGACGCCGGGCGGCGAGAGCTGTGGTTCATTGAGCGGTCCGACGTGGTGGAAAGTGTTCGCTGTGTGCCGTTCGGGTTGAACTGATGACTGATGAGAGGACCCGGCCGTGGAAGAGTTGTTCTCGGTATTTGCGGAGGCGCTGTTCATTATTTCGTGGTCCATCGACTGAGCCTGCGCTGACGGGTTCCACGCCCCGCCGGACATCTGAAGGAGATGAGGTGTGGTATTTGGATGAGGCGGTGAGGAAATATTGAGAGTTGACAGAGTTGATGGTTCCTGGCTTTGAACGCCAACTTCAGGACAGTGCGGAAACGAGAAAGCAAGCAGGATATGAGGTTAACAACAGAGTTGGCGAGGAGGGACGGTAGGTGCCTTGACAAAATGGGACAGGAGGAAACAAGAGGACAACTTCAGTCTAATATAAGGACATCGCCCTCGTGGTCCCTTGCTTCATTTGGCGCGGACGCGACGCCGAAACGAAGTCAATAATGACAATGATGTTCCCGCCAGCATCTTTCAGATTAGGTAGGCGCTGTCTTTGACGGTACAATTGGTATCCAGTCAGTCCACGGTGTGTGCCTGCGCTTATCGCTTGAAACCTTCACACCCCAGCATTCGAGCCTGCGGGTTCCCAATACCCTTGACATGTCATAAGCTGAGTTGAAGAAACAAGGTCCCGTCTTGGTGGACCCACGCAGCGGCATGTTTGAAGATCAGGCACTTTGCATTGTTGCCAGTTGCTTTGATCGCTGCGCCGACCATAGCCAAGGGGGATGTAGATGAGAGGTGACAGGTGACGAAACTGAGATATTGCCAGAAGACAGCCAGGGTGACAACACTGAACTCAATGGAACACATTCATCAGCAGAGGAGTCTAATACGCATGTGAGGTACGCACTCAGATCGGCTATCTCCGATTGCTTGTCATTCGAATCGCTGTTAAAGGTGTTGGCCCTGGCCGCACCAATGACAAACAAGCAGTTGCAGACTGTGCCTGTCTGTCACATCTCATATTGGATTGGGAAGTAGTGTTTCAGACTGAAAATGATAATTCGGCATCTAAGTGTGGATGCTTGCCACTGGCGAATTGGTGTTGTGGTGTGGCGTTCCAATCTGCGACAGGGCTGGGTTGTGGGCAGCAAGCACAAAGGGACCGGCCCTTGCTTTTGCTTCAGAAAATGGCCCCAGGGAAGCCACGAGACAAGCTGGGTATTCGATTAGCCTATTCGACGCTGATGGTGATCTAGCCTTTGTCGTCCGGTGGGGGTGATGTGTGCGTGTGTGGGTTCCATGCATGCAGCAAGGTTTCGTTGGCGGCTACCGAATCCAGACCATCTATCCAAGTCAAACTCTGCCCTTCACCGCCCTACTCATGCTCCGGCCGTCTGCGCTTCGTATCCGAGCCCAGATAGTCAATAGCGTTCCGACACAGCGGACACGTGTTTCTCCCGCTGTTCTGGAACCACTTGTACAGGCAGACACGGTGGAAGTAGTGGTTGCATGTTCCGCACTTCTTGTCCGGCAGCGTCTTGTCCGGCGCAATGATGGAGTAGCAGATGGCGCACTCCTCCTGGCCCTTCATGGCCAACGAGATGTTGCGGCGGAAGGCGGTCAGACCGTCGACCAGGCTGCAGTTCTGAAAGACAAGGGACCGTCAATATCAGATCAGGGGATGTTAGGGGTGAGGGTGAGTAAAAGAGGGAGAGGCTTACCCCAAACATGATGACAGCCTTGGTCGCCTTCAGCCACGCCTGCCACTTGTCCTCTTTGACCGCGACCCTCTTGACGCTGACCACATCCACAGGATCCAGAGGATACGACTTGGGCACATGCAGGGAGATCGTGGCAGCATCATCGTCGACCGGATACCCAGCCATAATCTCGTGCATTGGCTTGCTGACTTTGACAACAATCTCCTGTGTGTCGGGGTCACCCGTCTCCTGGTGGGCAGCCCATTCGACAACCTCATCCAACGCGTCTGAGATAATGAGCGGCGAGAAGAACCGCTGCATCCAGGACTGGATGGTATTCTTGGTCTGCTTGGAAGGGCAGTCGAGATACCACATCTTGAACAAACCTGGGATGTACTTGAGGATGAGATAGAAGAGGTGGATGAGCAGCCAGTTCATGTCACGCTCCGCTGGTTCCGAGTCGGCGAGGTCGATGCTGTAAGACCGTATGTGCTCCGCTGTGAAGCCTTCTTTGTCGAGGTCCAGCGCACGAGCGAGGGCGTGGCCCAGAACGTCAACCAAAAAGCGCAGCAGCGGGTCCAGATGCTTCCCACTCTTGAGGTTGTCGGTGTAGTCGTTGCGAACCCTGAAGGACGCCGTGCTGTAGGCGTCAAACACAAGATGCCACGCCAGCAAATACGACCGAATGGCGACAGGGAACTGAGCGAGGTCCTCGTCTGAGTAGTCGTCCGGGTTGGGAGCGTTCAGCAGCAGGGAGAGCAGCTCATCCGGGAGATTTGCAGCTGTTCAAGTCAGTCAACTGGGTCACGGAAGCCGAAACCACGCGCACGAACCTTTCTTGTCCATGATCACAGCCAGGTTGATGTCCTCCTGGGCAGCAGGCAAGGCCTTGTGGAGCAACCCAAAGGCCGCCCTCTGGATTTCGCGGGATTCTGACGCAACCGCTTCATAGATCTCCCCAAGGTCGGCTAGCTTCACGTCGGGTATTTTCCTGACTGCTCTCGCAAGCTGCGCATCAACGAGCTGGCTTGGCATGCTAGCAGTAGCCTCGCGCGGAATGCCGAGGAGGCCAATCAGCGCTTTCGATTCGGCCTCGCGATGGGCTACCAGAGCATCCACCAAGTCGTCGTTGGGATCCTCCGCCGCGTGTAGGGCCTGCATCAACCTTAGCGAAGCAGAAATATAAGGTAATCGCTCCTCGAGCTTGTCAGCTGCCGCCCTCTTCCACAGCCAGATGCAGTATTCCACAGCCTTCTCCCAATACGGACCATACGTGTCCTTCGCAGCTGGGACAACCTTTGCAATGGCTTTGCACGTTTCCGCGGCGGCCTGGTAGCCCAGTTCTTCCGGAGTCTCCACCCATCTCGCACACTGCTGGAGAGCCAGGACCTGCTTTCGTGTCTCTAGCGGTGCATCGCCAGCCTCATAGACGTCCATGCACAGGTTGAGCAGGACCAAGGCAGGAAGCGTGCGGGGAGTGGAGAAGCCGGCGAAACCCGGCACTTCGCTGATCAGGCGAGTGCATAGTGTCGACACTACCTTCGAAGATGCGAGGGCTTCGCCGAAGCCGGTCAGAAACGCAGCCGTGACGAAGGTGGTGTTGGGCGCGGCCCTCATAATCCCCAGCTTCACGACCCACTCCTCCAGCTTGGCGGGTGGCCCGCCGTGGATCTTGACCAGGTACTGGAGCAGAGAGCTCAGAGATTTCGCAGTGTAAAACGCGATGGGACTCGATCCAACACCCTCGTCAAGCATGAACTTGATCAGTCGCTCCACGAGTCTGTCGCCAGTCATGTCCCAGTTCGCCCAGCTCCCGCAATCCGCGACGACACTGCCGACCGCTGCCAAGCTGAGTTCGCAGAACTCCTGAGCATCCGCCTCCTTGTCAAGCCCACTGCTCCATAAGCCATCAACTTGAGCCGCAGCAAGCTGGTCACTGGTGAGAGCCTCGGTGAGACAGAGGAGGTAGACGAGTTCCATCTGGAACTCTCCGGGCAAAGTGGAGAGTTGGATGCCCTGAGAGAGTAGTTTTGCGGTGAAGAGGGCCATTCTCGCGGGAACGGAGCGGCCGCTGCTGTCTCGAGCTGTTGGTCTTTTTTGGGAACCCGGACTGCCCTGTACCAGGAAGTATGCGCCGCCCATACTGCTTGTCAATGACAGCGACGGATTAGGGGCCCGAGCCAAGAAGCTCGACAGCTGCTTCATCCATGCCATTGAGCTGGGGAAAATATCCTCGGCCGGCGCAGCGCCCGAGTTGATGGCCTCCAAAGCTTGCTGGACCAAGGTGTCAATCGCAAGGGATGAGGGACCAGCTTCCCCCAGATGAGTCTCGATAATACTGGCAACAGGGTTCTGCCCGCTGGCAGGTTGCTTGTCGAGTTGCAATCTCAAACTCCTTGCTTTCCCTGCAAGGGTGGAATCCTGCACTTCCGTGAGGGCTAGTAGCCCCGTAACCAGCTGTACATGCAAATCGTGGTCGGACTGCAGAAACCCCGGCTTCCTCTGTGATATCATCTCAAGGGCCGCTACAGCGGAATGGTGTGTTTCTAGCCCCTCGAGATTGGACACGATATGTGCTGCAACGCCTTTCGTGGACTCCTCGGTGAGGACATCGTAAGCCAGGGACGCCTCGCAAAGATCCTTCAGAGCAGACGAGCCGTCGCCGTTGGCGAAGTCCATCCAGCCCGAGGCGGCAAAAGTTTGTAAAGCTGCCAGCTGCTGCGCATAAGTCCCGATAGTCGGTACCCCAATGAGAATTCTGACCGCCGAGACAGCTAACGAACGGTCGGACAGCTGCAGTGACGCCTCCATGAGTGATGTCCAGATTCCCTCAAGGCGGCCTTCCACGCCCCCCGAAGCGATGTGGAGATCAGAAGTGAGATATGGCAGCGATGGCGACGCGACGATGGTCCCAATCGTTTCCTTCTCGCCGACCGGAAACACGGAATCTAGTATATTGTTGTCCGAACAAAGGCGGGGGCAGTGTCTGAAGGCGGATTGGATGACAGAGGCAGCGCCGAACGGTTTGAAGTTTCTCCTTGTGAGGAGGTCAAGGGCACCGTTCAGGATGTCGCGCGACGACGTAGCAATACCGCCTGTCAGGGACGTGTTTTCGCCAGTTTCGCGGGACAGGATGTTGGCTGCAAATGCAAACCAGCGCTCCCCTTCGGAAGCGATTGCAGCTTGGGATTTGCGGTAGCCCTCAGAAACCTCAGGCAAAGAGTTGGACATGCGGGCGAGAAAGGAGTTCGCCAGTTTCTGCCACTCCTCGGTGACGGCCTTGCATGTTTCATCGTCCGAGTGCTTGGCCACGCTCATCCAAGCCTCCGCAATAGGCTCGGGCCGTTGTGGTAAGGGTAACGATGACTCGGGGCTGGGATGGAGGTACTGGCGCGTGAGAGCAGAGAGGTTCTCCTCGAGGAAACTCTCAGTGAGTGGCACGTGTCCGAGGAAGAGCTTGAATACCAATGCATACGACTCGAAGGCTTGGTGGCGGCTGTTGCGAGATTCGAGTCTATCCGCAATGCCCTTCGTCATGCCGGCCAGGAAGGCCCCAACGACGTCAACCGAGGGCGTTCGCCCAGGTAAAACTTGAAGAAGCTGATCCAGCGCCCGCCAGTATTCTTCGGCACCACCTTGAGAGCTTTTGGAGACGAACTGCTGCAGCCGCTGCAGGGGATGCTTCTGAGTGCCCCACACCTGCGGAAAGCGCGCAGTTAGAGCAGTCAAAACCTTCACGAGGTCTGTTGCTGATGCGGTTTGTGTCGTCCTCAGCCCGTCTGCAACAAGCGCCTTCCCAACCTGCTGCAATTGCGGCTCCAGCAGCTCGGGCTTGACGTCGAGTAGCGTTCGCAGGAATTGGTAGAATACCCTCCGGACAAAGGCGTCCTCCGCTTTCGACATGGCCCAGATCGCGTCCACTTCGAGATAGTGACTCAAGGCGTCCCGGAGTTCCCCAATGTCCCCTTTTCTCACGAGATTGAGGGCCAGCGACACGCCTGCGCCAACAACCCGGTGATATTTCGCCTCGGAATCCTGTTTCGTCGTGGATCGCTCGTCGCTGAGTGTGTCCGGAGTCTCCTTGATGGCCTCAGTCGCAAAGTCAAGGGCGCGGGTCTGTACAGCTTTCCAGAACGCCGCCTCCTTCTCCTTCGTCTGCAAAAAAGAAGCTAGCGCATCGCTAGCAACCCGCGCCACGCGTTTGTCTCGGTCGAACGTGCCGGCGAGCCATGCGCCAACAAAGACTGGTAATCGCTTCGCCATGCGCTTCTTGACCGCATTGAGGAGGTGGAACAGGAGTTGGTGGGAGAGCTCACGGACGCGCGCCGAGTCGTCTATTGATAGCCTCGGGTACAGCTCGACCTGTCGGATGGTGAGCAGCAAGGCGCGGGCATGAGGGATATGGTGGAGGCGGACGGACATATGCGTCTATTATCGACTCTTCCAGGCCTTGCCCGTCCGGCCCT
Source organism: Chaetomiaceae sp. R4402 (assembly GCA_023628555.1). Taxonomy (NCBI): domain Eukaryota; kingdom Fungi; phylum Ascomycota; class Sordariomycetes; order Sordariales; family Chaetomiaceae; species Chaetomiaceae sp. R4402. The sequence continues at coordinate 45,363 of JAMAKO010000063.1, read as the reverse complement.
AAGCCTTGTACATATGCAAGAATGTCCTGCAGCGCCTTCTCCTTCGTTGTGCTGGCCTTCTTGAGCAAGTTCTTGAAGGGAACAACAGCCTCTTGCGGTATCCCAGAGAAGTCCGGGGGAGGGGTGAGGTATGAAAGCGTAGTCGACGAGGATCCGAGGCCGCCGAAGGCGCCTCTTTGCCCGGTCTTCCCACCGGTTGGAAACATGGTGTCTATTCGTTGGGTTGCGGGCGGAACCTTCAGTCGCGGATCGATACGAAGGATCTCGGTGGACAATTCGGGGAAGAAGTCAGGGAACTCTGCTGGCGCATGCCCATGGTCAACAAGATGGTTTCACTTTCAATCCTGACTCTGTGCAACCACTGACACGGAGCGCAGGTAACAGTCGGCGCATCGACTTCCATTCCGAGTGCAACACGAATGGGCGGCGACTTGGCACGGTACGTCCGCAGGGATTTGTGCAGCTGGGGGGCCGACAATGCAGACGTAACGCAGAAAAGGAAACGCTTAATCCAATCGGCAGTACTAACAAGAAAGTTGCCGGTCTGCGCTGGGATATTGTTGCCTGTGGTGCCGGTCTAGAGAATATTCGGCGTGACTGATCCGGCAAGAGCACTCCCAGATGGTGGGGCAGCTTGCTTGAAGCTTCGAATTTCCCGCACGTGATGCGGGGCATCGAAGGTTCGCTTTGGAACTTTGCTGAATGCTTCGCCGTATCAGATTACCGTATGCTATGTCAATGAACCCATCTGGCTGTGTGACCTCGGCATATGGGATAAGAACAACTAACTCAAACTTTTCAATTATCACTGAAGAAAGAGACTATTTACCCATGGCTTTTTCGCTCTAATTCCATCAGATACTGAGTTCAATGTAAGAAGGTCAGGCGGTTCCGGGGTGGACGGTAACCGAATACAGTATGTAACAATGGCTTCGACGTTCACTACACGTGTAGTTATTCCGTAGCTCCGCACCGAAGCTTCATTTGGCATTTGGTCCGCATGTCTGCAGCGGCAGGGGTGGGGATCGACCTTGGTATGACATCATGTGGGGGGCGTATCCTAATGTGTACTCGTACCTCGAAATTCGTCCCAATTCACAAAAGTTTGTTCGACACGAAGCTAACGAGTGCGACGATGTTCTCTTGTCGAGGTCAAAAGTCACAAGGACAAGCATAATATTTGTCTTCAAGTGCGCTCGGGTTGGGCCACGTTCAATCGTGACTGGGTGGTTCTGGTTGCGTCTCGTTCCTCGTCGAAGTGTGCCCCGCGCCGCCCGCTGCCCTTGTCAAGCGGTCATCTGTACGACCCTCCATGATGCTCAGAGGTGGGCACAACAGAATGCTCAACAACCCAGCGGTGAAATATCGACTCTCTTGTGCCCCTCATTCTCACTCACCTCCAACTCCCCATCTCGCGTGTCCCCTGATCTCCGCGTATGTGCCGAGTAGCGCGTGTCAGGCGTCAGGCTTATCTCACTACCCCGCATGTTGCGCGGCAGCGGCCTCGCAACGTCAGTGGCTGCCATCGCAAAGGGTCCACTGAATCTCAGGGTCTTCCGCGCCGTGTTAGCCGCAACCGTCGAATCAGTGCGCGGTGGGCAGCGGTTGGCTCGCATTGTCGGCCCACACTGCCTGCTCCCGAGGGGACGATCACTGCCCCAGACATGGGCTTTTGGCTATTCCAAGGACCACGATCCTGCACATCTAAGGCAGCGAGTACAGCCAAAACCGCTCCATAACTGCCGCTCCTCTCCCCCTCCCTCCCTCGTGTTTTCCCAGACTCCTTACGCAGCAGCACACCAACCCGTGTCGTTTTGGCAAGCTCTTCCATATGCTGTCGTTGATCCGAGCACTCGACCGTCGATGACATCAGTCTTAGCCAACGGTGGCATCCCTTAGGTAACGTTTCAGCCACTGCCGCCAAGAGCTGCATCACCCGTGCTGACCACCGCGCAGACACACATTCCACGCGCTGCGGCAGTAACATGGTCTCAGACTACACAACGACACGTCCATTGCCATGTCGCTGACCACCGCTTCCGCCTTCGCCCGGCGCGCCGGCCCCCTCAGGTCAATACATCCTGGGGCACTCAGCAGCATTGGCAGCACAGCAGTTGCCCGCTATCACCAGGAGCAGCGACGGAGTTATCGCTTTGGTCGCCGCTATTCGTCCTATATCGATCCGGAAATCTACCGCCGTCTGAAAGACTTCGGGTACAACTACTGTGAGAACCTTAGCTGGCATCCATCGTGGCCAAAGGATCGACAGACCGAGGATGCCAAGTCGACGTGGAGACGCACAACTCGCGAACGCCAGTCTGCAAGCGACGAGGATGGCGAAGGTGCCAGGTCAAGGCTGAACAAGAACGCCTCTCCAAGGAAGACGCCCAATAATCCGGAAGGCGTCCGGCCGGGACAGAACATTGAAGATGCTGAGCGGGCGCCGTTGGAGCATCTCTTGTTTGGTGAGAAGAAAGGTCCATGGTCGAAGAAAAAAGGAAGCACCAGGAAAATATCCATTGCTTCCGACGCCAAGGACGATGTCGACCCCGTCTACATCATCGATCCCATCACCAACCGAAAGGTATCCAAGAACGTGCTGACGAGCGCGTACGCAACCTCAGAGGCAGGAGTGGAAATTCCAGTCAAGACCTCCAAGTCATATCGCTGTCAGTTCGCGCCGTTTATGCCCCCTGACGTGGAGGGAACCCCCGTTTTCTCCGATGGGCCCCCACCGGAGGCAGAACTGAGGAAGTACGCCCAGGACAAGCCGTGGGAGTCAGCCACCAGCAACAGTAATCCGGGGGGAAAGTCCCAGGAACTGCCGCCTGCAGGTAATCACTACGGCGCATCTCACCCCACTCTCATTGAAACGCTCAGCGGGGAGCACGAAGCTGTTCAGTGGCACCACCATCACCACGCCTCCTCCTCGGCTGGGTTTTGGGCAAGCCATCCACCCGCTCCGAAGGAGGCAGAGCTTAACCTGTACACCGCCGTGCGATACAACGAACCTGACGGAAAGGCGCCGGCGGGTCAGCCCGCCCTGAAATTTGGAGACGACGTGAACAAGTACGGCCCCGTCCGGGCTCACGAGCCCGATGGCAAATATGCGGCGCGGCAAGATTCCCCCGCGGATTCACGCGAACTCGATCAGTACGATGCAGTCCGCAGCCACGAACCGGATGGCAAGTACGCAGCTGAATACACTGAACCCCCCGACCAAGCCGAGCTGGCAAGTTATCGCAAGCCTTTCCTCAGCTGCGAGCCCGATGGCAGGTACGCTGCCGAGGTCAACGAGTCGCAGAGGGACGCAGCGGAGCTCGCCAAGTACCGCACGCCGTTTTTCAGCCACGAACCCGACGGCAAGTACGCTGCGTCGTGCGGTGAGCTGACCCAGGATGAGGCGGAGCTGGCGCGATACCAGGCATTCCGGAGCCACGAACCCGATGGCAGATACGCCGCGAACTATGTCGAGGTGAAACCTGACAAACACGAGCTGGCTACTTACAAGCCGTTCCGGAGTCACGAGCCTGACGGAAAGTATGCTGCGGAGAATTCGGCGGCCAACGCAGAGCCAGCCGATGCCGGGAAGTACCAGGCCTTCCGAAGCCATGAGCCTGACGGCAAATACGCTGCTGAGGCGAACGCTGTGGAGGAGGCTGCGGAGGAGGCTGCGGAGGAGGCCCAAGACCTCGCTAACCACGAGGCTTTTGGCTATGAGGACCTTGATACTCGAACGTCGTCTTTGGAGACGCCGGAGGTGAAGATTGAGTCCGACCTTGAGGGCTACAAGGCAACCCCGATCGACGAACCATCCAGCGCAACGGAGCCTTCTCCGGCATACGAGAAGTACGTCGAAGCCGAGTTGCGCAAGTACCAGTCTGTGAGATGGAACGAGCCGGATGGCAAGCCGACGGAGTCGGAAGTGGCGGACCAGTCTACTATGGAATATGATCTGAAGGGTAACGCCGCCACGGACACTGATGCTTCCAGCCAGACCAAGGAGTCAGGTGGGCTCACAGGGAACTATGCACGCGACTTTCCCGAGGAGTTCTCCAAGACCTGGACCACCGAGTCGTCCGAAGCAATCGCCTCACGCCTGCCATCAGAGCAGAACGAGTCCAACGGCGCCGTTCAGCCAGCCCTAGAACGCCTCGCCCAAGCCACCACCTCCGAATCAGCAATCACTACCTCCTTGCCACCCAACTCAACCGAATCAACTCTCTACAAAATTCTCGTCTACGACCCAACAATGCAGTCCATCTCAACCGCCGAAACAACCTCCACAGTCCCCGACACCAGCACTCCGCTGACCCCAGCCGAAGTCCTCCTGCGCATCTCCAACCCCGCCAAATTCCTCCCCCACTTCGCCCCTCTGCAAACCCAGGGCTTCGAAATCGTCTCCGGCAGCGGCGACGTGCTCATCTTCCGCAAGGTCCACAACACACCACCCACCACCTCCCACTCCGCACGCGCCCACCCAGCCAGCAGCGCTGCAGGTGCGTCCTCGGGTGCGGCAGCGCCCGTCAACCCCATCGACATGACCGGTGACCGTACCAACCGCGACTTCGCCAGCCCGACCGACTTTGTCGTCGCCGCCAGCCGGTTTGCCAGCCCCACGGGCTTTGTCAACTATGACCTGCCCGTGGACACCGCCGCCGCCGCTCCGGCCGCGCGGGATGCGGGACGTCAGCAGCAGGAGGAAACGGAGCGTCCTGCTGCTGCGGCTGGGGAGAACACGACCACCGCGGCGGCGGAGGGTGTCACTGCCGCCGCTTCTACCGCTGCTACTGATGAGACAGCGGCGATGGGGAAGAGGAGGGGGAAGAAGAGGAGTTTGCCGAGGAAGATGGCGGTCGGCGCTGCGTGGTTGGCGGGCGGGGCGTATTCTGTTGGGGTGGTGAGTGAGTATTTCAAGACGGGGGGTGTGGATGGGAAGGGGCCGAGAGGGTTGTGAAGGTGAGAAATGAGAGGTGTGGTTGCGGTGGAGGGGGTTGTTGTGTTAGGCGTTGGTGGGATGTCGTCTTGTCCATCCCGTTTTCCTTTTGTGATTTGACTTTGCTTTTTGTCTCCCTGTTTTCTTGGACAGGTCGCGGCGCTGGATGGAGTACACGAAGCATTCTGGAGCATTGGGGGACATATTGAAGGGCATTGTTTTACGGGGGGTGTTATGGAAGGCACTTCTGGCGTCACACTCTCGCTTTTGCAGGATCTACATGATCAGACTGCGCATTGGGCTTAGGATTGGGAGGGTGGATGGATGGATGGTCTGGTGGCTGCATGTCCTTACGTGTCCAAGTCCGCTCACAGAGTGTATAACCTGAAATCACGCTGGTCCGGCACGGTTTATCTGACTGTACCGTGAAGTTCTCTGAGAAGTATTTTTTTCCGTCGGGTGCTGCTCACCACATGCTTTCGACCAAAGAAGCAATCACAGTGCGGCATCACTTGTCTTGGCTATCACCCTTTTGAACGGGCAATGATGATTGTGGTCGTGACTTATTGAAGTCCTCAGCTGCCTACCTACGGATTCTGGTTCTGCCACATGCCACATACCCCACTCATCCTTTTCATCCACCAAGGGTATACCGCTCAACCGCAAGGGCAGACAAACGAGAGTACGAAATGAAGGTTGCCGCTGGTGGCTCAGCTTGATACAGACCGATTCGCTCCCGTCATCCCTTGACGCTCCTCCACACGAGCCTACCCGTCCAAGTATTCGAAACATATCGAAACAGTGAAGCCTGAGACAGTGCAACCCAGCCCGTTTCCCATCCCCAACTCCATCCCAGCCTAGAAGAAACATACACTCGAAGGAACCGTCATGAAGTGAAAGAAAAGAGAGAGAAAAAAAGGAAGGAAGTTGAAAAAGAAGAGAAAGGAAAAGAAGAAGAAAAGGTTCGCAACGCAACCGTTCACACCCAGCTCATCAATCATCACCCACCTCCCTCTCCCACTCCACCACCCCCTCAAACCAACCCAACCCCCTCCATTCGGCACCTCATTTCCCCCCCGTCTCCGTAAACCCCGCCCACCCCCCCTGCCCCGTATGCCACGCCTCGCACTGCCGCGTCTGCACGTCGTGCTTCCACTCCTGCGCCGACCAGCTCACGCGGCGGTCCAGCGCCGCCGCCGGCGGCTGCCAGGCCAGCGTGTGCTGGGCGGCCACGGCCGCTGGGTCGACGTTGTCGTCTGTGTAGCTGCTCTTTTTCGGCGCGGCACCATCATCACCGGATGCGGTTGTGGCGGTGTTGTTGTTGGTGGTGGTGGTGCTGGTGGGGGGGAGTTTGATGGGGTGCCGCGGTGGGGGGATGAGGGAGGCGGCGAGGCCGTGGTCGATGGAGGGGTTGATTGTGATGGGGGCGGTGGTGGAAGTTGAGGTGGAGGAGGGGGCTGTGGTTGGGGTGGATGAGGAGGAAGGGTTAGTGGTCTTAGTTTTGTTGTTGCTCGTCGACATGGTGGTGGTGTTGTAAGTTGGTTTTGTTGTATGTGTAAGGTTCAAGTTGTCTTACACGGCCCTGTCGCTCGTGGGGCTGGTACATGTAATAATCGAGATACCGCGAGGGAGGAGAGAGGTGTCTCTGACGCGAAAGCCGTAATGCTTGCCAGAATGTCGCAGGTTTGATTCAGTTGAAGACGGCAGCTTCGAGGGAGAGAGAAACTGCGGGGTCATATCCCCCTCCTGTTCCCGTCGACGGGCGTTCGGACGACCGTCGACTTCATCGTGCAGCAAGTGTGCTTCAGAGTGATGTCGCCGCTGCTAGGGCGGGGCGCTGCCTATCGCTTATCGCAGCTAATCGGCGGCCTGTCCGCAAGGGTGCTTGCACCGATCGCCTGCAAATCATCCACGCTGTGTCACAACTTTTTGCATCGACTTGCATCACGCTGCGTGTTTGGTGTCTGTGCTGTCTTGCCACCCAGCCTTTTCGCTGCTTTCTGTCGTGGTCGCACTGACGTTCCCGCGCACGCTCAGGTCGAATTTGGGTGTTGGCTTGGGCCACTGCGCGCTCTGACGCCCGCTGCCCACTGTTGCTGCTGTTGGGCTCAGTGGGCTCCGCGGCATTCTCCAGAAGCCCCCTCCTCCCCTCGGGCTCGCTGAGCTGGGCGACGGCCGTCCGAACGAGAGCGCGCTTGGTATCCTCAGTCTACCCAATGCCGAAGCCGGGTCATTGAGCTTCTCGCCAAACGACTCGCGGATTGTTTTGCGCGTCGACCGGATTGACGGCAATGGCCGCGGCGAGTATGGCGGCGGGTGCACCGATGGGTGCACTGACGGGCTTCTGAGCCACGATCGCTGATGCAGCCATGGCCTGGTGGGCGGTGGAATGAGGAGGTCGCCTTCGAGTTCCGCCGGGTTCGGCGCGGTGCCCACGGCTGGCGGCCCGGACTCAAGTTCAGATACTGGACTCCCCTCGGGTTCCAGCTCGGCTGCGTGTGGACTTGGGCAGCGCCGTCCAGAGCCAAGTTGAGCTCTCCGATCCGTCGACCCCTTCGCGCGCGGTGTCCTACGTTCTGCAGTTCTCCTGTGCCGCCTCATCAGCAGGAATGCTGCGAGCCAGAGGAGGATCCCCGCAACAACGGTCACGCCGACAATGATCGCGATGGTCTGTCCACGGTCAAGCGTCGCCTGGCCGCCACCACCGCTGGCATCTCCGGAAGCAGTGTTTGACGCGCTGGGGTTGATGGTGGGCGCTCCGGTCGCATAGATGTGGGTGAGAGACTCCTCTGGCGGAGTGTTGGCATTCGACGACAGGGGCGTCGACGACGGCTGGCGGGCTTCCGGCGTTTGTTGTTGTTCCGGTGCATCGTTTGTTTGCTGCTCTGGGACTGGCACACTGCTCGTCGTCCGCACAGACGTGGTCAGCGTGGTTGATGATGATGTTGGCGATGTCTTGGCGAGCTGGAGGCCCGGCGTGAGGGGATGTGTCTCGAGCATGGTCAGGTCTGCTTCCACCCAGCGGATCTGAAGGGCCGGTCCGACTGTCACGATGGCGCCAGACGTTGTCGCGTCACGCGCGAAGCCCCATACGCCGCCGCGGAAGTCAGACGTGTCGGTCGTGCAGGTCAGGCCGACGGGCACGCAGTACACGGCGGTCTCCCCAGGGGCGATGGCGGGAAATCCCTCGGCCGTGCGTGTCTTGGTGATGCCGCAGCTGGGACCGACGATGAAGCCGCGGGGACAGATGGCCGGCGAGTAGTACTGAAAACCAGCTCCGACCCGGACGATGTTGGTCTGCCAGGAGGGCGGGTCGCACGATGCTGGCCCCGTGGTCGGGAACGCCGGGTATTGACTGACCAGCCGGGTCGTCGTCAGGAGCCAACTTGTGGGACATGGTGGCGTAAACACGGAGGTTAGCGCAGCTAGCGGTGCCGTGCCGCCATGGAGTGCTGTAGGAGCTGACATCTAGGCTAGCTCCTGGTGGCGAGTGCGCATCCTGCGCCAGCCGGTTGGGACCGAAAATCACGGCCAACGATCGTGGGGTCCTCCCGAGATTTTCTCGGGCGGGCGTGCGGGAGATGATCTGCTATAACTGACATCTTGTGCAGGGCGACAGTGCAGCCATTCGCGGCCCCGGCATCTGAGCAACCACTCTCAAACTCAACGTGTCGCCGCACATCTTGCTTCATTTTCTGCTTGAGGGGAAGGGGCAGAGCACCCTGCACACCATGCCGACCATGCACTCCCAGCACACCATGCACGCCAGGCACCAGGCACCCGCATACAACCATCCCGACTGGACGGGAAGCCCAGTGGTGGCATGCAAAGCAGATCCGAACACGCAGCATCTCGCGGGCCGATCAAACCCAGCACGCACCCTTGCGGCGGGAGCGAACTGCGCGAAAAGCTGTTGGGAGCTTGGCATCCTGAGACCAAGGCTGGGGGGAGCCTCACGAAGGATGAGCTCTCACCTGCGGCACAGCGTGTCACAGCATCCGCTGTGTCCAAAAACAGCACCGGCTAGCCCCTCCGAACTCTCCCCTGTCGAACCCCACCAACCATCTGACGACGGGGGTTCGTCCGGTCCATCCCCCGCAGACTTTCGACACGGAATTTTGCTTCATCACGACCAACACCACCTACGGAGAACCGCCACCACCCATCACCACGATGAATACTGCATGCACGGGGAAATATCCTAGTACTGGTGCGAACCCCGCGTCTGGACACCATTCTCGGCACAGACGGAGCTGTGGTCGCCGTCTGTGACATTTCACGTCTCCCAGCCTTGCGTTTGTTCTCCAACAGACCGATGGTTCATTAATCCCCTCAACCCCCGACGACTTAACCCCCCGCAAGCCTGGTAAGGTCCAACTCCATGCGCTATCAACGTCACACAGCACCTCAGCGTTGGCTGTGGTATCTGTCATGCCGGAGTAGCTCTTCCAAACTACCACAGTAGCTGTCGACCAGGGCGCGCCTCCTCCCACATGAGCTGCCAGCCCGCGGCGGAGTACCGACCATGTCTCACCTGGCGGAGGTTTCAGGTACCCGTCACCATCACCTGCACCCCCCATCCCATTCCCCTCGACCCTTGTCTGCAGGCCGTGCAGCGCCGTGGGTAGCTACCTACCTTGCCTGATCAAGCACGCCAAGCAACCTTCGCGTAGTCACCAAAGGAATCATTCAGAATGACACATATCTCCTTGACTAGGTAGATAATCTGCTTCCAACCATCGAGAGCTTCAAGAGTCCAGTCCTCAGCGCGGGGACAAAAGATCCATCCTCAATTTTCCCGTCAGGCCAAGTTTGCGTGAGAAAGGACCATCTAAATCAAAGCCACGTATGAGAGCTTTGTTCAGTTGGCAAGGTCGCTGAGAATCTAGGGCTTGACGCCGGAGATCCCTTCATGTTGCTTCCTCATAAGCTGAGTCAATAACTAGCTTGAGAGCATGCGCTTGAGCGCGCGTGGCAACATCTTAGTGAATCCCAGTCGAACAGGTCCGTTATAAGGATAGTGATGCAAGAGGACTTACAAACTCTACTGTTCGCAACACCAATCAATTCGCCGGCTACCTATGAGCGGGCGCGGATTCCAGTCTGTTATCGACATCCGTAATGATTCCGATGGGGACCAACCACACTTATCCACGGGCTGCTTGGTCGAAAGTGCCTTCACTTACCTCTCTCCCCCAGACTCGAACACTGTTGTCGTCATCCACGAAACGGCCTCAGTGATGGCCCCCAATCTTAACATCCTGTCGGCCGAGACTCTCTTCCTCATTCTGCGCCCGTTCTGCCTATATTGTAGCAAGGAGCGCAACCACGAATGGCTATGTAAAACCCACCGCCTACAGCTAACAGCCAAACGAACCGGCATGGTGCTGGCGAGACTGCCGACAGACGCTCTACTCCATGTGTCTGGTATCACGTCGCCTGACTCCCATACCGCGAGCTCATCACCGGGTACGGCAACCCCTGGCGCTCTACCGGAATGTCATGGGGCGGTAGGCCAGCCTCCTTCATGCGCACCGTTGTCACCCGTCCCGATTTGGGCGCGCTGGTGAAGTGCATCTTTATACCCCCTCCTTTACTGAGGGTTGTCTCTGAGGAAGAGGCTCAAGCTGTGCTAGAGCAAGTCCTACCTCCTGTCGCAGCCCCGAGAGCTAATGTACAGCTATCCGGATACTTCAATCCGTTTGATTCCTTCCAAAGAGGGGTGCGTGGGAGCAATATCTGGGAGGGGACCGCCATGGCTGACTACGGTCCTGGACGTGGGTGCAAAAAATTGAAGGCAAAGGCGAGGCCTGATATCTCGGTCTGTACAGCAGTTATGCGATGTACGACAAGGGCTTCAGCACCTCGAATTACGGCCAGCAAACGCTGCTGCCGAGCATTATTGGTTGTGCTGGCGTCACAAGCGCGTGGACGCTTGACTGCCCGTGTACCCTGAATTGCCGACATCCGAGGGTTACGAGGGCGTGCTGTTTCAAATGATGCGATCTGAGTGAGGGCAAGATGTTGTGACAACAACAGAGTCGCACATGAACGGTTGCGGCGTAACGGTTAAAGTGGATGTTAGCACACTCACTTCATGGCTCCCCTTACACAATCCCATGTCATGAATTCTGAAGCACGACCTAGTGCATCACTTGTGCATAGATGCTTGTCACTGCATACTGTATAGTCGTGTCTGGCCCCTCTCTCCACCAACCATGAGGCAAGAAGGCCATGCCAACCCAGGGCAAATCCGCAACCGGCGAGTCTGAGATCCAATATCCGCCGACCCCCACGCTGTCACCGGTGGTGCCATGTGCGCTCACCGCTAGAACCGGACGCCAGACGCGCAGTCTGGGATAGCATCGTGCGAGGGGAAACTCTGCTAGTTTGGCGAGCGGAAGACCCGGCGCTTGGAATCGCCCGCGCTTCTCTACCTCAATCTGGAAGTGGGCGTGAAATAGGGTCGTCGGCAAGCCGACCTCTAGCTCCAATCCAGCACCGAACTCGCGTATCACATCGTCCACGACCGGCAACACACGCTCGTTGAAGAACGTGAAGTACTCCTTAGGGGTTTGTGGATAAGGCGGCCCCAGGAAGCAAACACTCCCAAAGCCAACGTACAATTTCCGGAGGCTTGGTAAAGCCTCCGGCAGCCCGTCAAAGAGCCTCTCCGGTTGGCGGTTGAACTCGCTCCATTGGTCCTCCTCCGTCATGCCGTGGGAACCCATCAGCCACTCGACCGACTTGATATCAGCTAGTCGGTGCGCCGGAAGGACACGGGATAGGAACGTCGGCAGGTGCCCACCCGTCACGAAGAATGTGTTGGTGCCGTACAGAACATCGACGCCCTCAGCATAACTGCCGCCATATCAGCTGCCAGCCAGCAGAGGGAAACAGAGCATCGACCCGTGACACGAATGACACCAATCCGTTCACTCACGCCTGCTGACAAGCCAACAACCAACCGAGTACGCCAAGGCCATACCGCCTGTCCAAGTCCTCTCGGAACTCGCCATACGCACAAGTGTGGTTGTCGGTCGGGTTGACAGCGTAGCAACCGTCTGCGAGTGGGCAGACGAACGCGGCAGGACAATCTCCCGGGCGCCGGACGTGGACGGTGCGGTCGCCAAAGGCGTGGACCAGCACTAGCCTCCGCAACTCGATTGGGAGCACGGTGAAGAAGGGGCTGCTTTCGGCGCCGTTCGGGCGTGTGTTGTCGTCGTTGGTGGTGGTGTTGGCACCGACGCGTGATTCCGCGCAGCCCATGCCCGGCGGTCGCGTGGCCTGCGAGTGCGATTGGTCCTCGAGAGCACCTATCTTGGGTAGGTAGGTAGGCGGAATGTCGTATTATATCGTGACGGACAAAGCATGCGGGGAAACGTGCGCGGCTGCGTTGAATCCGGCGCCAATGGTTGTTTGCCGCTGATCGGTCGGGCAGGAAACTATGCGGTTAAGATTGTAATCGGGCAAAACCTTCCCTTCCTGCACGCTAGCAATTAATGAATTAGCGAGCACGTTTCTGAGAATTGAACTAACGCTTAAGGTACCTTAGTAATATAGGTATTGATAATGCGTTGAATCAAGAGAGGATCGAAGTCGTATAGAGTATCCCTGAAAACCAAAAATCGATAAACGGTCTAGCCCGTTCTGACTGCAAAAACGCCGCCAACTAATCAAGTTATATTCTGCTATATATACAAGTCGCACGGCAAATGCGGAAGCTGGAGCTATGCACGCGCCCTATGGCTTCTTCCCAACCAGGCATTGAGGACAACACAAAGTCCCGAGAACGGGGGGGTCAATCTGAGTTTAATGCAACCCCGCTTCACCACTCAATGTTGGTTTGTGCTGTTCCCCAGATTTCAGGCAGCTGGGTTGGTGTGTTTCTCAAATTGCACTATATTACCTACTCTAGAGTTGACTGGAGTCACTGGACAGAACCGAGACAAGATGCTCGGGACATGTACTTATAAAGGTCCTAAGCTACGATGCAGTCGAGCTTGCCGTGGCTTTCATTCCCGCAAGGGCCGTTGGACACCAACGACTACCTGCACGATGCGTCCTCAACTTATTGAAGTTCTTGTCGGCCTGACGGCCCTGTTCGCTGCCCCGGCGCAGAGCCTTCGCATCGCGTGCAACCAGATGTGGATCGAGCACACGCCGCTGGCCTACGCAATCAGCAACTTCTACAAAGGCTCCGACACCGCCACGTTGGTCAACGGCGGCGTGATGAACCTGAGTGGTGGTAGTGGTAGCGGTGGCGGCGACCAGTCGATCGACCTAGCCGCCAACGCCGAGACGCAGGGCCTGGATGCCTACGTGCGCAACAAAGACCTCCGCCTAATCGGCATCGTCGTCGAGGTTGCCTACCGTCTCGTGGCCAACAAGGCCGCGGGCATCAGCACGCTCGCCGACCTCAAAGGCAAGCGCATCGGCACCATGAGCGGTACCTCGGCCGAGGTCTTCATCCACGAACTTCTCACCAGCGCGGGCCTCTCCTCTCAGACAGACTACACGACTGTCAACGGCGGTGTGTGCATGCGCGCCCCCTGCGGCGCCGGCACGCTGCCGCAGATGCTCAAGAACAAGCAGGTCGACGCCTTCGGCATCTGGGAGACGGCCGTCGAGCTCGGGATCGAAGCGCTCGGCGAGACCAACGCCGTGGTTTTCCAGAACGCGTCCGTCTACCGCGAGGTCTACAGTCTGTACTCGACCGCGACGAAGCTCGCCGACGCCGGCACGCGCCGCAAGATCGTGCAGTTTGTGCGCGCGCTGAACCAGACGTATGAGGTCTTCTCGACACAGCCGAGCACGGTCTACGCGACGGTGGCGCAGATGATTAGCGTGGACGTACCTGTGCTGGAGAAGGTATGGGGTGTGCATAAATGGGGGCCGGGCAGTTTGGGCGCGGATCTGGTTGACTATCTGGCGTATGAAGACCAGTATCTGGCCAAGACGGGGAGGCGGCGGGCTTTCTCGCGGGCGGAGTTGGCGACCTTGGTCGATGCGAGTGTGTATCAGGATGCTATGAAGGGGTAGCGGATGAATCCGCTAGAAGACGAGGGAATAGGCGATGTCTCTGTTGGAAGCTCCTCAGAGAAATCTAGCTTGTGGCCTGTTCTACAACACTGTCAAGTGGTTGAGTGCCAACAACATCCGGTAGAGACATCCAAGTCATAGCATTTAGTACGATTGGAACATTGTCCTCGGGCAATCTCCTTCAATCAATTCCATCGTCTTTAACGGTAGCTAAAAGAAAGCGTCCAATGTCTCTCTAAACTAAGTGATCTTGGGTAGAAAGGAAGAAAAAGCGCACCAATCAAGCAGAGAAAGAAAAGGGGTCGGCTGCAAGCAACTCAAACAACACCAACTTGTACCCTACCAAGTCCTAGTATCACCATGTTGCCGATCATACAACTGCTCTCATTCCGAGCACTCGAAACTGTTCTCAACCGGTCGTGAATTGCTAGGCGCGGGGCTGCCAATGAGCCGTGGAAGGCATACGGTGGGTTGAACGACCAGTTTGCACATGGCAGCGGCACGCGGGTCCACGCCTCGCCGATGCTGGGCGACTGGCGGTTGAAGAGAGCCACGATGTTGGTCGCCCAGGAGAGGTTGCCCTTGCGGACAAGAACCTGCGAGTTACCGTAGAGAATGCCCGCCAGTGCCATGTACCCGAAGGTGTATGCCTGCGGGGGGGACATGGCGGGTGTCTAAGCACAGACCAAAGACGGGTTACCATAACCCATGACGGCCGAGTTGGAGCATCAGGGTGTAGTTGTCGGAGCTCTCAAAACGGAGAACCGGTTCCCGCTCAGGGAGCTCGTCAGAACAGTGGTCTAAGTCAGAACACCCACTTCTCGGCACCCCCCACTTTTCGGCACCCCAAAACTGCATGTATGCCCAACTGACCCAACCACTTCAAACAGCCATAACGTCGTTAATCTTGCTTCTGTAGTCTCCCTACCTGGTATGCAACATTCCCAACTTTCAAAATGGCGCCTATAACGAAGAACAGGTTGCCGAGACCCTTTTGGAAATTCGAAACGGCCGGCCACTCGCGAGGGTAGCTAAAGAATGACACATTCCCAGGAGCACCTTGTGTAACTGTCCCAACGAGTATATTGCAACTAGCTGGTGACGACTCTACGAGCATACTAAACTTAAGGAAGAGAGAACGAGAAGGATAGCTTCCCTATAGTACCTTCCATATAGTTAGACAATAACCTTCCTTCAGAGTCAGAATGCGTTTAGTATAACGTTGTGTTGTTGAGATTGGACGGCTATGTCTGCGTCTAAGTGTCCGGCTTGGCCGAGTGTGTCCGAGGCCGCCAACGGGGCCCAGCCCGTTACACTTACTCGAGACCTTAAACTAGAGACTTGATATCGATAACTAACTAGTCTTTCCGCGGACCCTAGCATCTAGACCAGCTACCTAACCTATAATTATAGCTCTAGAGCTTGAATTCGCGACTGTATAGAAGAAGACGGACCTGCGGGGTCACCTTACTAACCTAGCTATCCGATAATAAGATCTCTCTACATGTCGGCTCTTATTTAGAAAGTTTGAGAAGGCCTTCAACGAACAGGACTTCGAATTAGCTACGTTAAATGACAGTGTTGTCCCAACGCTTTGCTGGTTGCGATCGAGCACTTGGTCAGCCTTCGAATTGCTCACAGCATGCAAGCAATCACTCCCGCAGAACGTTCCAAGTAACTGAGCGCTACACTGTCTAGCGGTTAAAGACGCTTGTTTCCGAGCCACTGCTGCCTCCCATGCAGCCGCGGCTGCCGAGCGCGGTTCCTGGGATGTCTGGAAACCGGAGGCTCAAGGTGGGCTAGTAGGTGTTTGGTTGCCGGTTGAACCCGTTTCACAGGCCGAGGCAGCATCTTTGAGCATAAGATAACCAGGGGTGGGCATTCTTAGAAGAGAAATTAAGAAACTGGCTGGTCGAGATGTGGTGGTCACCGTCATGAAGCACGAAAAACAATCAAATTCACACGGCAGCCATGAACTTTCGAACACACACGTGGCGACCCATGCCAGCATGATGAGCCCGGTGTTGCTTTGATAACCGTCGCTGAACGCTCCTCTGGTTCGCGCAAGCATGGCAACAGGTTCGGCCGCAATTATCAAGACACGGGCTCGGCCCACACGACATCGCGTCTGGAGCCAGGAAGGTGAAGCCGGCGTGCGAACGGGACGGTGGGCCAATTGCAGGCGCGATTCCTTATCTATTTGGCGCAACCTTATCGTTTCGCAGTCTTATCGCCGCCGATCTATCGAAGGTTCGAGGACGACGCATCTCCGCGGCATCCGTTTTGGGTTCGACTTCACTCCTGTGCTTCCCATTTTGAGATGCAACAGCAGCCCGTACCGCCGCCCCGGGCCGTCACACGGTAGCTCTCAGCTTGATGGACCAGTCCCAGCAACGACGCACATTGCCGTGCGTCGCAGGCCGTATGGGGGATCGGCGAGCCAAACCGTGATCGCGACATGCTCCCTTATCTGCAGCGCAGGTACAGAGTGAAACCCTGCGCTCTCGCGCCAACCAAATCTCTCCGACAACCCAGACACAGCCGTGTAAGGTAGCGCAGCATGCCGCCAAGTCTTATCAACAGGGTGCTAATCGGGGTTCCCAGCCATGACACTGTGGATTATGTGGGTGCCAGTTCTGACAATACCTGGCCGCTGACGAGAGATACTTGGGCGTCCCACGATGTCCGGCTCTCCGATTAAACCCGGCGTCGGGTCCATGCCCCCCACGATTCCCATCGACATGGGCTGCAATCGTACCAATGGATGGACGATTCTGCTGGGGGATCCAAGATCCGTCATCGGCACGAGATATGCATGTCGGGAGATCCAATGGGTCGGAATCCGGGATGGCACCGGAGGCTGCATCCATCCCGGCGGCATGGCGTCGTCTATAAAGTGACGCCGTACCTTACCGTCGTCTGTGTCTATGCCCAGACATCTGCCAAGTCCATCATCCAGCCGGTCGGTTGGCCAAGTTCCACAGCAGCCATGGCTTCCTCAAGTGTCATCGTGACCAACATCGCGGCCTACTCGCCCGTCGAGACCATCGAGATGGTGTCTCGCATGGGCGTCAACAAGGGCAACATGCGCCTCGACAAGGTCTTTCTGTCGGCCGTCTCGGCGGGCTGTCTGCTGGCGTTTGCGTGCGCTGCCGCGCTGAGCACCAACACGGCGCCATGGATGCAGACCAACGCGCCGGGCCTGATCCGGACTATTGCTGCCATCATCTTCCCGTTCGGGCTTTGCCTGATTGTGTGAGTTTGAACCTACACCTCACTTCATGAGATTCGAGGAAATGGCTAACGTGGAGTGATGTAGGTTGACGGGCGCCGATCTCTTCACTGGGTCGCACATGGTAAGCATTCATCAGAGCGCGCCCCGGTCTCGAAGCAACAGGCTTGCTGACATTGACCTTCAGTTCACCGGCGTTGCCGTCCTCCAAGGCCGTCTCCCCGCCTGGAAGATGCTCCTGCATTGGTTCGTCTGCTTCTGGGGCAACCTGGCCGGTTCCCTCTTCGTAACAATGCTGATCTTCGGCTGTGCGTCACCACCCTCTCCCACATCCTACCCCCTACCATCTGCCCCTATTTACTAACCCCACCCCTCACGTCCACAGACGGCGGAGTCTTCGACGCCTCGCCCTACCGCGACGAGGCCATCGCCTTCGCCACCAAAAAACAACTCGCCCCGCAGTGGCACCAGATCTTCCTGCGCGGCATCGGCTGCAACTGGCTCGTGTGCCTGGCCTGCTTCCTCGCGACGCAGGCCAAGGATCTCGGGTCCAAGATCGCGGGCGTGTGGTGGCCGACCTTTGCGTTCGTCGCGCTCGGCCTCGACCACGTCGTCGCCAACATGTTCTTCATCCCCATCGGCATCCACCTCGACACGCCCGGCCTGACGGTGGGACTGTACATCTGGAAGGGGATCATCCCCGTCGGGCTGGGGAATATTGTTGGTGGTGCGCTGTTTGTCGGCACGTATTATTGGTATATGTACCTGCTCGGCGAGCCGGAGGTGGTGGTCGATGGGAGCGCGTACATGCCGGCTGAGTCGGCGGGGAGTGTGCTGTATGGACTGAGGGAGAAGCAGTTGGATTTGGAGGCGGGGCCGAGTAATGTGGTGCCGACGAAGGAGGAGCACAAGGATGCCGGCCGGTTGGAGGGTTCGGTTTTGGGTGGTTAGCTGTGGTGTCAAGTCGTTTGAGATACCCCAGCAGTGAGCACATGCGCACACGGAGCGCATACCAGAAGTAATACAGTACCTATGGATCCCAATACGTGAGTTGCATCGATTGGACTCTGGGGACGTTGCAACAGCTGAGTCCTAACTGAACTGCGTGGTATGAAACTGGAACGCGGCCACTGCAACTTTCCAGTCTACCTGGTTGACGAGCGTCTGCTTGGGGCGAAAGGGATGGATATACCCCCTGAGACCCCTAACCCTTGTTTTCCCACATGCCTCGGCAAGACTCGGGTGGGGCATGAGCCGCCAGCAGAGCTTCATTGTGAAGCTCAAACGACAAACTTGAATCAGGCGATTTCTTGAACAGCTGTGAACACCAACGTCTCCCATCCATCTACCGAACTACCTATTGTCGAGTGAATTGCTGCGAAAAAAATATGGGTCCCCAGCCAGGTCAGAAGACGGTGCTTATCACGGGGTATGTTGCGAGTGACGGGAAGCGAGAAAAGCCTAACATTTGTGTTGACGTCTCACCACAGCTGTACGCCCGGCGGCATCGGCCATGCGCTGGCTCTGGAGTTCCACGCCAAGGGCAAGTTATCTCACAGTGTGACTCTGGACAAAGGAGCCGCGCCGCTAATTTGTATTGCGTACTCACCAGGCCTGCACGTCATCGCCACGGCCCGCAACCCTGCCGTGCTCTCCGAGGTGGCCGCGGCGGGCATGACCGCCCTCGCGCTGGACGTCACCGACAAGGACAGCATCAAGACCTGTCATGAGGAAGTTGCCCTGCTCACCGGCGGCAAGCTGGACATCCTCGTCAACAATGCGTTCGCTTCCCCCATCCCCCTAACCCACCCCCCATCCCACCCCATACCCATTCCAGCACTAGCGCTGACTGACACACCCTCACCCTCTCCCCAGCGGCCGCACCCACACGCACCCGGCCACCGACGTCGACATGGACGACGTGCGCGCGACGTTCGAGACCAACGTGTTCGGCGTGATGGCGATGTGCGCCGCCTTCGCGGACCAGCTGATCGCCGCCCGGGGTTTGATCATCAACATCGCGTCGCTGGCCGCCGTGACGCCCTACGTCTTCGGCGCCATCTACTGCGCCAGCAAGGGCGCCGTGGTCTCCTACTCGCGCGCGCTGCGGCAGGAGCTCAAGCCGTTCGGCGTGCGCGTCACCGTCGCCATGACGGGGACGGTGGCCTCGCAGATTGCCAGCCGGCCGCACCGCGTCCTGCCGGAGGGGAGTATCTATATGCGGGTCAAGGAGGTGTTTGAGAGACGGTTGACGTGGTCGCAGAATAATGCGACGGTGGGGAGGGAGGAGTATGCGCGTAAGCTGGTGCGCGAGGCGCTGAAGCCGGAGTGGCCGCTGTTGTTGCGGACGTGGTTTGGGAGGCCGGATTGGTTCTGGGCGGGCGGGATGGCGCGGCCGACGTGGTGGGCGTCGTGGTTGGGCGAGTGGATTTTTGATGTGTTCATGTATCGCCAGATTGGCATGCCGCAGCTGGATAGGGTGTTGAGGGAGGAGGAGCGGCAGAAGAAGCTGAAGTGATGGGGCTGGGGGTGGTGAGGCACGGTTGAGCGCGTCGAAGCGGAGCATCGTGCATGTTCAGCATTTTTTTTTTTTTAAGAATTGCACGACGGGCTTTGGAAGCGGGAGGGTGTGATGGAGATCTTAGTGTGAGCTTTGCAGAGGGCGGTATCTGCGGAACAAGGCGCAGGCGTAAATTGTATTCTCATCCTTGGCTGACAGACAGGAGTTGTACTGTGGTATGTTGAAGGAACAGTTCCGTGCTATGTCGGGTTTGGCATCCGTCATCCCTTTCAAGTTTAACTTACCTCTGAACCATGACGAGGGGGAACCCTTGTCCTTTAGATGATGCACTCGGGGCGAGAGGCGACTGGCTTCGTTGACGAGGCACACGGTGTTCCCCCGGGAAGTATCAAGAAGGCAGGGAACAACCGGCATGGTGCCACGACGCTGCACATCGAGACAACCCCAGTAAAGCTGACCGCAGTAAAGCATGGGAGGGTGTCGCAAAGGGTAGCATAGTGTACAGATTTATGCAGCATGCCTTTGCCGGATACTTGAGCAACCGGCATGGTCCTGAGGTGTGTACGCCCCTTCCTGATTGCAGGTGACCATGCAAGGTTCCTCGCTGTGAACTGGCCGCCACGAGTTTTACAACGGGAGACAGTATGCAGAAGGGGAAATAAAATGTACGAGCCGGGCTCAGGATGCGAATCGGATGCAGTGCTCCTTGCATGCGTGGTCAACTTCTCTCGCAGTGAACGCGGTGGTAGGAGGTAGGGGAGCAAGTCCATCGCAGGGCCGCAGCGATTATCGGTGTCAGGGCATTGAACGTGCCTAGCCGGCATTGGGGATGCTCAAGAAGTGGTGACTGTTCTGGTTGACCAGTTAGCTGCTGAATCAGAAGGAGTTGACGCGGCACCAACGGAAACGATTTCGAGCAAAATCAGTAGGTGTAATTATAATCACAGAGAGATCTCAGCCCCGTCTTGAAACATATTGTAATACCTAATATCATCACAATGCCCCCTGGAAAATACGCAGATGCAATGGGAAAAGAGACTTACCGAAAGGCGTTTGTTTCGTTGTCTTGAAAGGTGAAGAGGAAGAAA
Source organism: Chaetomiaceae sp. R4402 (assembly GCA_023628555.1). Lineage (NCBI taxonomy): Eukaryota > Fungi > Ascomycota > Sordariomycetes > Sordariales > Chaetomiaceae > Chaetomiaceae sp. R4402. The sequence goes on along the minus strand of JAMAKO010000063.1, from coordinate 24,544 downwards.
AGCGTCGCGATTGGAGCTCGGTCGGTTTTCTGCAGCGAGCTGGAGCGCTGACCAATCCCAGAGCTTGGGAAGCGGGAATCCGATAATGCAGCCGCTTTCCGATAAGGCCTGCACCACCCTGCGCCACCGAGCACCCTGCTGTCCCTCCTCTTCCTACAACCACTTCCATTTCTTGCGAGCGCGGCAGATGAATGGGTTTAGCTTGTCAACCCCATCTTCAGGTGCTTTTGCGTTGAACTTACCGACGTCTTTTGTATTCCATTGCCTCCATCTTTTGACATGACGATCCTCAACTACCTGAAGCTGCTCGCAATCGGGTCGCTCGTCGCAGCCGCGATTGCGAACCCGGTTGAGCGGCGCTTCGAGAACGACGACGACGATACCCCTCTGCCGCTTGTCATCTGGCACGGTAAGCGCGCGATTAACCGTCAACCCGAAACACAATCGACTTACTGACTCTTTTTCTCCAGGCCTGGGCGATACTTACAAGGCGGAGGGCATGGCCAGCGTAGCCGAGCTCGCCGAAGCCGTGCACCCAGGCATCCTGGTCTACGCGATCCGCATGGACGAGGACGCCTCGCGCGACCGCTTCAACTCCTTCGTCGGGAACGTGACCGAGCAAGTCGAGAAAGCGTGCGCCGACATCGCCGCGCACCCGATCCTGTCGACGGCGCCGGCCATCGACGCGCTCGGCTTCTCCCAGGGCGGCCAGTTCCTGCGCGCCTACGTCGAGCGCTGCAACAACCCGCCCGTGCGCAGCCTGGTGACATTCGGCTCGCAGCACAACGGCATCGCGGCCTTCCGCGACTGCGGCGCCACCGACTGGGTCTGCCGCGTCGCCATGGCCGTGCTCAAGGGCGACGCGTGGGGCCGCACCGTGCAAAGCAAGCTCGTGCCCGCCCAGTACTACCGCAACCCGGCCGAGTACGAGCAGTACCTGGAGCACTCGAATTTCCTGGCCGACATCAACAACGAGCGGGCGAGCAAGAACGCCGACTACAAGAAGAACATCGCGCGGCTGGCGAACTTCGTCATGTACATGTTCGAGGACGACACAACCGTTATCCCGAAGGAGACGGCCTGGTTCGAGGAGGTCAATGGCACTGAGACGACGCCGCTGCGCGCGCGCCGCTTGTATGCGGAGGACTGGCTCGGCTTGCGCGAGCTCGACCGCAACGGCGGCCTCAAGTTCCGCACCGCGCCCGGCGACCACATGCAGCTGTCGGACGAGCTGCTGAAGCAGGCGTTTGCTGAGTACTTTGGCCCGCTGAAGCCGAAGTCGGCGGCGCGTCCGGCGCGGGGCGGGGAGGATGATCTTTGATCAGTGAGGGGTTGTACACAGTTACCCTCATGTTTTTCTCTTCCCCTCTCTCTACTACACGGCACAATTCTTGTCACATTGGGCGCAATTGGGTGGTTCTGGTTTGAGGGTTCGGGTACCTGGGTAGTTTGTTGCGACAGGACAGCGACTAGCGAGGTGTTGATCTGGGCAGTGACGGGTACAGGGTGAATCGGATATTAGGACGGCATTCCGGAGTTTGTGGCACAGGGTATTATACCGGGATCATGGGAGTTTATGGGTAGGGACGGTAGGATCTCCGTCAAGAAATACATCAAGTCTGTCTCTCAGTCGCCAGTTCATCCTTCCACCAGTGCATGCAGATTTGGGGCGCTTCGCTATTGAAGCAGATGCGCCTTCTCGGACATACGATCGCCCCTATTTGCACGATGGTTCCAAACCATCGATCCAAGCATTTGAGACCCCGAATGGTCACATCCGCGGGGGTTCGGTGGGGTTCCATACCTTGCCTATCGCGGGTGTTGGAGGTGAGGAACGAAAAAACGCGTCGTCCTGATGGGGAACCGGAAATCGAGCGGGGTGTTGCCGCAGGAGGCTGGGGTGAAGAAATCAGGAATTTGCTCGCTAGCTGCAGACAGGTACAGCTATGGCTCAGAGATCAAGAAATAGAGGGTATTTGCTGCATTAGTGCCACGCAACCATGGCAAGCAGAAGTATGATGGTTCATCTCATTGCTGGGTTCGATGCGTGAGGTAGACCTGATGGAGCGCCCACGAAGCTCTCAAGGCACGTCATTTCAGGGGTAAGCTGTTGGCGCCTACAGCGGTGTTTCAGCGGCCCAGCCACTGACGGGCCCTGGATCAGCGCTGAAGCTGCGAGCTGGGCTTGCAACCCCCCGGCTGGACAACGCGCTCTGGCTGGGTGGGTCGAACGCGAAGCACAGGCTCCTCTTTAGCGAGATCGCGTGCGGCCCTGCAACGAGTGAGACCACACGGCACGGGTCCCGCTTGACACGACCACGACGTGCATCTCTCAAATACCAAATCCCCACCCGGCACCACACCTCGGGCCTCCTCTCAGCCGGGCCACCTCTCCCAAATTCGAAGCTCCAGTGGAACGAAGTTTTTCGTTCTTGTGTGCGATCTTGCGTTGTGTTTGGCTCGAGCTTTGGGTTCTTCATCTTCTCTTCTGACTTGCATTGTCTGACTTACACGTAAAACGCGAGCGTGGTTTACCGGAAGAGGCACAAGCAAAAGCAACGCATCCGACGCGTTTTGACGTGCCCACCACGCTCCAATTCCCGACCCGCACTTTCCGACGTGTTCCCGACCTCATTGGAACTTCCACACACCACCGAGTGTCATGATCACGACGTGACACGGTCGAGATATGGACTCCTCGCCCTCGACGAGCAGCAAGGCGCTTGAGCCCACGCTGCCCACCGCGGCTGGCGTGAAGCGGCCTGCCCCCTCCTTGCTCCCGCCGTTCGAGCCTCTCTCCTCGTCGCCTGGCCTTCCCCGGCCCACGAAACGGCACGCCAACTCCCAAGCGTTCCTAAAGTATCCTACGCCCGTCCCGACCTCGAGCACCGGCATCCTCTCGTCGAGCCCACCGCGTCTCGGCACGCGACCGGCACTCCAGCGGACACAGTCGACCTCCTCCGAACGCGCCCCGCTTTCCGCTGTCGCGTCGGTAGAGCTGAAGGAGAATGGCGAGACGCTTCTCATGGGCCGGTCCAGCAGCTCGTCCCACTACCAGCTCTCGGCCAACCGCCTGATCAGCAGGGTCCACGTCAAGGCGCGCTATGTCGCGGCCACACAGCCGCTGGAGCCCAACAAGATCGAGGTCGTGTGCCACGGGTGGAATGGGCTGAAGCTGCGCTGCCAAGGGCAGGCGTGGGAGCTGGCGAAGGGGGACTCGTTCACGTCAGAAACGGATGGTGCTGAGATCATGATTGAGGTGCAAGACGCGAGGGTGTTCCTGCGGTGGCCGCGTCGTGATAAGGACCACGACGCGTTGGGCCACCTGAGCGACTCCTCGTGGGACGAGTCTCCACGTCCCAAGATTACCCGCGGCGGTGCCGGTTCCGAGCTGCACGGCAGCCCGCTCCGGCGAACGACGCGTATCGGCAGCCCAGAGTCGCCCACACCAGCCAACGTCTCGACCTCAAACGCCAGCTTGGACAGCCTGCTGCCGCGCAGCAGCGACGATGACGACGCGCCGGTCGAGATCTACGAAGACCCTAGCGCAGACGAGAAGGACCTGGCCTCACCCAGCAAATCCCGCCGCGCGGAACCAAGCTTCATGACCCAAGTCGGCGACAGCTTCTCCAGCGACCTGAGCGACCCGCAGTCGGACGACGAGAACGAGCACAACCCCAACGAGGAGAACGACCCGATCATCCACTCGTTCGGCCCCTTCGGCGCCAACATTTCCAGCCGCTTCGCGTCCTTCTCGACCGTCACGCCCCGCAAACCCACCACCACCTCCCGCCCCTCCCTCACCTCAGTCCTCGAATCCTCCCCCCTTCCCCTCCCCCTCTCCACAACCCCGAACCCGTCCTCCCCCACCACCACCTCCCCGCACCAGCACCACCAAGAACAGTCACCCGACCCGGCCGCCTCCCTCACGGGCCTGTCCCCCGAAGCCATCAGCACAATCACAAACCACGTGGTCAACCAGCTAGCCTTCTCGCGCCTGTCGTCGACGCCGCTGTCGACGATTATGAGCAACCTGCCGTCGGAGCAGCGCAAGGGGCTGGTCAAGGAACAGCTGCGCGCCGTGATCGAGGCGACGCCCTGCGTGGGGATCATCCGCCGCCAGGGGAAGGATGCGGCCGGGAAACCGCTCGAGAGCGAGTACTACTACACGCCGGAGCTGGACGAGGATGAGAACAGGCGGTTGGCGGTGACGGATGGGTTGAGGAAGCCGAGCTTGAGGAATTGTCGTAAGCAGCATAAGGTGAGTCTTGCCATCTCAATTTTGGTGGGTGGGGCGTGTTGGCTTGGTTTGGTGGTCATGGTTGGTGTGGTGCGGTGACTGACGTGTGTCTGTGTGTGCAGCAATATTATTGGAAGCGGCCTCGCACCCCTTAAGCGGCACGACACGGCCATTTGTTCCGGGACGGACCATCCATCCATTGTTGTATCCATATGGGTTCAATCATCGTCACCAGTTCCTCCACGGCCTGTCAGAACGGTTTGGTGTTGGAGGACAAAATTGCCGGCGACCAGTGCTTCGGGTACATTGCGGAGACCGCATTGTTTCTCTTTTCCGTGTGGGATTTGCTGGACTCCGTCTGCTCACTTGTACCCCCTCTATCCGTTTGCTTTGGGAGGAGCTGCATAGCGCAAGGCGTAATTTTGTGAGTGTATAATTGCTTCTTCTGCCTTCTCGAGGAAGGTACTTGTCGAGCTGTCTGGCTGGCCGCGCACGAGGTGCCTTGATTTCCGTGGGAGAGAGGAAAAGGGAGTAAAAAGGAGGCCTGTGTTGGGGAAGAGGCGGATGAGGTTAGAGGAGGAGCTTGTGGTTGTACGGTCTCTGTATGTTGATGTAGTCATTGTTATGGAGAAATATTGAGCTCAAGCCGAATCTGGACGTTTTCTAAGTGGTGGGTGTGCGGCTGAGTACGGCGAATGTCAAATGGCAACCTTGTCGGATGACAGACGAGAGCTGCATCAAGGCGGGGATGCTCGTGACGACTGTCCGGGGTTCACGTGCTTCTAAGTAAACAAACCGGCTCCACCACACTCCGGCCCCACCTGCCGTTTCCAGTAAGCACCAGGATAAGCTTATCGGGGCACGGCGGAAAAACGCTGCACCCGGATAAGCCCAAAATTTCGTGGGAAGCCTGCGTTCTGCGATAGGGACCGAGTTATCGAGGAAAACTGAAGACGCCGCGATTGTTTGTTTGCGACAACTGAACAAATCAACAGATCGCAACGATGTCGAAATCTACAGCAGTTGCGAAGAGCCCCGATGCTCTGGTCCCTGTTGACCCAGATCAGACCCTGAAAGCATGCACGGCGCTGGTCGCGCACATCAAGAAGAGCGCCGCAGCACCCCGCGACGACGGCAAACAGAACCTGCTCGCCGACGAGGAGACCACGATCGCCGAGACGCCTGTGTGGCTCACCCTGACGACTAAGAAGCACATCCACGACTCCCACCGTATGTCACTGGAATGCTCCCCACCCCGCGCTCCTGGACGACACCCGATGGAGCACGGCGCGGAAGATTGCCCTCGAGGAAATAACCAGTTCTGATGGCTGTTTAGGTCTCCAACCCGGAAAGATTGTTCTCCCCCATTCCCTCAACGCCAGCGAAGAGCTCAGCGTCTGCCTAATAACGGCAGACCCGCAGCGCTGGTACAAGAATGCGGTGGCCGACGAGTTCCCCGAGGACTTGCGCGCCAAGATCGGCCGCGTCATCGACATCAGCCACATCCGGGCCAAGTTCAAGGCGTACGAGGCCCAGCGCAAGCTCTTCAGCGAACACGACGTCTTCCTCGCCGACGACCGCATCATCAACCGGCTGCCCAAAGCGCTCGGCAAGAGCTTCTACAAGACGACGACCAAACGACCGATCCCCGTCGTGCTGATGGCGGCGCGCGACAAGGTCGACGGCAAGCGGGTGCCGGCGCCGAAGGGCAAGAAGGAGAAGCGCGACCCGGCGGAGAACGTCAATGCGCGGCCGATCCCGGACATCGTCAAGGAAATCAAGAAGGCGCTCGGCGCGGCGCTGGTGCACCTCAGCCCGTCGACCAACACGGCCATCAAGGTCGGCTACGCCAGCTGGCCGGCCGAGCACCTGGCGGCCAACATCGACGCGGCGGCGCGCGAGCTGGTTGAGCGCTTCGTGCCGCAGAAGTGGCAGAACGTGCGCAACCTGTACGTCAAGGGCCCCGAGACGGCCGCGCTGCCTATCTACCAGACGGACGAGCTGTGGCTGGACGACTCCAAGGTCGTGCCCGAGGGCCAGCAGCCGCCTAGTGCGCTGCCCGGCAAGCGCGGGGAGAAGCCCAATATTGGCAAGAAGCGCAAGTCGTTGGATGCGGAGCCCGAAGAGGCGGCTGCGGAGGAGGAGACGAAGAAGGGGGACCGGCCCAAGAAGAAGGCTAAGAAGGCGCTGCCCGAGAGCAATGACGACAAGCTTGATAAGGAGATCTCGGACCGGAAGGCGAGGCTGAGGAAGCAGAAGGCGGCGGCGAAGAAGGCGGTGGAGGTTTAAGTAGCACGCGGTCGGCTGGGTGGGCTGACGTGCTCACTGTGCTCCTTCGTTGTCCTCTTAGTTCGGTTTTGCATCTCGCTTGGCGTTCTGGAGTCCTGGGAGAGGAAAAGGCGGCGGGTTTACAGCTGTGAGACATGCTCTACTGTACTAGACGCTCTGGTTTTAGGTGCTAGATCATATTGCTACTTGATGGGTTTTCTCTGTTCCCATGCCGCTTGGATATCAACCGTTCTATTAACCTTCGTTGCGTCTGTTGGTCAGTGTATGCAGTGTGACCACGGTTGGCGCCAACAGGTCCAGCAACAACCAACCCGGTTGCTGAGACTGATGCGCTGTCCCGCGTCAAACACGATCTGTGTGCGTCGTTCACCAACACCGAAGCCAAACCATGATGACTAGGGACGTCGACGACCCACAGTTTTTGGGGGGGCGGCCCGCTCTCCATCATCCATGCACACGTGGAGAGCTCCAGGGGATCGGGTACCTTCATCCAACCATCACTGTCTGATGTCCATGATCAAGACATGACATACACAGTATAAGGGGCCTAGCAGTGCATGCCAGCATCTGGCATGAATGGATCTCGGTGCTTACTCCGGGCTGAGGTAAGACAAAGCCGGAACCAAAGTTCCAGCCCACACCGGGGACCTGCGCTCGACAACGTGCGACTGGTAGGAGCGCAACTCACGACAGCTGAGTCGCGGGACCCACTGTGTTTGTGTGTTAGCTGGAGGTTCCAGCAAGCACATGATGCATGCGGCTAACAACTGCCGAATGCCCACAGCGCAGCCGTGATCGTCCCCCGCACGCGACGACGGCTCGCGACCTGCTCCAGCTTTTGGGTGTCTCAACATCGATGGCACGAATGGATAGGTGCTCCCGTAGGACACCTCTCGATGCCAGCAACCATGTCTGGAAAGATGTTGCGGGCTCCGGACGTCGAGTCCATCAGAAGCCATCAACGAGCACCGGCTGGTTATGGAAAGTGCATTAGTCAACCATCCTAAGAACCACCCCGACGCAGGCAACGGATCATAGAGATGTCTGTTCTGTCTGTCTGTCTGTGTAGCGGGAGCTCCACCTGACGTACCTTCTCCGCACCTCCCCCCGGTACGACCTCGCAGTCCAGTTTTGATGCCCGAATTCCCGAGCCCCTGATTGGGCCTCCTGTTGACGTACTAGCATGCCCGCACCCGACGTGCAACACACCCGTCCCGGGCAATGACCCGAGTGGGCGGCTGGCGGGATGCTTGTCCGGGATGGAGCCGTGTGAGCGTGATGTCTTAAACCAGGTCCGGGAGGACATCCCATACAAGGCTGGACGCATCAGACCGGATCGGCAGATGAACCCCCTACCCGTGCTCGGCACGCGCTCCCGTCGATGGGGAGGGGGACTCATGGTGCCAGCTGGGTACTACTGGCTAATAACTCCCAGCGCCGCCACACGCATGGCCGGCCAATCTGCAGCGCCTCAACCTAAAAAGCACCTCAGGTAGCGCTGGCAACTTCAACAGTTGCTGCGTCTTGCTCCAGTTCCCCCTCCGACACGAGTGCTTGCGCTTGCGAAGTTTAACACCAACCACCCTGACCGGCCTCCTCCCCTCTTAGCTGCCCGGCCCAGCTGCCACCACCACCACCACCTCCTCCCTCACCATGGGCGTCCTCAAATCCAGCGACCACGACAGCCACGAGACCACCACTCTCGTCGGCACCACCCTCGCCTTCCTCACCGCGCACTGGGCGGCCGCCCTCCTCACGACCCTCCTCTTGCGCGCGCTGTACAAGCGCTACGCCTCGCCGCTGCGCAAATACCCGGGCCCCCTGCTCGCCTCCGTCACCCGCCTCTGGAAAGTCAAGTCCACCGCCTCCGGGCGCACGCACCTGGACCACATCGCGCTGCACCGGCGGTACGGCCCCGTCGTGCGCATCGCGCCCAACGAGGTGTCGGTGTCCTCCCCGGAGGCGGCGCGCACGCTGCTCAGCGCGGGCAAGCGGTTCTTCAAGACGGGGTTCTATGGCGTGTTCCCGCCGCCGGAGAACCCGGATATTTTCACGGAGACGAGGGAGGATGTGCATGCGGCCAAGAAGAGGGTCGCGAATGTGCCGTATAGCATGGCCGCTATGCAGCAGCTGAGTCCGTTTATTGATGATACGATTGAGTTGCTCGTGAGGAAGATGGACGAGCATGTGGAGGGCGGGAAGGGGGTGTTTGATCTGGGGGATTATCTGCATTATTTTGCGTTTGATGTGCTGGGGGAGGTGGCATTTAGCAGGGGCTTTGGGTTTTTGGCGGAGGGGAGGGATGTGGATAACGCGATCAAGACGATTGACAAGTCGCAGGTGTATAATGGGATTGTGGGACAGGTGCCGGAGCTGGATCACCTGCTGCGGCGGAACCCGCTGTGGCAGTTTGTGCCGTGGTTGAGTACCAAGAATGCGCTGATCACGCGCATGGCGCTGGAAGAGATGGCGAGGCGGCAGCCGTTCGATAAGGATAATGGCGGGTTGTTGAGGAGTGGTGACGGACGGCAGGATCTGATGGCCAGTTTGATCTTGGGGCATCTGAAGGATCCGGAGAAGTTCCGCGAGGGGGATGTCTTCGCCGTCGCGCACGGGGCGATGTAAGCCAAGCTCCAGTCACCTTCCCCCTTTTTCTTGAGATCTCATGCTGACGCGCACCAATCTAGCTTCGCCGGCTCCGACTCGACCGCCTCCACCATGCAGTCCTTCTTCTGGCACGTTCTCGACTCGCCACGCGCCTACGCCGCTGTCGTGCGCGAGCTCGAGGAGGCCGTCCGCGCCGGCACCATCCCCGCCGACGGCAACCTGACGTGGAACCAGTCCCAGAACCTTCCCTACCTGCAAGCCTGCCTCAAGGAGGCCATGCGCGTGCGCCCGGCCGTCGGCCTCAACATCACCCGCCTCGTCCCGCCCGAGGGCGCCGAGCTCGACGGTCACTTCTTCCCCGGCGGCACCTCCGTCGCGTGCAACGGCTGGGTACTGCACCGTGATCGGGAGATCTTCGGACAGGATGCGGATGAGTTTAGGCCGGAGCGCTGGCTGGAGGATGAGGAGCGCGCGAGGAGGATGGAGCGGTATATGTTTCAGGTGAGATCTCGTCCCTGACCCGATGTGTTGTCTGGTGGATGAAGCTAACCTTGTCTGCAGTTCGGCGGTGGGAGCCATCTCTGCATCGGCCGCAACCTGGCGCTGCTCGAGATCAACAAGGTGGTGCCCCGGCTGTTGCGCGACTACCGCTTCGAGCTGGCGCACCCAGGACGCCCACTCAAGGCCAACGCGTCGTTTTTCGTGGTCCAGTCTGGGTTGGAGGTGAAAGTCAGGAAGGCATAGGTTGAATGAGGGATAGGGGCTGGAAACCTTGTTTGGATTTGAACACCTCAAAGCATGTTAGTACCGGCGCATGGAAACGCAACATCTAGCAGACAAGCTGCCAGAGGAAACAATACCTGTGTTCCGCATGATTTTGTTCACATCAACATGACGGTTCGGATATCAATCACCAAGGTCAACTGGTTTATGAGTCGATACTTTGGTAGGCACATGTACTTCACTCTCTAGAAGCCGCGATTTCCCTCGGGACTCAGACGGGAGTGACGCAGTGTCTAACATCAATGTTACTAAGTTATCGATGCGTCTGTCTGAGCTTAAAGCGAAACAGGGGTAGTGCGGACATCTGTTTCCCTGTCCCATGATAATCCTACCTTCCCGGCAGCCCACGATGTGCCCATCCCATGCTCAAGCTTGGGTGACATTCCAGATAGCCGAGAAAGGGTCCCAGCTCGGATCCGAGTGGCGCTCATATTCCATGTTGTTTGCGACCATCGTGGCGGTAGATGTGCCAAAATGACATTCAACGAAGCCCAGCATGGAGTCGATGCCCGCGGATTCCCCTGCGAGCCATGAGTATTAGTGAAGAGTTACACACAGCGCCACCGGGCCACGACACATACCAGATGACGTCCAGATGTTCCCGTCAACAACCCAGCGTGCCTTCGGCACCCACTCGACCTTGGGTCCCGACAGCGTGGCGATAGACCACGTAGCCTTGTTTGTCGTGGCGTGCTTCCCATCCAGCAGCCCCGCCTCGGCCACCAGCATCGCGCCGGTGCACACGGTCATCAAATACTTAAGCTTGGGATAGATGCGCCGGAGGAACTTGACGGTGCTGTCCTGCGCCACGAACGTGCCCATGCCGCCGGGCACGATGAGCACCTCGAGGTCGTCGGGCGGGTTGTCGAAGGTGTGTGTGGGCAGCACGGTCTGCCACACGGACGAGTTGTACTTGTTCAGCGACTGGTTGATCGCCCGGTTGCTGATCGGGTCCAGCGTCTCGGCGAGGACGGCCACCTTGATGTGGTACCACGCGGCGAGGTTGTCGATGACCTCAGCGGAGCCAAAGACATCGATGGGCTCGAAGGCATGGAATAGGGCAAAGCCGAAGGACTGCGGGTATTTGTGGCTCTTCTCGGTGGGCACTCGGTCGGGATCTGGAGTCAGATTAGCCTCGTCCTTTTCCAGAAGAATCATTCACGTGCATGGATGAAACTCACGGCAATAGCTGATATTCTTCGTCCATTCCGGCACGCTGGAGCTCTTCCCAGCATTCCATGTGTCCAGCAGGCTCAGGGCCGTGGTGGCGACTAGGCTCGCAAGCACCATGTTGGCTTTGCAGGTATAGAAGAGAATAGGTAGTGTGCTTACTCCCGATGTGTAACGATTGCGCCTAGGTACATGTACCTACCCCTTCCTTTTATGTTGATTCAGTCCTGGGCAGTGGCATAGCGCGACGGACCCGCTCTCTCCCTTCGCCAGCAGTCACGTTGTTCATAGGAGAAGCTGAGGACATTTGAGCAGGATTCATCCCACCCGGCATAAAGGGAAGGTGTTTTGACTTCCCCTCCGTTTCCAGACCCCTCCGACTGGCTACCCAAATACCAGGTATCCACGGCGAGCAGGTAAACCTACAAGGACATTCGTGAATTCGCGTGTGAAACCGGCCTGTGATACTACCCTTGTGCAGGTAGAGTCAGATTGAGCAAGATGACATGCATAAGCGAGGCAGTATGCTACCTACCTACCCAGGTACAGAGCCCATACGAAGCATTTCCGGCCACGGCTAGAGACTCGACTTGTAGGTACATGGATGCTGCACACGCACATGACTCGATAGTTTCTAAGTTCCGTTAATTCTCGGAAGGCAATGCACCGGGCTTAAAGGCCGGATGCCGCGGATGTCTGTATGCACAGTTGATTCGTCGGTGCCTTTTCGTCAAGTAAGGTACGCTGACAATCGATGGCGGCCCACGCGCACCAGCATCCTTTCCATAATTAAACATCTACCTTGTACCTAGCTACTGGCCGAAAAACACCCCTTGGTGGTTGTCAATGCTCGGAAACTGCACCTGTATTTCTCTACATTGCTCGGAGTCTGCTGGGGCTTGTCCGGAACTGGAAGAGCATGTGCGAGTCAGAAGCCATTTGAGACAGGTACGATGGTCGGGCTGATCAGCCGAAGCATAGCATACCTACATGTAATGCGCGCGAGGCACAGGTACAGTTCTGAGATGTCACCCCCTCCTACACCTCCAACGCATCCAACCTCACCCCCAGCCCACCACAAACCTCACTATGCCCCTCCCCCAGCGGCACCTGCTTCCCACCCCACTGCAGCACCCTCATCGTCGGCCTCCCCGCATCCACCATCTCCCACCTCCCCGCCCTCCCCACCTCCCTCAGCGTCCCCTCATACCCCCTGGCCCTCAACCAGCCCTCATCCGGATTCGGATCCCCCTTCCTCGCGAACGCGGCCCAGTAATCCACCACCAGCCGCATAAACGGCACATCCAGCCCGTCCCGATCCACCGCGCCCGCGCGCGCCTCGGTGCCAAACACCACCATCTGCTCGCCCGCGTGGCACTTCATGTACTCCATGTCCGGATCGCCGTGCGGACGGGCATCGGTCGCGGGCGGGTCGCACCACGGCTGGGTGTAGCCGTGCGGCGAGTAGGTGCGGTTGAACTGGAAGAAGTAGGTCGACTCGAAGGCGCGGTGTTTCGCGGCGGAGTAGGCCATGGCGAAGTTCCAGCAGGCGAAGAGCCAGTCGGTGGCGAGGCGGACGGTGGCGGCGAAGATGTCGGCCGGCGGGGCGGTGTTATTGAAGAGCGAGGGGGAGAGGCCCGGGAAGGGGTTGGAGGCGGTCAGCTTGTTCAGGCCCATGAGGGTGGAGACGCTGGTGGGCGCGTTGAAGGCTTGCGCTGCGACCGTGTCGAGGTAGGTTGTGAAATTGACATGGGCGGGCGGGTAAGCGGCGGGGCCGAGGAAGACGCCGATTTCGTCGCGGTTGATGCCTAGGAGGACGGGGACGGCGGTGGCGAGGCTGGTGGTGGAGGAGTTGACGACTAGGGCGTGGTTGGGGACGTAGGTGCCGTCCATGACGACGCCGCTGGAGGAAGGTGAGTTATTCGTGCTTATGTATTCAGGAGTGAAGGAGAAGGGGAGAGGCGTACTTGGCGTTGGTGGACAGGCTGACAAGGTCAAACCCGCTGATCTTGCCGAGGCAGGCAATCTGGTCGGCGGCGGTTGTTTCGTTCGCACACCCAGCCGCGCTCAACACCGCCTTGGTAGTGGAGAGGTAGTTCTGTTCCGTGCCGGGGTAGTAGGGGTTCGTGGTGAGCTTGCCGTTGCCCGGGTATCCTTCCGGCGACGACTGCATTGCAGCGCGGTGGAACAGCCCCTTTGCCTTGGGAACGTCCAGCAACACGTGGGTGCTGCCGGCACCAGCGGACTCCCCAAACACCATCACGTTGTCGGGGTCGCCGCCGAAGTACTTGATGTACTTGTGCAGCCACTCGAGCGCGGTGACCATGTCCGAAATGCCGTAGTTGCCGTTATGGACGCCATCGTTGAAGTTCAAGAAACCGATGGACCCCACGCGGTAGTTGACCGAAACCACGACCGCGTCACCGCGGGACGCAAGGTTAGTGCCGTCCGTGTTGGTGTTCTTGCCCGAGCCCGAGGTCCAGCCGCCGCCATACAGGTACAGCATGACCGGTTTCAGCTTGGACTTGTCGTCGCCAGCGCGGGGGAGATAGGGGGTCCACACGTTGGCGAACAGACAATCCTCGCTGCTGCCGCTCGTGACCTCGCCGATCGGTTGCGAGCAGTCTGCTCCGGCCACCGTGGCGTTGACGTCTCCGGCATCGTCAAAGCTGGCAACTTGGGAGTAGGTGAACCGGGCGGGCGTCTGAGCATAGCGCAAGCCCCTGAACTTCCACACGTGGTAGTCGCGGTAGCCGGTCAGCACTTTGCCGCCCACAACCTGCTGCACCTGCCACTGAGCCGAGTTGTCGTTCAGCTTGCTCGAGGAGAGCGGCGCGCTCTGCGTGCAGAGCGTCGGCAGCTTGTGGGAACAGTCGGCATGGTGCGTTTGCCCGTTAGCATCAATGGCGCGGCAACCGGTGTCGCAAGATTTCGCCTTGGATATCCAGTAGAGTTGGTCCTTCGGCGCGAGGCCTTGGTACTCCTGATATGCCAGCGAGTTGCGCAGCGCCGCTTGGAAGTCGGCCGTCTCCGGGCTCCAAAGCGCCTCGTTCAGCAGCTTGCATGAAGCGTAGCCAGCGTCGAAAGCGCTTGGCTGACTGACGAGGACGGCGGCAGATCCATTGTTTGCAGCTCCTGTTGTGTCTCATTAGCCGGCTGCTGCCCGAGCCCGGACTTCGTGCAGGCATGGGAACATACCATCAAGATCATTGCGAGTCAGAATTGTCAGACCGCCTCCAACATAGAGCCCTTCTGTCGTCCCCGAAATGAATCCCAAGATTGCGACGGCGAGCGCTGCGGGTCGGCTCAGGAGGCCCATCGTTGTGTGGCCGCTCAGGGGTGGAGAGCGGATGTCAAGCAGGAGAGAACGCGGCAACGTTTCTCGCACGGATGTGTCGATGTTTATTACCCCAAGTTAAACCCTGTCAAGGCTCGCTAGCAATAAGGAACGCAACGTTCCCGAGTATCCCGATAAATGTGCTAGTGTCGTGGCCCGTATTAGCCGAGATCACCCTTCCCGCCCGTCCGCGCTTGCCGGTCGTTAGAACGCTGCAGCCGCATCCTGCGGTACAGCTTGTCTGTGAACTATGTTACCCTAGCCCAGCTTGAAGGATTTTAGCTCGACAGCAAGTCTCTCATTTGGGTAATGGTCAAGAGTGTTGTTGACAGAGGCTTGTGTTTGCCTCGTAAGACGACGAGTCCTGTGAGTTTGTCCTTGAGACCCTGAGAGTTCTCTCCGCATCAGACCCCTGTTCTCTGCGGAACGCGGCCCATGCAACCGGCTAAGGACATCCGTTGTGAACACGAGTCTCGGCTCAAGACTTTCATGAGCTGGGTGTGGTCGGCGTCGGTCTACTTTCTGTTTTACTATGGTGAAGGTAGCTTAGCAATGCGTGACAAAACACACGCACCTCAGGGTACCTACTTAGGTAGGCAAGCGTGGCTTGTGACCACGTTCATTCAGGGTACCGTCTAGCAATATGAACTTGAAATGAATGGCATGGCCAGAGGAAAAGCGCCCGGGCGCCGATGCTAATCTCGGAAGATTTGCGAAACGCTGACTTTGCACTTGATCTAGGCAAGTCTTCTACAGACCAGAGTCAAATGTTCTTACAGCCTAGCCGGAGCCACTCGGGCCGCTTTGAAGCTCAGTGAAATTCCGAGGTTTAGATGCAGTCTCACAACCAGACAAGCCGCCGGACGTCCTAGCCTGCAAAGTTCTGCACATGGACGGCAGCTACCAGTTACCCGAAGATACTCCATGGTAACATGTTTAACTACCTAGGTAGTTTGCGCCCAACAACCCGTGCTGCAGCGGCCACAGAATCATGCTCAACGTCCTCGAAAGACCTTAGAGGGGACTTGGATGTCTGAGCAAAAGCCGTGCCTGCAAATTCCACCCATTCCAACCTTCTCATCGCCATGACTGGTGACACATCAGGTCGGCAATCTCCCAATGGATTGCAATCCATGATCTCTTCAATGATTCGTCTGCTTAACATGAGCCAGCATATCTTGTGTGATTTCCGCCCTCCGATCACACTTTCAACAATCACGACGCAGCTGACCCCGTCCCCCCCGCCCCCTCATGCGCCCGCTCCATATCCGCCTCCGCCGCCATCTCCTCCCCCGTCCTCAGCGGAATCCTCTCCTCATCAACCTTCGGCTGTCACGGACGCTGCCGCATGCCCCAAGCCCTCCCCAGATCACCATCATCCCCCTCCAGCCGATCATCAACAGCGTCCGGTCCGCCCTCGTGGCCCAAGCCCGCCGGCTGCGCGGGAGCAGGTGCACGTGCACGTGGGACACGCTCTGGCCGGCGTCGAAGCCGTCCTGCAGCGGGATGGTGAGCGCCGAGGCGTAGAACACGCGCTCGAGCATGCGGCCGACGCGTTTGACGCTTATTGAAGAGGGGGGTGTTGTGGAAGACTTGGCGGGTTACGTCAAAGGTGTGGAAGCGGAAGACCGCGGGGTCTGTGGGCTGCATGTTGGTTGCGTGGTGGTTTTGGGCACTCAGGCAGAGAGATGACGTGGGGTTGGTTGATGCTGGTGGGCAGCAAGCCAGGTCGGGCTTGGGATGGCAACACAAATGGTGTTTCACAAGGTTTCGTAGCAGAATGCTGTCTATCTGTCGCGAGAATGCTTGGGAGTTGTGGTGTTGCGGATAGTGACGGCTGTGGCAGACAGGTGGGCTGGCTTGCACAATTAAGCGCCTTTGATCTGAGTCACGGCCTTGCAAGGCAGCCAACCGCTCATACATCCATTCCGTGCACAGCCTGCATTAGACACCTGAAAATGCACGTTGGCCCAAAGCCCGGCCTCGAGAACACCGGTCTGACTCTGAGTGGTCGAGTCATGGCCTGTCCCTCATTTCAACGCTCAATAACGACTACTCCATAGAATGTGTGAAGAGATTGAGGAGATGGCATGCCAGCTAACTGCGGATGCACCGTAACGAGGTGAGCGAAGGGTAGGTAGGTACCTTAGGCATTCAGAATCACTGCTCACTGGATCTGGAGGATGAGGTTGCATCTGATTCGCTTTCCATTGCGACGTGAAACGCTCACATCCATCCCTGGGTTTGCCTATACACACTCATACCTATGTCTCGAGTTTGATTGCTCTGCCAACTACGGTTCCTTCACACTCGACAGATTGCAATCAAGTGTAGGTTTACACAAATCACTGCACGATCAAGCGTCAGTGGCTGATATCAGGTATTTCTTCACGCCGAGGAAATTTCGGGCTCAGCGCACCTAGTGTAACAGTGGTTTGAGGAGCAGGCGACGAGATTCAGGGGGTCCGGGACTTGTGTAGGTGAGGCGCCGCGCAGCAGACTTGGTGAGGTTCATACTGTGATTTGCCCAGACCTGATGCAATCTGTTGCCCGGATCATACAATTTCTTTCTGTCTTGTCGACCGGCCGGCAGTCTCTCGGCAGGTCTCACTGCGTGACTGCCGGCCGCTACACAAGACGCCCATCATGATCTATCCTCGGGTCACGAGGCGCGGGGAACAGACCTGCCACGATGCTTCTCTTTGCCGTTCACGGCTGTATTGACAGTCCGTGGCGCGCGGTTTTCCACCCTCGTGTAGCATGGCGTTCAAGCCTCCCTTCCAGCGCCTACGCCCGAGCGCCCCGACCGGTCCCAAACCACCTTTGTACTCAGTGACTCGGGCTCCATGATCCGGCACAAGCAATGACCGGGACATGCAGCTTGCCTGCCGTTGTGACCGATCAGGTGGGCTTAGGTCGACCGATCGACATGAAGGTGAAACCGTCCGGCACAAGACTTAGTCTTGCTGGCGTCCGGAAGCCACGCTCGGGGAAACCCCGTGCGCGGCATATAACGAGCAGCATCTGCCGGTA
Organism: Chaetomiaceae sp. R4402; assembly: GCA_023628555.1. NCBI lineage: Eukaryota > Fungi > Ascomycota > Sordariomycetes > Sordariales > Chaetomiaceae > Chaetomiaceae sp. R4402. Next base: position 7,085 of record JAMAKO010000063.1, on the reverse strand, counting down.
AGAAGATGCAGCAGCTGCACAGAGCAAACCCTCACCCTCGACTCTTTTCCGTACCAACCCCTGAGCAAGCACGCGCCGCACACCATGCACTTCACCAACTCCCTCTCCCTCCTCCTGTCCCTGGCCGGCGTCGGCCTAGCCGCCCCAGCCCCAGGCGCAGCCGCCGCAGAGCGCCGGCAGGACCTGACGTCTTCACTCAGCAGTCTGGGCAGCCTGGGCCTCCGCGACAGCGAGTCCCCCGCCCGCTCGCAGGACGCCGCCAAGCCCTCCGCCAGCGCCCCCGACTACTCTCTCGGCGGGCTGCTCGGCGGCCTCGGCGGCCTCCGCGCCCGCCAGACGGACCCGCTCGACAGCCTGGCCGCGGCAATCCCGCCGGCTCTGCCCATTCCGAGCGGCGTCGCCGGCGGTGGCGGCGATGGCGGTGGAAGCGAGGGCGGCGGCGCTCCCGAGAGGCGTGCCGTCGAGGTACCCGCCCCGCCCGACTACGACCCCGAGGCGCACTACGCCAAAGCCCGCGATAGCCACCCGCCCCCTGCCGCCCCCGCCGGCGCCGAGGGCACGTCCAGCGGCATTGTCAACCTGCGCGATCTGCCTCATAACAGCGCACCCGGTTACCCCGACGGTCCGGTCGCCGCCCGCGCAGGCGATGAGCCTGAGGAATACGCCAACGGGCACGGGGATTCGCACGACGCGCCTGTTGCCCGTGGTTACGAGCCGAGTGTGGAGGAGGAGGAGGGTGCCGAGGGGGGTCACTACCAGCCCGAGGCCCGCGGCGACAAGAAGAGCAGCGGCAAGAAGAAGTCCAAGTCTAAGACTGATTCCGGGAAGGGCAAGGACAAGACTAAGAGCGGGGACAAGAAGAAGGGGAAGAAGACCAAGGGCAAGTCGACGCGCCGCGAGGCCGAGGGCGTGGCGCTGTGAGACGTCATGTCCCTAGGCGGTGAACGACGTTGGCCATAGCCTCAATGGCTGGTAGGGCGTTAGGCGAAGCTGAAGGGTAGAGGGTGACGGTGAACATGGACACCTAGTGTTGTTGGCTAGTGGCTGGTTTGGTGTGTTGCAAGCAATGGAGGCATCATATATAATATCATCGCGCCTGGTACATCTGGTTTCGGTATCAGCAGCTATTTCCCACCTAATACCTACCTGCTTCTCAAACAGCCATGCAGTCGATTTCATCTGGTGGCTGTGCTGACATTGTCGGTCTCTTCATAAGATGCCAGTCGTTTTTCTTCTTGGGTGCTTCCCGGCTGCTTCCCGGCTGCTAAAACTTGCGGTAGTGGTCGCATATCAAACACAGTGGCTTTTGTTGCCCTGTGTCGTACAACAAAATCGGGGTGGTCGTGACGATCATGGGTGTCGAAGACCCCGAGTCGGGCATGTCTGCCTGCATGCAGGTCATGGTGTAGGCCGATGAAAGGCTTGGGTTCGCGATTAGTAGTGGCGTAGCGTGCGCTAGAGTGGTTTATGGTTCTGTCTGCGAGGTTGGTAGCTGCGAGATACAGCGGTCGAACATCGAGTCTTCAATTTCCCCATTTGCGTGTCTGTCTGTCGCTGCTTCCTCCTGGACGATAAGTGTCCCCCCTGCCGCCTGCCTCAAGCCTGCCAATTTGGGCGGGATAAGTTCCCTTGATCCGGACGCAGGGCGCTAGCAAGGGCCCCTGGCCGGCAGGCAGCAGTGACGAGCGGGCTGCGCGCCACGATCTGCGAAATCTCGACCAGGGCGCGTCAGAAGGAGATTGAAGCAGATGTCCGATTCAGCACACTGTTCCCAGCAACCAGGAAACCACGAGGGATTGACAGGAACAGTAGCCACAAACACTGCGACTCTCTCTCGTTCTTTCCTACCCTTCGCGTTTTTGCGTCAAAAATCCGGGGCGGGCCGTCGATCTTGGTGGGGCTCTTTCCATTCCGTAGCCTCGCAGGGCGGGGACCGCCAAGCCCAGACCTGCCATTCTGCCATTCTAAAAATCCCACCACACAGGCCTGCTTTGCATCCTTTCTTTCAGAATCATCTCGTCAATGCGTGCACGGGAGGCTGCGCCGGCTGTCACCAACACACTTACACAGCCGGCAGAGCGGCCGCACGTGCGGAGGGCCGGACGGGTGATTAGCCTAATCATCCGCGCGGCGACAGCCGCTGGTGATTCTGTTCTCTTCACTGCATACACAATACAATCACTTTCGCCAGGGCAGTCGTTCACCGTCACACACAGATGCACACACCTGCCAGTTATAGCGCCGGGATGGCCACTGGGCGACACCGCCTGCTTTGACGTTGCACTCGAGGCGAGATTGAGGCCCTCCACCCCACCCCACTTACAGCCGCGCTTGCCCCCCAATTGCTGCGCGCGATCTGACCCCTGGCGGTTCTGGACCGTTTTTGGATGGTGTTTGAGAAAGAGTGAGAAAATCGAGAGAGCCGCCAACAGCGAGCCAATCGACGTCAGAGGCGCTCGGGGAGTTGTTCGGTCCCTTCGGCCGGGCACGTGGCGACGTTGATGTGCTATATCCTCCTCGGGACTCCGACGATAACCTTTTCTCTTCTGGTATCCCATCTTCTTTGCGTCGTTCGTTTTTCTGTCGTTCGCTGTTCCTCGATACCCCACCGTCGTGTCACAGACTCGGAGACGTCCAGACCGCAGGCGCAACAGCAGTACCACCACCACACCACCACGCGCGGTCCGAGTACAACGGTCGCGACGTCCAGTACAACCAGTTCTCAACTTTTCGTCGGCAAGCAAGAGATTTGAGGACAAGAAGGACAGAGTTTCGGGGCAACATGTCAATATAACACAACGGCCGATTCCACTTCGTCAACGCCGCATCACGCAAGCCCCCTGGGCACCCCGCCAACCCACCTCTCCAGAAGGCCATCCGGCCCAGCCGTCATGGGCCAGAAACAGTCGGTCGTCGAGGTTCGCCACCCCTTCCTTCTTCTTGCAAGCACCTACATCACCAAATCCGCGCCCGACACTGCTCAAGACTGAAGAAACCGTTTTCACTAACTCCTCACCCTCCCCCTAAGCAGCCGACCTTCTTCTGCCCCTCCACCGCCTCCCCGCTCCCCGACGGCACGAACCCGCTCGGCCTGTGCACGCACTGCCAGGCCTGCCACGACATCCTGTGGCAGTCGGTGGTGGTCTGCCCCAACACAGGCTACCGCGTCGACACGTCCAGTAGCAACGGCGCGAAGCACCGCGAGTGCCCGAGCTGCTTCCAGCCGCACCAGCCGCACACCAAGCGCGTCTACATCTGTCCCGTCACGGGTGCCCAGATCGCCCACCCGCGCGAGACGGGCGGGAAGTGCACGAAATGTGCGCGGAGTCATGAGGATAATTCCACGCCGGTCGGGAGTCGCGAGGCGGTGCTGGCTGCTGCGGGGAGGGGGAGGGATTGAGAAGGATAGGGGGTAGGTGATGGAAAGTTGATCGGCTGATGCGACATGAAAGGGTGTTGAGGTATGCTGGGGAGGCGGAAGGAGGGGATTGTGACCAGTGATGAGGTTGGATGGAGGCAAGAGTTGGGACGGAGGGCGGATTGCGTTTCGGGCCTGGCGGTGCGTCGCCGCGAATTACGCCCGAAAGCAAGCGCGCGATGTACAATCCGTCGACTCATCACCGGCCCGGGGTGTACATGGTTGGTTTTGTTGGGGCGGAGGCAGAGAGCATGATCTTCTTTTTGGCAATGGGCTTGATACCACTTGGGACTACATAGCGCAGCATGCGCCGGTAATGAGAATCTGATTTTGGCATTGCAGGAGGTTTGGACGGCACTGGCAGATATTGAGCGTGTTTCCCCTGATGCTGGCGGGGCATCCGGGTGTGGCAGTTGAGCGGAAAGCAGCTGGTTGGGGTCCAAATCCATGGTTACGGCCACTCGTTCCTCGGGTGAGTTCTCCCTGGCTCAACCCACGATGGGAATTGACACTAATACCCGGTTGCACGTCCAGCCCTCGCCTCTGAACAATCCGGGCTGGCCCGGCGAGAGCTTCCGAGCATAACCCAGGCACGCATCCCGGCTCCGATTGCCCTTGAGGCGCGGATCGTGACGGTGCGCGTCCAATGTCACGTTCCACCCCTCTATCCCGGCTCCGTCGACCACCACGATGCACGATACCGCCTTATGGCGCTGCAACATGCCTCACGGGAAAGCCACCTCGACGGCAGTCTGGCCCTCGTTTGCATGCAAGGTCGACGAATTCCAGGCCTCCCGTGCAGCAGGTGATGGTCAGGTACAGGTCTGGAGCCCGCACTAATACGACTCTTGATATTAGCCGGCCGACTGCCCTTTGCGCACCACCGCGCAGCACGGACGGCTGACTCTGCAGGTCCGAGATTGTTTTCCGCGGGGTTTTCTTTACCCACAAATTGCCTGGTGGTCCCCGAGGCGTCCACCTTCGGGATAATGCTGCTGAGCTTCCAATATTTACTGCTATATTTATCCTGTCGTGTCTCCCAGCTTCCCGTTTCCAGCAGTCGCCGTGTGGGCGGTCCTGGGCCTGGGTGACAGGTGGCATGGACCGGGTCTCGACGAAGGGCTGACATTCATAGATTGTCCTGCCAGCCATGACGGAACCTCTACCCTCCATTCCCGGAATCCCTCACCTTCGCCCTAGATTGATGTTCCATCGTCCGACTGGCTACCATGGTCGGCAGTGACAGCGGTGGCCTCACTACGTCCGTGGTGCGCCGCGAGGGGCCGTGCTGGGTGACTACTAAAGCCCGGCATGCACCTCGTCGGATGAGGGAGTGGTCTCAGGCGGCTCGGGTTTCTCTGCGTGGCATGCCGCTCCTCCGGCGTTCATAGCACCGTAGCCATCGCGAGTTCTGTCTCCGACTGATTGTCTACCAAGCCTCAAGCACTGGTGACCCGGTCCAAACACTCGCCATGATCGCCTCGTCGCTGACCAAGAGCTTGTTGCTCTTGGCACTCGGCTTCTCTCAGCAGGCTGCCGCGGATACCGCCGCCTGCTCGAAGACCGTCACGGCCAAGCAGGGTGACACGTGTTCCAGCCTCGCTACTCAGGCCGGCATCACCGTGACGGACTTCCTGCGGTCCAACCCCGGAGTCACCAGCTGCTCCAACCTCGTCGCCGGCGGCGCCTACTGCGTCCAGGGTACGGCTGACAGCGCGCCCACTCCGAGCTCCTCAAGCTCGGCCCCTTCGCCCTCGGGAACCACTGTCAGCACGGATGGCACCTGCGGCAACGGCGTGACCTGCGCCGGCTCCAACTTCGGGACGTGCTGCTCGGCCCACGGCTACTGCGGCAGCACCTCCGACTACTGCGGCACCGGCTGCCAGTCGGCCTTCGGCTCCTGCGGCAACAACCCGGGCGGCGGCGTGACCACGAGCCCGGGCAACCCAGGCAACACGGCCACGCAGACCGTCACCGTTACCAGCACCACCATCACGGCCATCACGCGCACCACGCTGGTCTACCAGACCTCCACGTCGACCGTCACCGACGTCGTGACGTCGACCAAGACGGCCACGGCCGCCACGCACACGGTCACTCAAACCGTCGTGCTGACGAGCATCTCGACCAGCGTCAAGACGGCCACGACCACGCGCACCATCGAGGTCGACGTGACGTCGTACTCGATCGACACCATCACCACCATCGTCACCTCCACCCGCGTCGTCACCTCGTCCACCTGCGACAACGGGCCCACGCTTACCTGGCCCGGCGGCGGCAACCCCACCACCACGATCTGGCCCGGCGGCAAGCCGACGCCGACCCTGCCCGGCACGCCTAGAAACTGTGAGTCTTGATGTTTTCAGCGGAGGCACCCTAACCCACGAAGAAAGCCGAGGAAAACCCCCCAGGTATCAGCAGCATATGCGGCCCCGTAACGTTCAACACCTCAAATCTAGCGTCAGGGGCAACATCAATCACCGCCAGAGTTGACTGGCACCTACGGGCAGAACATAATGCCCGCTCAGCTTCGCCAGGGACTCTCAACTCCCCTGGATACCCTACCCCCTCCCCACCCCTGGTGCTATTAAACATGTCCAGGAGACAAGCTAACCTCCATCTTCTCCACGCACAGGCCAGCAATACGACCAGATCCAGTCGGGCGACACGTGCCGCAGTATCGCCAACCGCAACGGGCTCTCTCTGACGGAATTGTACGTCTCCCTTCTCTCTCCCTCAGCCCATCTTTTGCCACCCGCCTCCACAGTTCCGCATGTGTTTGAGAAATGCTTTTGACTAACTTACGCGACCTTACTTGCGACAAAACAGCTATTCTTACAACCCATCGGTGAGCGGAAGCGCCATCATCCTGTGCACGGGTGACCTGCTCAACCTGGTGCTAAGCGGTCTGTGCCAGATTTCCTGCGACGCCCTGTGGGAGGGCTACTACGTGTGCATCGGGCGATGATGAGGTCGTTGTCGACGAGGAAGGGGCGGAGTGTTCCAATTTTGGGCACAGGAGAGGGGAGATTGGGGGTGGTGGTAATTGTTAGTGTGGTAATCTCTAGTCCTAGTTGAACCAAGTATCTGCATGGCGAAGAGATTGTTTGGTTCCATTCGTCTGGTGTGGCTTCTGGGCTATCCATGTTCATGTTACCTATTTGGTTGTTGCATGTGCGACGTTTGGGATCTGCTGTATGTGCTCGATCCATAGAATTGAGTAAAGTGGACATCGCGAAAAACATCACACTACTTCGGTAGTTAGGTATGACTTATCCAGCGCAACCACGATTTTGGATACAGGTGGGAAGTAACAGCGATAGCTGGCTTGAATCCTCCACTTGTCTACATTCATGCGTTGCGAAGGGTGCACAAGCTAGGATGGAAGGCGGTGTCAGACGGGAGACCAAGAAGATGGTACAATGCCATCACCAATCTCAAGAGAGACGGAAGGCTAGAGTGACAAGTGCGCGCCAGTGGTTGAGACTGACTCCCCCTACCCAACTCGTGTGCGTTTTGCGCACATGTCAGAACGACAAGATGACCGACGTGGCGTAACAACGGGGCCAATCGGTTTGACTGTGCGATGCCGGGCCCATCACCCAAGGTGGGCACAGCCTCGTATGGCGTTTTGATGCGTAGGCCTTGAGGAAGTGCGTTGATACCC
>JAMAKO010000062.1:0-154667 GCA_023628555.1 Chaetomiaceae sp. R4402 | reverse complement strand
CGTGTCCAAGTTTCTATGCAACCCTTACCAGTGCGCCGCTCGCTTATATGCGCCGCTCGCATATGAAATACGTTAGCAAAACAAAAAAGGCAAAAGTAGGATAACTTGGTAAGTAAAGGAAAGGACTAGAGAAGGACGCAAAGAGAGAATTCTGGTGCTCTAGTATACCTGTTATTTTGACCATCAAGCGGCAGGGTACGTACCAATGCGCGTGTCACGACATCTGAGCACTACCCTCCAGCGCCACACCATGTCTGCCTCGAGCTCAAATCGGCATCTCCAATGTCAGGCTTGAGTCGGCCACGCGGTCTCTCAAGCACCGTCTTCGTCACCCAGGTATGCTTGAGGTAGTCTTCATTCTCGCCGTTCACGATTTTGCGGAGATCCTTTGAGTTTGCCAAGTCGCGACCACCCGATTGAAACTTTATTCGACGACTTTTGAAGGCTCTCAGCGTTCAATGCGATTGCGGCCGCCATGGCAGAAGTGCTTGGTGTGGTCGCCAGCGGCATCGCTGTCGCCCAAGCGGCGCAGACGTTCGACGAAGTGGTTTTGTCCCTCTCACGGCTGTGGAACGAGGTCAAAGACGTCCCAGACACCATACCGAATCTCATGGAGGAGCTGGAGCTGACGACAAACTGGCCGCGGCTATGAAAGCTGAGTTGGGACTTGCTGTTCCAGCAGCTCTAACTAAGGGCGATGCCATCCTGACCAGCGTTCAGTCGCTCACCATTCACCGCTGCCGCCTAGTCTACAAGGATCTGAAAGATCTCGCTGGGGAGCTTGCGATTGGCATTGCTTCGTCCAGGAAGAGGACGCGTCTCCTCGGCAAGGCCAAAGTGGTTCTGAAAAAGGATGCATTGGACAAGTACGAGAAGCGGCTACAGAAGGCGCTTGGCTTCTTGGAACTGGGTGTTCAGCTCCATTTGGCGTAATTATGTCTACCATAGTTCTGTCGTTCTTGTTGTTCGCCTAATATCGTGTTAGGTCCTCCATCAAAAGGCAGCCCGAATTGATCGCCGCCGGCATTGCCAGCGCGTTGACGGCCCGGACTCCCTTGTCTTGCTCGCAGACAGAAGATGAACAGTCGGACAGTCCACCAGCGGATCAGAAAGGTCTCCGCTATGTGCGCGCGAGAGAAGATACAAAGCTACAGGCGTTGAAAGTCAGAAGGACGCACTACCGACACCCGCTTGTCGGATACTGGAGCGTGGAGCATTCAACAACGGACGACTCGTCGTTCACATTCCTCAGGACAACATGTCAGTGTACGGCCCATGTTACTCTGTCGCTGCGCCTCTATGCACCCGTCACTAACTGCTCCCGAACATTCCAGCGTACCGACTTCTGATCTCGCCTCCACAATGACTGCTGCGTGCGACTTGGGATTTGCAGGTTTCATTGGGAAGCTGTGGATGGACCACCCAGCTCAGACATTACGCCATTGTTCCAGAAACCTCGGAAGTGTTCACGACCATTAACAGCGGGACATTGGAGGACCTCCAGAATCTGTTTGCTCAGGGCCGCGCATCCCCATTTTGCATGAATTCAGATGGCTGGACTCTGCTCCATGTAAGTGACAAGCCCTGCCCCTTCTGGACTAGGAAGTTCTGTATTGACCGGACCTGGACAGATGGCTATGATATTTCGCCTTGATTTGGTTGAGCCGCTTGTGCGCAGGGGCTTAAGCCTCTCCGTCGAGACCTTCAATGGCGTGATGCCGTACAGGCTGCTAAGGTTTGACAAGGACCGAGCCAACATTTGTGGCATGCTAGCCGTCCACGAACTGATGCTTTCGTCGGGCGTATACGATGCAGCTGATGGACCTTCCTCCAGGACCCCGTGGATATCGACCAGTGGCCAGGTTGCTGCGACGCTGATGTTGCGCAGTCCCGCGCTCTTCGACTCTATACATACCCACGTGTTCCCGGACCTGTACCGCTGACCCATGGAGACTCGAGTTCAACTGTTGAACACCCTTTTCACAAATCTGGACCGCCGAGCTGTCAGCCGCCTGTTCCGTCCCTAGCGTTGGTTTTGCGCCGAAGAGCTGAGGTGTTTGCTGCGGCGCAAAGGGAGAACGGTCTTTCAGGTCTTTGTTATCATATAACTACTTCAGGGTCGAGTATGACGAGCACCTCTACGTCTTTCCACCCGAGCCCGCGCCCATTTGGCACAGCTGGTACCGTGACGCGTAGCTACCGCGGCGCCGATCTGAAATGCGCCTACTCGTGCACGACATGACTGCTGTTATGAGCGCTCGGGATCTCAGCGAGTGTTGCCGTATATCCGGAAACTCGGTGCTGATGGACGTAATCTTGCTGTGGGAAAATAAACTGCGACTCCGTTACAAGAACTGGATAAAGGGTCGTGGTTGGCAGCCCCTGCTACGAACCATGATGTGGTACTGGTTGGAGGATTTGCAAGAAGCGGGTTGTGACCAGGAGGAGTATGGAGGGGCAGAGGTGAAGGCATTTTCCAAGCGAGAGCATGTGGCTCGCTAACTGTCGTGGCCACCTCCGGTACACGAGGTGAAGGGCGATAAAGGTGGATAGTGGCAGTGGCGAGGCTTCCGGTACGGACGTCAGGTCGAAGACTGGGATTTATTATGGGAATGGGAACCTCCAGTGGACGTATTTACAGGCCAGTTCTGGGCTTGCATTGAGGATCCGCCGATAATTTTGCCAGGCGCGTGGGTAGATGACGAAGAGGACGGTTCAGAGGCATACATTCTCTGGGAATAAAAGTGTTACAGGTTCGGTTGGGGGTGTCTGGACTTTCCTTGATCCTGACTGTCTAAATAAGATGGATCCCCAGGAAGTCAACATGGCCAGCGGTTTGGTCCAATCCGCCGCTTGCGATCCAACAGTATCTGAGCTAGGTGTGGCAGGAAGGCTCACAGCCTGTGGGAGGAAAGGAAGCTGTGAGATGAACAGGGCTGCAGGAAAAACTGATGGTCTGGCTAATTGTGGCTGATGACAGCAGTGTGGAAGACTGAATCCCAACCATGGGCCACCACGTCACCCGGGGATAGGTAGTAAGTCACCTCCTCGTGCTCAAAAATAACAGGTACATCGAATGACCACCATTCAGACTTGAACGTCTGTTTCTATCTCTTTCCTCTTCATCTTTCTCACTTTTTGTTGGTCTGATTTATCTAAATATATTAACCATTTTCCTCAGTCATGTCTCTTGTGATTATTTTCTATTCTTCTTTTCTTCTTTACCTGGAGTGAAGAACAGCCGTGCGATTGCGCCATGCTTCGCTTTGGTGCACCTGTTTCTCTTTAGCCAGTGGGTGGTTATTCGACGACTTGGATGACCTTAATCAAGTCCAACATGAGAACTCCCTAATCCGTCTGTTTCTCCAGCCTCTGATACCTTTCCTCTCTCCATCTGGGGCCCCATGTCCGCACCATGAGCACGCTCGGACTCGCCGCAGCCACGATCAAAGCCCAGAACAGATAAGTATAGCCGTACCCCCAAGCCTCGATCATATACTGCACCACAGCGGTCCCCACGGCACTGAAACCCGCCCGAGTCAGGTTGAACGTGGACGAGACGCGGCCAGGGTTCATAGGGTACAAGTCGACCAGAAGGGTAGTCAAAATGGAAACAGGCCCAGCCAGCCCAAAGCCCGCCAAAAACAGAATAACCAGCGGCAAAGCCAGACTGACACCAGCAGTGACAGCCCAGCCCCAGACCGCAATCGACGCGACCGCCAGCGCCGTCCACGGCCACATCAGATCCAGCCGGGCGCGCTCGATGGGGAAGCGGCGCAGGTCGTCGCCGCGCTTGCGGTCGGGCGAGACGCCGATGCTGCGGGCGACGCGGGCGTAGTTCCAGTTGAGCAGGCGGCCGATGACGACGGACCCGGCCACGGAGCCGATGGAGAAGGGGATGTAGCACAGGCCGACCTGCAGGTCGTTGAAGCGGTACCGCTGGCGGATGACGTCCTGGATGGGGACCATGAGCGCGTAGTTGGCCATGACGAAGAGCGACATGAAGAGCATCAAGGGCCCGACGTCTTTTTCGAAGACGATGACTACCGCGGCGAGGATGTTGGGGATGGGGATGCGCAGGGGGAGTTTTTTGGGTTGGGGGAGGGGGTTGGCATTGGGGTTAGCTTCGTAGTCGCGACGTTGCTTGCGCCAGAATCGATGCGAGGTGAGGGAGGTGTTGAGGGGGGGTGGGGGGATGGAGCCGTTGCCGACGATGTTGCGGGCTGTCTGTAGAGAGGGGAGGAGGTGTAAGTCAGTGGACAAGGCATGTAAGACAGCAACGTGGTATAAGGTGGATACTCACCTCAGGCACAAACGGGACGTAGACAAGGAGAAAAACGCCCGCGGCAATGACTAGAAACCAGAACGTCGACCGCCAGCCTAGAAACTCAGACAGAATACCGCCCAGCGTGGTGGCCAGCGCAGGCGCAAACATGATGCTTGCCTGCACGGCAGCAATGAACCCGCCGCGGTCGGCGCCGGTGGTGAAGTCAGCCATGACAGCATTCCCAATAGCAACAGTGGCGCTGCTGCCGGTGCTCTGCAACGCGCGCAGCACCATCAGAGCGGCGTAGCTGTCCTGCAGGGCCAGGCCGATGTTGGCGCCGAGGAAGATGACGAAGCTCAGCAGGTAGACGGGTCGGCGGCCGATCTGGTCGCTGAGGTCGCCGAAGAAGAGCGGCGCCAGGGCCTGCATGATCTGGTACGTCGTGACGCTCAGATTAATGTCGGCCACCGAGCGCCCGTAGTCGGCCGCGATCGGGCTGATGGCCGGCAGGTAGATGGACGTCGAGAAGGGCGAGAAGAAGGTGGCGAACACGATCATGACGACCAGGAACCTCTTCATGCCCGGCGGGAAGACCGAGTAGACGGGAGCTTCTGGCGGTGTCTCGCTGGCGCCACTCATGACACCCCCGGTGTTTGCATTGTCATCGTGTTTGGCGGCACGAGGTTGTTGGATGACATCGACATCGTGATTGCCCTCGGCTGCTTGCTGCTTCTCGGCGTTTGTGTCTGCGTCAGTCGTCATGGAAGTGGATTCTGTAGGCCGCGCAGAAACTGAGCGCGTGTAGGTGCTGCTGGCATGGATAGACACAAGACCGTGACCAGCGGGATCTTTGACGATCGTACAGGCTGTACCGAGATCTAAATACTTCTGCCGTTATGATCAACATCTAATTTGGCGGAGTTAGCTTTGACCCTGGACCCGACCTACATCGGCCCCGACCTACATCGGCCCCGACCTACAACGGCCCCGGATTTAAGTCCACTTAAACCCGGCCGCGATCATCCTAGCACGCCTAGTCAGACGTATCATATGATCAAGATCCGGAACGTACAGTCAAGCCACAGGCAAATCAGCTCGAGTCCAGCAACAAACTGGAAGCGCCGACCTCGGCGGCCAGGGGCGCTCAACCATGGCGCCTGCCTCGCTGTAGGAAAAGCGTTCTCCTTGACGAGAGCAATCCAACAATGCTTGGTCTTCGAGTTTTGGACCTGAAGTCCCGGGAACCTAACAGTGCAAAAACATGCTCAGCCGGAGGTCTCAACATCCTTGTCTCTCTCTCGAGCCCGACTGTGAGCTTGGTGCGTGGTTGGAACCGTGCCGAGCAGCCCCTGCGTCACTGGGTGGCAGCGACCCGCCAGACATGGTTCAGAGATTGCGTGAATCGGACCGCCTGGTCCTGCTCGAAGTGTGACAGGTAGGGTGAAGCTGATAAATGAAGCCGCGCCTGGCTGGCACATTCATCCCAAGGTCGCCCTGGATTCGTCATCGACGCAAGGCAGTGTGCCTGGTCCATGCTCTCAAATAAGTTGATAACGGGGCTTGATGTTGTCGCAGAAGAAAGGATTGAAGGAGATGAGGCCATTGGAACCATAAATGACTGGTGGTCGCCAATACTGGCTTTTTCGAGCCTGTCCCTCCTGAACCCACAACCCCATCCACGAATGTGACGCCATGTGGTACGAGCCTGTCGAAACGACCGCTCTTTAACACCGCGTCTCCCCACCTCCCTCTCCCGGTGTCTATCCCTCCTACTCCCCCAACCCCTTCACGGTCTCTGGTGACACTGGAAACCCTCCCCCACCACCCCACCCACCCCTCGCCCTACGCAGCAACCAACCGCCTCAACGGATGCGCCTCCGTATTCAGCACCCACTCATCCAGACTCAGCACCCCCGGCTCCGCAAACAACAACCAGAAATACTTGAGCGTCTCAGCCATCCAAAAACTCTCCATGCTATCGCTCTGGGGCAGCGGCGCGCCGCTTAGCGGGGCCACGTCGGTCAGCGCACTGTAGGCGTGCTCCGTGCGCGTCACCCGCTCAATCGCCGTCCACATCTCCCAGCCGTGCTCGAGCAGCGCCGTGTCGGCGGTCACGCGGTATAAGACGAAGATACTCTCAATCGCTTCCGGGCGCAGTAGGTAATAGCGCGCGGGTATGTCCGTGAAGCCGGGGGGGAGGTTGCGGGATCCAATGAGGGCGGCAGCTGGGGTGGTGGCGTCGAGGTTGTGTTTTGCTGCTACCGCGGCGTGCCATGTGTCTTGGTGGGACGCCCAGTCGCATGTGTTTGTGTCGGGGCAGGCGGTGATGTGGCAGGCTTCGGGCATGATGCCGCTTGGGACGGCTTTGTAGAGCGTGATGCAGCCGTGGGTGAGTTTCTTGGCGAGCTCAATGTGTGTCTTGTTGGCGGTTAGGCGGCCGCCGAGCGCGAGCATGCCGCCCGCGAAGCAGGACAGGTGCTGAGCGGAGGTCTCGAGCTGTGGCGGCTTGCCGCGGCCGGCGGACCGAACGGTCCCGGACACCAGCACGTCGTCGTTGCTGGGCGTGAGGGGTCGGTAGAAGATGTGTCTTGCTGCGGCGTCGATGCTGCGGGAATACATGGCTTCGTACTCGGCCTGCTGGCCTCCCAGGAGGGCGATCATCTTGGCGGTGTACTCGTATGTGCTGTCCGCTTCGGCGCCGAAGGTGTATTCGTCCCCCGAGTCGATGGAGTCTGGCGTGATCCCGACTTTGGTGGGCCAGAGGCCGGGCACTTTGGTTTTCATTTGCGTCTCGCTGAGGAGGTCCGTGATGCGGGCTACGATCTCGTAGTATTTGGGGTCCTGTGTCAGCAGACTCAGGCGCGTGAATTCCAGGGCGTGGGAGCCTAGCTCGGCCAGGAGTAACTGCTCAGGATCGGACTGTTTCTTTCTCTGAGACGCTGCCTCAAGGTCCCACCTGGGGATGGGAAGCCGCGAGGGCGTATCGAAGGCCTTGTACAACATGTCTCCAACGTCGCGTGCCTTGGAGAGGAGGCGGCTGTCCCCGCTGAGTTCGTAGGCAGACAGGAGGCCACCTAGAAAGCGAATCGATGTCTCAAACACACTAATTGGCTTGTTAGTGGCCGTGGTTTCAAATGTGACGTGTTTGACAAAGGCGTTGACGGCCTTGTTGAACTCGTCGCGGAGACCCATGATCCACAGGGTGTCGAGAGAGTCGACCAGAGTGGCACTCCAGCCCCCGAAACCATCTCTTGGTCTTAAGCTAATAGGCGTCACCTCGTCATGCAGCCACGCGTGCTTCTTGTATGTCTTCCAACAGCGGAGGAAGGCATTCTCGATGGCTCCTTGACGTCGGAGCCGAGTCTTTCTCTCCTCTGTGGTCTCGGTCCGGAAGCTGGCTTGCACGGCGGGCAAGGGCCGTGGCTGTCCTGTCGGCAACGGTCGGAATGAAGTCAACGGGTAGTGCTGCACTACCGCCCGCCATGGGTATGCACCTGCGTTGCTGTCAGCTGCTGCATTGAGCACTTCCCTCTCCAGAGCAGCCGTACCTGCATACGGCGTCCATCGCTCGCGGACTGTGAAGCGCCAAAGCACCCACAGTACAGCGCATGCTGTGGCGGCAAAAGCAACATGGTGTCGTCGCCAGTTGATCATCATGGCTTCGTCGAGCTGGCGCGGGCACCACTTCGAACCAGGTTAGTGATGCTGTCACTACCGTGAACTTGCCGCCATCTCCCGGTTTTCGCGGTGGTAGTGCGCGCGCCGACGCATCTTTTCTCGAGAGGTCCCCCCCTTCGAAGCGACTTGGCGGTAGCACCGGGAAACTCGGCGGATGGTTCGCAGTGGCTGTGCATGGCCCGGGCTGCGGGATTGCAGTTCGATGCTGGGGCGAGAAGCGCCGGAAGGAACAACACGAGCAGTCGATTGCGTGGTCTGGAGGATTTTGAGCCACTCAGAACTGCAGAAAGAGCCGCGATTCCTTTCTTCATTTCCGCAGCCAATGCACCTGAATGAAATTGTGCCTATATTTGCGCTCCACGTCTGCAACCTTAGGGCGGCGGAGCAGAACTGACTCCCTTCAGAAGCTTGGGATAGTCCTCCCCGGTTTCGATCATGGATTCAATCAGCGCCGCCACCCCCGGATGCAGCCCAGCGGCCCGGGCCCTGGCAATCCACTCCTGGCCTGAAATCGCCTCCAACAGCGTCTCCTCCACCCCTACCGGGTTGATGACATGCTGCAGCTCGCCCAGAGGCAACCGCCTATCACCCACTTCATGCACGTACCTCACCACCGCGCGTGCTTCTTCAGTCGAACCATCACCATCACCATCACCATCATCAGCGTAGAAAACCTGCGCGATCAACGCCTCACACACGCTCTCAACATAAACCAAATCCAAAAACCCACGATTCGTCTCCGCCCTCGGCACCGCGCCCAGAATCCTCGCATACGCCAAAAACGCATTCACCCAATCCCTCTCCGCCCTCCCGCCCACCGCATCCCCCCCCTCACGCACCACCGTCGACGGCCGGTGTATGCACACGCGCAGCCCAAACGCGGCACTCATCCGCTCCAGCAGCCGCTCGCACACCCACTTGCTGCACAAGTACCCAAACGAGCCGTCGGGCTCCCACCCGGGGTTGAGCCTGACCGGGCCCGGCGCGAAGCCCGCCGTGCGGCTGTCCGCGTGCCACAGGCCCAGCCCGGCGCTCGAGACGTAGTGCAGCGTCACGCCGTGCCGCAGGCACAGTCGCGCAAGGGCGGTCGTGGAGCCGACGTTGGCGGCGCGCACGGCGGAGTAGGGCTGGAGATGGGAGGTGTCGGCGCCGTTGTGGATGGCGGCGGATGCGGTGGCAAAGAGCGCGGCTGCGTTGGCGGGGGTGAGGCCCAGCAGCGGGTCGGAGAGGTCGCCGGCGTGGTAAGTCACGCGCGGGTCGGTGCTGGGTAGGAGACGGGTGGCGAGGGAGCGCACGGCGAGGCAGATGACGCGCCCGATACTGGGGAGGGCGAGCAGGTGGGTTAGGAGGTGGCGGCCGAGGAGGCCGGTGCTGCCGGTGAGGATGATGATGCGCGGAGGGCTGTGGGGGCGTGGGAGACTGGCTGCGGCGGTCTGCTCGGCGGCCATGGCTGCCGGCGGGCGGGACTCGGCCTCCCAATCAATGGTGTTGGCGGTCATTGTCGGTGGATCCGAAACTTTCCCCGGCAAGATTAGCATGTCGCCGTCTTCCGAAGCTGCGCGGAGAGTCTGCGTCCCGCTGCTGATGGGTTCGTCCGATGCGCCCAGCTCGGGCACCAGGCTGGCTGGCGTGTTGTCAATCACATACTGCACCAGCGTGGCCATCGTGTCGTTGTTCATGATCTTCAAGACGGGCACGTTGACCTGGAGGTGCTTGAGGAACCAGGACCGAATGTCCACCGAGACCAGCGAGTCGAGACCCAGATCACTGCTGCGAGACGCCATCAAATGCTCGTCCGACAACGTCACCTGCAGGACGGCGCGCAACTGCGCGGCGAAGAAACCTGGGAGCGCGGAATATCAGCATCTGGTTCACTAGCACGTCGATGCAGCCTCCACTTACGCGAAACAACCTGCCAGACCTCTGCGGAAGACTGGCAAGCCCGCAGTTGCTCTCCCATCTCCACGGCCGCCTTCACCTCAGCCTTCTCCTGGACCGAGCCCTGGCTCACAACAAAAGCCGAGAACACGGGATTCTCATGCCAGCTCGGCGGTTTCGGCGCATTCAGCGGCACCTCCGCAAACCCCGTGGTCAGCCCAGGGCCGTGCGGAAACTCCAATCTGCAGGCGTGGATCGCCTCGCAAATAGCCTGGCACCAATCCTCCTCCGACATGCGCAGCATGTTGTATCTCTCCACAATAGCGTCTAGCTCCCTGCGGAGTTCCCGCGCGAGATACCCCGCGCCGATGATGGCGCCAATGTCGACCGCTGTGGCGCGGAGGCCGCGCTTGCGGCGCTGCGCGGCGAGGCTCCAGAGGAAGGAGTTGGCGGCCGCGTAGTTGGCCTGCCCGTGGTTGCCGTACACGCGGTTGATGGACGACATGAGCACGAAGAAGTCCAGGTTGGTGTGCTGGAAGAGACGGTCCAGGTGGATGCTGCCTGTGACTTTTGGCCCGAGAACGTCGGTGAGCTGGGCGAAAGACATGTTGCGGATTGTTGTGTCGCGGAGCACCATCGCGCCGTTGATCACGCCTGCGACGGGCGGGAGCGTGGCGTGGATTTGTGAGTAAACGGCTTGGAGGCTGGCTGCGTCGGTTACGTCGCTGGAAGATCTTGGTTAGCCTCGACCGCAAAGAAACGCGCCAAATTCTCGCTCATACCAAGGCAAAATCACGACGTTGGCCCCGGTTTCGCGATGCGCAGCAATCCACCGCGAATCTATCTCCGGTTTCCTGCTGGACAGAACCACGTTCTTGGCCCCCTTACTTATCATCCAGTCAGCCAACGAGAGACCCAAGGCACGGGACATGCCCACGATCCAGTAGGTACAGCCTTGACTTCGAAATACGGGCTCGCTATCCAGCCTGCTGATGTGCCCTGGCAGGGCGTCGGTGGCAGTCCAGTCAACCACGGACATTGGTCCCGCAGTTTGCTCAGCTCCCGACGCAACATACCCAAGCGGAATTGGCACTGGAAGGTCCCTCAGTAAAGATGGCTTTCCCACGTCAAAATCTTGTCTGGCATGCTCGAGGCACTGGTCCAATGCCTTTCGAAGGTCCGACTCTGAGCCCGGGATATTCTGGCCCTCAGCGCCTTGGAAGGAGTACAGTGTTGCTGCCGGCATCAAAACACAGCAGCGGCCTCTCAGCCATGATATCAGCGTCGCTTGGTTCGCAGTCTGTTCAGCGTCTCCATCGTTTGAGAAGTCGACAAAAAAGGAGGGGTTGACATGGAGAAGCAGCTGCTCAACCTCAGACTCGGAGGCATATGCGGGAAGCTGAATCAGGCCGCCAAGATCTTCTTCCTGATCTTCTTCCGCAAAACCCGTGCTGAGGACAACGACCTTGATGCCCTTGGCCGCAGCTTGTGCAGCGAGTGCGCGGGCCATTGTGCTGGATGGATCGTGTGCCAGAAGCGTCTGCCCAGGGAGTAATGGGCGCAGAACCTCCATCGCCACCAGGTGGGAGGCCACCACCGGCAGGACTTGGTCGTCCGGAAGGTTCAGAGGCTGGATGTAAGGGACGACGGACTGCACTGGCAGCCGAAAGTTCGACCCCAGCGCCGGAACGAGAGCCAGGTATTTGGTGCCCGTCCCCGGTGCCAGGGCGAGAGCGAGGAACTTGTATCCCAACGAAGCAGTGTGGACCGCGGACAGCGAGGAGTACAAGGTGCGCAACTCGATGCCGGGCTCGCCGGTATCGTACTCCACGGGACGGCGCTCCCGGATAACGAACCGGTTGCTTAGCTTGGGTTCATATCGCAAGGCGACCGGACCAGGCCGTTCCCGTGGCTCGACATGGCGCACAATACTCCGGCGGCCCGAGTTGTAGCGATCATTGAGCTCTGGCATGGGCCGTACGCGGGGGAGAAGCTCCCTCCTTTTGTTGTCGATGACGATCTCGGGCTCCACGGTCCAGAGCACCTCGTCGTCACGGGTTTCGGCGCTGGCGTGGAGCCGCAGAAGTGCTTCGGCAAGAACCTCCGGCTCGATGCTTGCTGCGTCTGCGATGTCAAGCTGCTGCAGACGCAGGTCGGGGGTCTCGTTGACGGCCACGTTCCCGAACCCGACGGTCATGTTGCAGTACGGCTGATCATCCAGCCGGCCGCTCGTCACCCACAGCAGGATTTTTCCCGTGCTAAACATGGCTTTCATTGCGTTGAAGGTATCCGGTCCCATGTCCTTGAAAACGGGCTGGTCAAGTTCAGCCAGACTGAGGACGGTTGACGTGACATCGGCCACACTGTGGTCAACCTCAAGGAGAGTCTCGAAGTGATGGACCTCAGCGGCAAGCACTCGGTTTGTAAAAGTGCCTCGAAGCCCATGTACCAGCCGGCGAGTGATAGGCGTCTGGCCGCCGACAAGAACCAGCTTTGGGATCGGTCCACCCCTGGGCGAAGGCGCCAGGAGCGGCTGCTGCAGATAGCGGACATCGTCGTTCGTAACCTGGGAAACAAAGCAGAACTGGCTGAACATTTGCTGGTGCTCCACCGGTAAACTGGAGTCGACGCCAGAGAAGCCCGTGGTCCGCAGCACGCCGTCCCATTCCCGGGGCGACAGATGCGGCGACAACTCGGCATCAGCTCCATGTTGCTCACCACTACCCGCCCGCAGCCACCAGCCGGGCAACGTGCCCCAGATGAAGCCGGCTCGCGCGAACCCGTCCCACGCGTCGTGGCCCTCGGCCGCCACGAGGAACCCGCCCGGCTTCAGGAGCTTGCGGATGTGCGACAGACACCGCGCCACATCGCTCGTGGCGTGCAGCATCAGGAAGGCTACCACCAGGTCATACTCCCCCTCGGCGAAGCCTTGCTCTGCCGGGTCTCGCTCTGCGTCCAGGGTGCGGAAGTGCATTCTGTCCTTGTGTGAGGAGAAGGTTGAGGCGGCCTCTTCGAAGAATGCGGCGGATATGTCGGTGTAGCTGGGTGAGTGGTGCATGAGTTTCTTCAACTTCTGCTGCGAAGACTGTATCAGCCTGCCGAGTAAAGTGGAAAACTTACGTGTATGACAGGAAGTTCCGCCCAAGTTCGCGAAGCACGGCTTTGGTTCCGCCGCCAGTGCCGGCTCCTGAAGCATCGAGATCCGGTCAGCAGCAGCGGCGGCCACGATGTCAAAACGCACACTTCCGTCTACACTGAACAACTCAACTGAAAGCAGAGAGTGAGTGACCAACCTATCTCAAGAATCTTCATATGCGCGTAGCGGTCGGCAATCTGCCTGACAGACCGACCAACCCACTCCGCCGACTCCTTCACGCCGAACCCATCGGTGTAGTATTTGTCGAGAATGCCATCGCTGCTCGTCCGGAACTGCTCCAGCATAGTGGTCTCACCCGCAAACACCCGCGGCATCTGTGCCCCGACAAGGTGCATCATCGGCACGTCCGGGATATGGCTGAATGGCCTGCCGGCGTTGACTACATCCCCGAGGGTGTCACAAACCCAGGCGCTTTCCACCCATGGGTTGCGCCCGAGCTCAGCGGCGGAGGTGACGTGCTCGGCGAAATTGAGGTACCAGTAGAGGGGGCGGTCGGACTCGGACGTCGCCAACGTCGGACCGCCGGCGGCAGGCCGTGGTATCCCGGCAAACTCGCGAACAAACCGCCGCAAGTAGAAGATGGCGATCCGTTCCAGCACCTTCACCACCTCGCGGTTCCCTTCCGTCAATGCAATATGCCGCGCCGCCTCGTCCCCATCAGGTCGACTCAGAATCCAGTGGGTTTTGGAAAACACCTTCCTGTCCTCCTCAGCCGCCGAGCCACCCAGACGCACGAAGGTTGCCCCCTGCACCTGGATGGTGGCATGTGCAGATCTGTCAAGATACATGTTTGCATGGCCGATAATCTCCTGCGAGCCCACATCCGGTTCAACAACGGCCGCGTCGACCACGGCACGCTCGCCGTGCTGTCGCTGGGAGTGTTTAAACAAGCCCGGGTTAACCCTGATCTGCCTGATCGACGTGGGAAGATGCAGCGTCCGAATCTCTTCATCAAACGGATGGGCACGGGCAAGAATAATGGACTGCAGTGCCCCGTCGAGCGTCGCGGGGTGAATCAGTAGAGCAGACATGTCGTCCGCGTCCTGCGTGACTACATGTAGCGGACCCGCCATGTCCACGCAGCAGGTCGACCGGCCGTGCTTCCGGTACATGCCTGACAGCGAGCGGAACCGCCCGCTGAAGCCGTAGCCCAGCTCGGCCAGGTGGGCGTAGAACCGCTCTGGCTCGACGTCGATCATGTGCGGCAGGGTGGGTTTGCGTGCGGGTAGGAGAGAGGGGCTGGTGGCGCCGATGAGGATATCCACGCGACAACTCGCCGCGAGGGTCAGGTTTTGGTCTTGTTGTGAGGGTTGAGCGACGGAGTAGTTGAAGAAGGCGGTGACCTTGCCCGGCGCTCGTTGCTTGATCTCGGTCATGGCGATGAGCGCCTCGACTCGCTCCCTGGCGTCGTCGAAACTAACCGGCTGGTGGATAGTGAAGTCGTGGATTTCAATCAGACGAATATCCCTGCCGGGGTATGCAGCACGCGCGACAAAACGTGCCGCCTCCAGGACAGTGCAGACGTATCCAGCCGCGGGAAAGACGATCTGGTCTTGGACTCGGTGTCCGGAGAGCCACTCCATCTCACCGACATTGAGGATCTGGTTCCAGCTCATGTGGATTGGCGAGCTATCCGGTGAGACATCGCCCAAAAGCGGATGGACGCGGTGCGCGCGCGTCCGCAGTTTCCGAGACCGGCGCGACTCGTGCCAGTACTGCACTGCGTGGTCCCAGCTGTATGTCGGTAGCCCCTTGACAAGTTTTGGTGGCTGAGCTCGAGCCCCTCCGCTGACCTCGCGCTCGTACTTGTCCAGGTTGATGCGGGACTGGTCCAGGTGCATCCAGAGAAAGCCCAGGGTGGCAGACATGGCCTTGACGGAGTCTGTCCCCCGCTCAAGCGTTCCGTGATACGGAATCTCCCCGCCCAAGTCATTCTGAGCGATCTGGCATACCGGGCCCCTGAGAGCCGGATGCGGGCCGATCTCAACCACCAGGTCGCAGACGCCAGCCCCCAAGGCACGGCTGACGGCTTGGGAGAACTGTACGGGCTGTACCATATTCGCAGCCCAGTACATGTCACCCAGGCCGCCTACCTCAGCCCCCGTCACGCCAGCGTACACGGTTGAAAACCAAGTCGGGGCGTGCTGCTCCGGCGCAGGACTCACCGGAGCCACACCGCAGCGCCGCAGGGACTCAACATACGGATCGTGGCAGGGCCGCATATGCGGCGAGTGATACGCCCTGTCGACGCGCAGGCGGCGGCAGAAGATGTCATCGTCTTGCAGCACGGCCTCCAGCTCGCCAACGGCATCCTCATCGCCCGCGATCGTCACACTGGCGGGCGAGTTGATGGAGGCCACGACGAGGCGGCCCTTGAATAAGCTATCGGCGCAGAGCTCGGCGGCATCTTCCGCCGTTGTGCCGACCGCCATCATCGCGCCTCTGACGCCGGGACCGCGCGGGCTGGTGGCGTGCTGCAGGTGCAGCCCGCGGTAGTAGGCGATACACATGGCGTCGCGCGCTGTGAGGAACCCGGCGCTGTATGCCGCCGCGATCTCGCCTGAGGAATGGCCTACCACGGCGTCCAGGCGGAGGTCGCTGAAGCGGAGGAGATCGATGAGCAGAATCTGAACCGTTGAACAGAGCGGTTGGGAGATGGCAGCATCGTGGATTCGAGACGACGATGTGCCGGCGAGCAGCTCGGCCTCGAGAGACCAGGCGGGTGCGTCGCCGTCGGGGAGGTCGGCGAGGTACGACTCCAGCTGGCGGACGATCTTTCGTGCTGTTTCCGACTGGCGGAGGAGCTCGGCTCCCATGCCTGCGTACTGTGCCCCCTGCCCGGTGAAGATGCCGAGGATGCGGGTGCGCGAAGTTGGGGGGAACGCTCTGAGACCGATAACTATAGAAGCGGCATCGTCGTTTTTGTTGTCCGCGGGACAAGCGCGTAACTCGGAGCGCAGCTCCTCCAGAGAACTGGCAGTGATTGCCTTGCGCCAACCCAGGACAGATCGGCGCTGCCGCAGGGTCCAAGCCAGGTCCAGCAAATCCACGTGCTCCCCATTGTCGCGGTCGAGGTATGCCAGATACGCGTGGAGGCTAGCGGCAAGAGACTGCTGAGAAAAGGCCGAGAAAAGAAAAGGCGTGAACAGGGCGCTCGTCGGTGCTGTTTGGGAACCGCCATCACGCTCATCGGCATAGCTCTCCAGGATGGCGTGTGCGTTCGTGCCACCAAAGCCAAAGCTGTTGACGCTCGCCCTCCTCGTCGCGCCCTTCAAGGCCGCAGGCCACGGTCGCAGCTCAACTGGCACCTCAACGTTCTTGTAGAACGGAGCTACGCTGCGGCTGATCTGCTCGAGCCAGAGATTGGGCGGCACGCGGGCGTGCTGAAGCGCAAGGGAGGCCTTGAGAACGGCAGCGACGCCCGCAGTGCCTTCGGTGTGGCCTAGCACGGTCTTGATGGAGCCGACATAGAGCGGATCCTCGCCCGGGTCAGGATTCCGGAAACCCAGAGCGCTGTGGATGGCTTCGGCCTCGACGGGGTCCCCGGCTGGCGTCCCCGTGCCATGGGCCTCGAAGTACTGCGGGCGGTCGCTCCGCAATGTCAAATCAAGCCCGGCCTTGGCGTAGGTCTGTCGGATCAGCGCCTCCTGCGCCGCTGCGCTCGGCATGGTGATACCCGCGGTGGCACCGTCTTGGTTCACGCCCGTTTCCCTGATGACGCACTCGATGCGATCTCCGTCCTCCAGCGCAGCAGCCAGCGTCTTGAGCACCACCGCCGCCACCCCGTCGCCCCGGGCATAGCCGTTCGCCCCCTGGTCCCACATGCGGCTGCGTCCGTCCGGCGAGAGCATGCTCAGCTTGCTCTCGATGACGAAGTTCTCGGGCCCAAGAATCAGATTGGTGCCACACGCTAAAGCAGTTCTCGAATCGCCCGCGCGGAGAGTTTGCACGGCCATGTGGACGGCCACCAGGCTGGCGGAACACGCCGTGTCGAGGGAGACAGACGGGCCATGCCAGTCGAAGGCGTGCGAGATGCGGTTCGCGAGGATGCTGCGCGCCGTCCCCGTGGCCGTGTACGTGGGCGTGTTCTGGAGATCGCGGAGCAGTAGGGCGGTGTAGTCGTCGGTCATGGACCCGACGTAGACGGCCGTGTTGCTGCCCCGCAGGCTCGCCAGGGGCAGGCCGGCTGCCTCGAGCGCCTCGTACACAATCTCCAGCAAAACCCGCTGCTGAGGGTCCATGGCTTTGGCTTCGGCCGGCTTGATGCCGAAGAACTCGGCGTCAAAGGCTCGCGGGTCATCACTTTCATCGAGCAGGTACGCGTGTTTGACGTTGCTGTGACCATGGTAGGTCCCGTCGGGATGGTAGAACCCCTTGGAGCTGAAGCGGCTGGCAGGCACTTGGCGACGAAGGTCTTTGGGGCGACTGAGAATGTCCCATAGCTTAGACGGCGAGTTCGCAGAACCAGCAAAGCGACATGCACTGCCCACAATGGCAATTGGCTGGGTTCCGGCGTGATGAGACATGTTGAGATGATGGTCACAAGACACGGGGTCGCACACTGGGCGGCGATGGACGCGTGAGAAGCTCACACCCGGTTGTTGTGCACTGCAATGGGTTCTTTCTGTCTCTTGATTCATACGCGTTCTACTTGAAAGCCGCCTGCGCCTGGGGCAAAATCCTGGCATATCCTGCTGATGAACAGATACATGTACCTACCTACCTTGGTACTCCCTACCTACCGTATCTGACCAACATAATCGTACCAGTAAGCCAATAGTATTCGATGTCAGTAGTATACTATGTATGGCTTCTCGCTTCCACAGATGCTGCTCTTGACAATTTGACAGAGAACGATCCCAAAAGCCGTTGCCACGCGGCAGGCTGGAGGCTGCGGGCGCATTCGGGCTCCGGTTCGGTGAACTTGCATGATGGCAGCGGTATTGCCCTCCCCCCTGGCCTTTTCCGAGCCGCGCCCCCCGTGTGCTTCCAGCGCCAGGCCCTTGACACCGTGCCGCATGTTCAAGATTGGTCAAAGACTCCGAACGTGCATGTCAGCATGCAACACCAGGGTGCTTTTCATTACCCCCCCTTTGTGAGTACCACGGTACTTGGGTACCTGGGGATACCAGGTGGACTTCCACCCTGGTCGCTGCGCCTCTTCAGATATCTCCTGTACCGTGTACAGGAATTGCGACCCGTGTCTGGTCTCGGAAGTTGCTGGCTCTGTTGTCCCCGGGCCGGGCGATGTATCGGGACCAAACACCACTGCCTGCTTGCCACCGGAAGCCGACTGGGGGGGTTCCCCCCCAAAGCCACACTGTTTCCTTCCAGTCTTCAACAGGCCTTCTTCCCCTTGCTTCTTTGTCTGGGGCTCTTCCTCCCACCAATTCGTCTTGCCCGCGGTCTGGTACTGCCGACGCGTCCACTTTCCCTGCTGATTTCCATCATGGCGTTCCAAGTCTTTGAGAATGCGAATCAAGGCGCAAACTTCGTTATCACCCTGGTAACGATGCCGATATGCGCGCTGGTCACCATCATTCGGTTTGCGGTGATCATGAGGTCGGGCAGGAAGATGGGCTTGGAGGACTGGTTCGCCTTCGCGGCGCTGTTCCCTTACCTGGCCTGGGCGGTCTACGGGTTGGTTCGTAAGTTGGCCATGTCGCTCTGCAGATCAGACCTCGTGAAGCCGCTCTCCATCGACATCAACTGACATCTGCCCTGTGCTGTAGTCGTTGTCGACGTGGAGAATGGCACAAAGCAGATCTTTGACATCGGCCAGTTTGATCCTAAAGTTTGGGAAGATACGATCAAGGTAAGGGATACGGACTGGATTGAAGCCTCTCGGCATCTTTCCGCGACGCTATCGCACATTGCTGATTCATATGCGCGACTTAGACCGGATACGTGCTCCAGATCTTCTTCGGCCCGCAGCAGACCCTCGCCAAGCTGTCCCTCCTAATCTTCTACCATCGCGTCTTCTCCGTCAAGCGAACTTTCGTCTATCTGACCTACGTCGTCGGCGCTATCCAAATCTCGTATTGCATCGCCTGGGTGTTCACCAGCATCTTCATGTGCAACCCGCCGGAGAAGACGTGGCAGCCCCTGATGCCGGGAACGTAAGTGCTCACCCCGTGAACTTGTGGATATTGCCAGTCTCGGTCACCCTGCTAACTGTTTGTGTCTGTAGCTGTCTCAATCTCTCCATCGTTCTCGTCTCGACCGAGACTGTGAATTCCGCAGTCGACTTTGTCATGGTCGGCATGGCCATTTACATTGTCCGCGAGCTGAAGACGTCGACGGGCAACAAGTGGAAACTTGGGACACTCTTTGCGTTTGGTGGCTTGTCAGTCTCTGCAAACCCCCCAGCAATTACCAAAGCTAATCTGGGTTGTTGCAGGACCGGAGTGATGGGGTTCGTCAGAATAGGGATGGCCTACGGCACCGTCGGTGAGATGCATTCTGACACAACATGTAATGCGGGGTGAAGCGACCAACATGGACTGACTTCGTGTCGGCGTAGGCGATTCGGACCACGTCCTCCCCTACATGATCCTCCAAATGGCAGCGAGCATCATTTGCTGCTGCCTGCCCATCTACCGATCCGCCTTTGTCGACATCCCCGTCTTGCGAAAGCTGAGATCAAAGTTCCGCTCGACAGGCCACAGCAGCCACGAGGGCGCGGGCAGCAACCGGCCGGCTATTCGGACCATTGGGCAGCGGTCCACGCGGGATAAGAGAATCCGCGCAGGCGACGAGTGGCTACAGCTAGATGCATCTGGCAGCACACGGCACCTCTCCACGGCCGCCGCGTGGTCGGACGGGGCCACCTTGAAGGGGACGCATGATGGTCCTGGATACCCCATCACACAGACGGTAGAGCTCCGTCAGATCGTCGAGGACGTCTGATTGTTGGGACGCGAACGGTTGGTTTGCGGGTCAGTGGTTCTGTAGGTTTAAGCTGTATACGCACTTCCTCGGGGGTTCGGTGGACAATATCGGTAAATTCGGAGCGTTTGGCGTTGTCAGTTTGCGTTCTGCACGCGAGGAGATCCCGACTGGCAGGGACATTCTCGCACTCCGTACAATGTACAGATAACATGTCGCTGCTTGGGCGATCAAAACGGCCTGTCTAAGCACGGTGTCCTCTGCGCGCGGTGTATCTTGTCTTGCTAGCAACACACTGACAGGACGAGGAGACAGAATCCAGGAGGGGCGTGTAACCATCGGACTTAGAGTCATGTAAAGCCGAGCCCCTGAGCCCGTAGCAGGGGGTTTGGAATCAAGGAGCTGTGGTGGCGGCCAACAGTCCACCTGGTACGGAGTACTCAATGCACGCCTCTCAGCCTCCCGCATTCAGCACGCGGGGTGGTGAATGGCGCAGGCGTGCCTGGTCAGACGCCCAACACCCGGCTGATTGCCTGGGGGAAGCTTACCAATGCCCTACCATAACCGACACCCCCCTGAATACCAATGTAGGTAGGTACATGTTAGAGTCTCCTCTTCCCAAGTTCTCGATGTCACATCCCCTCTTCGCCCTTCGCGAGCGTGATTCGATTTCAGCGAAGCCTTGCTGCAAACCTTTGGTTCACCTGTCCGCCTTTGAATTGCAGCGACGGGCTACTAGCACAAGTGAAGCCATGGACGTCAACTTCGTTTCCCTTGGCATCACCGCACTTGCGGCTTCCTTAGCTCTTGTCGTGTTTGCCCATGTAGCGTCCCGGCTATTCGCGACACGGCCTGGCTCGACTCTTCCAAATCTCCGTGACCCAATTCCATATGTCTTTAACACCATCCAGTTTGTCTTCAACAATGAGAAGTTTATGAAACGAGCAACGCAAGTCAAGCGCTCATCATTTGTATCTCGTTGAACACCCGCACTGACACGGCACGGTGTGGCACAACCAACAGGAAAGCATTGAAAGCTTCACCCGTCGTCACCTTCCGACTGGGCCCCAAGCGCGTCTTCCTATTTGGCGGACTCAAGAACTACCAAGCCATCTTCGCATCGCGCGACCTGACCTACAACGGCATCATGCTGCAGCTGGGCTTCCCCAAGCTGTACCGCATGACCAGCGACGAGGTGCGGCGCTTCGCCGACGACAAGTCCGGCTACCGCGAGACGCCGCTGCCCGGCACCGAGCATGTGCCGCCGGAGCGGCGCCTATGGGCCGCCAAGTACCACGTGCTGTACGACTTCCTCAGCCGCGGCAACCACATCAAGCCCATCATCGACGAGTTCGCGCGGCAGTTCTCCCGCGTGGTCGAGAAGCACCGCATCGGCGAGTGGACTACCCTGAGCATCGGCGACCTGACCCAGCGCGACTTCACGCAGTGCGCCATCACCACGCTGTTCGGTCCCAAGATCCTGGAGCTGAACCCGGACTTTCTGGACGCGTTCTGGGAGTACGACTCGTACGTGTCCGTCCTGGTCTATGGGTTCCCCAGGTGGGTGTATCCGCAGCCGTTCCGGGCGTCGGACCGTTTCCTCGACCGCATCGAGAAGTATGTCGAGGCCGGCATGCGCGGCTTTGACTGGCACGGCCCGGACGCCGAGGCGCAGTGGGAGCCGCACTTCGGCACCCGCCTCACCCGCGAGCTCACCAAGTGGCTGACCGACGCCGGCTTCCGCCGCAAGTCGGTCGCCGGGGCGCTGGGGACGCTGCTCTTTGCGTAAGTCCTTCCACAAGTGCACCGCGCAGCTGCAATATTACCGGCACTGGGCTAACCAGATCTAACCTACCTGACCTATCATCCAGCCAAAACTCCAACACAATCCCCATCGTCAGCTGGATGCTCATGGAACTCAGCAAAGACGCCCAACTGCTCCACGCCGTGCGCTCCGAAGTAGCCAGCGCCTTCGTGACCGAACCCCACACCAACACCCGCACGCTCGACCTCCAAAAGGTACTCGCCCTGCCCCTGCTGCAGTCGCTCTTCACCGAAGTCCTCCGCCTGCGCGTGAGCATGGTGATCATGCGCGTGGCGGAGAAGCCAATGCGCATCCACGGCGTGGACGTGCCCGAGGGCGCGCTGATCCACGCCTACTCGCGCATTGCACAGACCGACGAGGCGGTCTGGGGCGCGCCGGGCCATCCGGCGGATCAGTTCTGGGCGGAGCGGCATGTGAAGGTTGTGGAGGAGAGGGATGCGCTGGGCCGGGTGGCGGAGAGGCGCGAGTTTGTCCTGGCGGGGAGTGCGGGTTGTCTGTTTCCGTTTGGTACGTCTATCGCGTGCTTACTGCGTGCTCCTTTTCATGAAGATGGAGTGACTGTGGAGTGCTAACATGGCCTTCTCACCGCAGGCGGTGGAGTTCCCATGTGCCCGGGACGGCACTTTGCCAAGAATGAGATCTTCACCATGGTCGGCACGCTGGTTGATCGGTTTGACATGGAGTTTGTTCGATGGACCAAGCGGGATGGGTCGCCTTCTGACAGGCCGGCCGAGAGCGACCAGCGCTTCTCGGGCATCGGATCTCTGCCTCCCGACCGCGACATGGTAGTCCGATGGAAGCGCATTTGGTGATGATGATGAGTGGCTTACCTGTATGGTACATTCAATGTGAAAATAGTTCATAGCATTGTACGCGACGGCCGTGCCAACCTATGTAGGTACATGTAGGTACGGTACGTCTTTGTCAACCTAGGTACGGTACCTACCTCCCTTAGGTACCTAGGCGTACCTTTCCCTGAGAGAAAGCTGCATGCAGGCAGAGCCATGTCTTAGTTGTACACCACCTAACCGGGCGAGCGAGACACCCCAAGTATTGACTCGAATTCGTTGAACGCCTGTCGCAACTGCGACGAGTGTTTCCCCAGATTCGTCATCGCTGAAGGGTGCGGGATGTACGCAGTAAGTGGCACGGCTCATGCCCAGCCAACACCGGACCGGGCATCTTCGTGTAACGCACCAGGTCGAGTATATGCCGATGCGAGGTAAGACTGAGTCAGCTTGTGAGGCCTTCGGACCGTCCAGGTCGCACAACCAATTAGTTGCATGTGGTCTACGAGTTCGGCGTCTCCTTCTTGATCGATCAAGTAAGTGGCGGCTGGGGACAAAGGATCAATGCAACAGGTCAAGATCTGCATAAGAGCTTACGAGAGCCCCGTGTCATGCGAGTGAATCACAATCACCTGTCCATCATAGTTACTCGCTAAGATAGGGAGGTAGGGAGGTACCTCGGCAAGTAGGTAAATAACGTTGGGTACTACCTCCGTGCCATGAACATACCTCTCACTCACTGAAATAGCAGGTGGTAACACGCGCCCTTCCCGATGATGACTGGCAACACCGACGCAACTCGAACCCCCCTCGGCTTACAGGCTGGCATCCATCAAGTGGCGCCTCCAACCTTACTGCCGCCCTGCCGCACCACCCACCATGGCGGCCCGCCGGGTGCAAACCGCCCTCGTCCAGGCTGCCGCCGATCATAAGTCCGAGGACGAAGGTAGTCTCCTAATCACCCTCTCGCACGACGTGCGCGTGCCGGTCCTCTGCTCCCCGCACGACGTCCTCGTCCGCGTCTCCGCCGTGGCCCTCAACCCGATCGACCACAAGATGCTGACGCACTTCCCCGCGCCGGGCAACCTGGTCGGCTGCGACTTCTGCGGCGTCGTCGTGGAGAAGGGCGCGCTGGCATTGCACGACGTCGGGACCCGCGTGTGCGGCGCTGTTTTCCCCTATTCTCGACAACAGCAGCAGGCGTCCGGGGCGTTTGCCGAATTCCTCGCGGCAGACTGCCGGCTGCTGCTGCGCCTGCCGGACGCATGGGAGGACACGGCTGGAGCGGCCCTGGGCCAGGTGGGCTGGGGCACCGCGGCATTGGCCCTGTCGGATCCGGACGCGCTGGGCCTCACCGGCCTGCCGACTGCGCCGTCCGCGGCGAGCGAGCCGGTGCTTATCTACGGCGCAGCAACCGCCACGGGCGCCATGGCCTGCCAGCTTCTTGCTCTGTAGGTGGCGCAATCCTTTTGATGATGTTGTTGTGCCGGCACTTCTACAGTCGCAACCACCACCCCCACCCCTCTCCCCCCCCTCTCCCCCCCGCCTCCTCATCCTCCTCCTGCATGATGCACACAGATTGCATCTCTGTCCCGCCCCTTGCACACACCTGTGCGACACTGGAAGCATGCAGGCTGACCCGAGGCGCGCCACCTCCCACCCACCCGCCCACCCAGATCCGGCTACAAACCCATCGCCGTCACGTCCGAGCACTCGGCCTCGCTAGCCGTCGAATTCGGCGCGGCAGGGACGGCCGCCTACACCTCGCCGAACTGCGTCGAAACCGTCCGCGCCCTGGCGCGCGAGCCCCTGCGGCACGCGCTCGACTGCATCACCAGCGCAGACTCGGCGGCCGCGTGCTTTGCCGCCATCGCGCGGACGGGCGGGCGCTATGCTTGCCTGGAGGGCTTGCCGGACGCTTGGCGCACGCGGCGCGCGGTGAGGGTGAGGGAGGTCATGGGCTATGAAGGTCATGGTCGTCGGGTGGAGATTGGCTCGGTGGATAGTACCTACTCGCGCGCGGCGAACCCGGCGCTGTTTGAGCTTTGCTGTCGCTGGACTGGTGAAATGCAGGGCTTGTTGACGGCGGGAAAGGTTAAGCACCACCCGTTCAGGGAGGTGGAAGGTGGCTGGCGTGGGATTGTTGATGGGCTTGCTGCGCTGCAGAGGGGGGAGGTCAGGGCTCAGAAGTTGGTGGTTCGGATCTCCGATTCCTAGATCGACCTTTTTCGGCTTGCTGGTAGGATTACATTGCCAGTTCCTTCATCCCAAGCAGTGCCTGAGCGCTGTTGAGGTCAAGTATGTACCCATCACCCCTGTTCGGCCGAAAAAGTTAGTTCCCGCAGGCGCTTGTCATCCCGTCCCGCGGGCCGGGCCTGTATAGAAGGAGCTCTGTCGACCAGGATCTGACTCCTTGTTGGATGAACTCGATTGAGCCGGTACTGGTATATCATAGATGTAAACGGCAGGTTTCATTCAGCGGCGGCGGAGTTGCGCTTGTCCCAGTCGGGCTGATCTATCCGGTGCTGACGGCGACGCCCAACGGACGGCCTGAGCTCTACACTATATATGACTCCTCTATGACTCAGTGACTTCTCTCCTATCAGGGCTCCAGGCAACGATTGTGTAACCGTCACCCGCCCGGGCACCGTCTTAATGACGATCTCACCCTGATGTCCCGCGTCTATCATTCCAAATCATTACAGTAGGTCTGTAGGGTGCTGCCGCCCACGGGTCCCCCTGTTCCGGGCAACCTGCCCTGTCTCCGGAACCCATCATTGCTCCTTACGGGCCCCCGCTGTTGACGCACTACCAATTGGAGGTTGATAGACCTAGGACCCTATGTAGCAGTCGATAAAGAAGGAGCCAAAATTGAAAAGCTGAGGCACAGCAGCCGCTTGCCGCCTAGGGCTATGCCCATCTAGCATGCTACATACCACTAATTCATTACATACCTACCTACAGGTAGGTACTCACCTACGGTAGGTACCTGGCTGCCTAGCTGCCCAGCTGCCCGCCCAACCATGCTGACTTGCAGCAACTTGTTTCCTTTGATTGTCGACCCAAGCACAGAGACATCCCGGGCTCAGTACCGTCTAAGTGGGTACGTAAGCACGCAGTACTCACCAAGCTGCTGGCCAAACTTCTATGATTTTGTGACCCGCCCTGGCGTGGTTGTATGTACCAGAGCACGGAGGTGCAAACCGTGTTACTTCGGATTCACTCCAGTGTCATCCATGCAGTCCGTTCAACCTGAAGTCAGCAACACCCTGCGCTTATTCCGGCAGATCTCGGGCCGCGTGAAAGTCTAAGGTAACTACCTACTGAGCCTGTGCTTTGTCACTGCGTTGAACAAGGCAAACAACGGGGATGGCAGCAACAAGCTGGGATACTCAGAACATCCATTGAAACCATGCTCAGCCACGACAACAACAGCAATGAGTACCATACACAGGCGGTACTCCAAACCGTCAAAAGATCCGCATGTGACCGGTGCCGGCATCAAAAGCTACGATGTCCTCCTCGAGAGCAGCCTTCGGACCCGTGCGGGAGGTGTGCCCGGCTTCGCACGAGATGCGTCACCAGCTACCGCCAGCCCCTGGGCCGCACCGCCAAAAGCAGCAGCGCATCAGTACAGCCGGAGTTACGGCCCAAGACGCCACAAGCACTTGAATCGGCAATCTCGCCGCATTTTGTCAAGTCCTCTCCGCACTCTAGCATGTCAGAGGGGCTGCATTCGGCGCCCTTCGACCCCGATGGGCTGGACCTCATGCTGGAGGGTAGCACGCCTGTTCTCGACTGCATGTACGGCTACGACGTGCATAGTCCGCCATGGCGACATCTCGACAGGTTTGACGCCCTTGACCCGCTTCGAACCCCAAGTTTGAGCCATACCGCTACATCTGGGGCAGCGAACCCCGAGTGCTACTTGGACATGGAGCAAGACGCTCCACACGACAGCACCCTCGAGCTAGTCCCACCCTCTCTGGAATGCAACCAACGACTCGCCCGCTTGAACCTGTGTCTGTCAACACGCCTTGAGCAACACCTATCGCAGCCGGCCACTTTTCACCTCGACGCCCTATCTCCAGCGTCCAGCTGGCCCGATCAAGCGCACACCCCACTCCCAGACGCACCAGAGCCGCCCTGGAGTGACCAAATGCTGGGCGGCCTCCTGAGCGACATGGCCGAGTTCGTCGCCATCATGCAGTCTTTCCAATGCACGGACGATGGTAGACCATGCTTAGGCACTGTCGTGCAGCTGAACCTACTCTCTGTGTATCTGCAGACTGTCGCCGTCTGCGGGAAGCTCGTCAGCCACCTCTGCCGCCATTTTTGTCCAACCGAAGAGATGGAGTTTGATTTCGCTCATTTGCTACATCCACTCCCCGCGACCTCACCTGCAGCATCTGCTGACAGCTGGGGTCACCCTGCTGAACGCGATCAGCTTCGACCCCTACCCAATCTGCACCTGGCTGGCTTCCATGTCCAGCAGGGAACCCTACAGGCCAGGCTTCTTCTGCATGCTGTCCTGCACCACTTTTCAGACATGGAGAGACTGTTGGAGCTGCCGATGGAATGGCGAGTCACGGCGAAGCGCGAGCCCGTCTGTATCGGGTTGTTGGGGGATAATGAGAAGGCTCGTCTGCTGCTAGATGCTTTGCGTTCAAGGGGCAGCAGTGAGGAGGTGAAGTTCCAGGGCGGTGAAGAGGAAGTTCCTGCAGTGGCTACATTGAGGAGAGGTATTGACTTATTGCGAAAACACATAGAATCATGAGGCGAAGGTGGGGATAGCAGTGAAACAAACTTACAGGAGTCACGATCTTAACACAGTTGAACCGGACTCTCATATTGCCAACGAAGCTTGGTTGATGCAATCACATTATTGGCAAAAACGGTATCAACTTGGGAAATTGAAGACATGAATAAACTTCGCTTGAGCTCACGTACCAACTGCAGGTTCCTGACCCCCGACTAGTACATAACAGATCTTCTGCAAGGCGTTACTTGCGGATGATGATCTCAGTCTGCAGCATGAGCCACGTCGCACCTGGGCTGTCAGCCCATGCCAGGGTATCTCTGCAAATCACGTCGATCTCCTCTTCTGTGAGGCCGAACTGGAGCGCATTCTGCCTCGTGGGGCCCGTCAGAACCTTGGAGATGCCTCGCGCTATGTGTTGAGTGAGCAGTGTCAGCTGAGTAACCAGCAACAGCCGAGAAGTCACCCAACAGACAACGCACCGTAGACCGCCTTGGTTGCTTCCTCTGAGGTTAGCCAAGTGCCGTAGCTCACTGAGATTTGGTCGCGCCTCGCCCCGCCTTCGAGAGCCCAAGAGACAAGTTGCCGTCCCGCAGTGAGGCTTCCACCGTGTGTTTTTGCAACGTTGGAATCGAACCTAGATTTCAAGGTTAGCGTAGGTTCTCAAGTTACGGGCACCCTCAGCACTGCAATCACTTCACCGGGCCGGACGAGTCTAGAATCCTCTTACTCATGCCACTTCAGCAACCCAGGAAGCGCCGGCCAAATAATCTCCGTTTCCTTGTCTCCCTCTCGAGCAGCCATCACGCCACCCGGTTTCGTCACGCGGAGCATCTCACAAAGCGCACCCACCGGGTCCGCGATATGGCCAAACAACTGATGACAGTGCACCACATCAAACGACCCGTCATCAAACGGCAGCTTGTGCACATCCGCCGTCTGGAACGAGATATTGTCCACGCCCAGCGACGCGGCAAACGCCTGCGCCTGCGGCAGCACGCTCGGCGCCAGGTCGGTGCACACGACGTGGCCGTGCGGCCCCAGGATCTGCGCGAACGTGGCCGACACGGAGCCCGCGCCGGCGCCGACGTCGAGGAGCCTCAGGCCGGTGCCGCCCGGGCTCTGCTTCTTCTTCAGGGCCTCGAGCGTGGGAAGCAGGTACGCGGCACTGTTGGAGGCGGTGCGGTGCGTGAAGAACTCGAACACGTCCTTGCCCAGGCCGCGGTAATCCACCGCGCCGGCGTTTGGTTTGCCGTTGGTGGCGGCCATGATGGCTGAGGCGGTTGGGGGGATAAGCGTGCCGACAGCAGCTTCCTGGGGCAGTGCTGACTGTTGGATAAGCTGCTATAAGCTGGTCAAGCGGTGTATATAGATGTCACAAGTAGTGCGGCGTGGTTTGAGTCGAATGCAAGATAGATGAAGTCTTCCGGATGGCCCGGGAAAGGAGATAGAAGACAAGAAGCACAGCCTTTGCCGCGTAGGTGTCTAGGTACTTTTACCAGTTCTTGATGCATGTTGGGCCGTTGGCGCAGTGCGTTGGCTCAGTGCAGCACGTTCGGAGGTCAGAAAGTACCGAGCCGCATATGCACAATCGGAGGGTGTGAGGCAGGGAGCTTCTTACGGGTGTCACCCTAGTCGACCAACAGCTGCACAGTACTGCGTAAGCATAGGTACATGTAGGTACCATTCGGACGTTGCTCGATTGCTAAGGCGCCCCTGGTTGCCAATTGCCTCTGGTGAGCTACCGAAGGCCGGATTTTACGCAGCATGATCCGAAAAACTCATCCTCAGATTTGCATATCTTCTACAACGCTGGACACCCCGTTGTGCGAAGTCGCAGCCGCAGACGGAGACTTCAGGTTCTAAATAATTATACAAGTTGCGAATGCACAGCCATGACCCATTAGATATGATCCCGCCCCTACTTATAAGCTCAACCACACCTTCATGTCAGTGCTTCACAACTTCTGTTCAAAGATACCACAGCCGACAGCCATCTCCGTGCAGGCTCCAAGATGTCTCCAAGCGTGAGTGACAAGGGACCTAGTGATCTGTAGAATCCAAGTTCTGGAAATTGCATAAAGTGACATCTGCCTGCATTGCTTGAAAGGGACGCTAAGCGTCGTCAGCAACTCATTACTACCCACTTGAGGAGCGGGCAACTTGGGGTATTCTTGAAGGTCACGGCGGTACTGGCTCGGCCCAAGCTCAGCGCCGGATAGGTGGGTAGACGGACGTCACTCAGCACTGCCAGCATCTGAGAAAATCTCTCAAATTTCACAGGCGTCATGAACGTTTGAGGTAAATTGCCTCCGCACACAGCAAACCACTCCACTAAGTCCCACTGCGTGTAGTATGCGTGTCGCAAACGGCTCACTCCATTGATCAGGACCGTGTACTGAGTGCACACTGACTCTGTTACCTAGGTGGGGCCTTGAATGAAACAAACTTTTGTTGCCGCATGGGACTATGGCTGTTCCCCTCCAACTCACATCTTGAATCATCCCGGCCATGGAATTGAGGCCTACGCCTGATTCAATTCGTGCCGGTATGCTCCTCCATGTGAATGAGTCCTGCTTGAATTATAACATAAAACGCTTACCTATGCCCACCGATGCTGGATAAGAAGTAATTTTCATGTAATGACCACCACCATGTGAATTGCGAGTCGGTTGTTGCTTATTTTTTTGCGAGGTGACATGACTTGCAATTGTGGACAAGATAAGGTACCCACCCTTGGACTGTCAACAAAAACGGGTACACCAAGCCGGCCGGACGATTTTTATCTTCACTTATTGAAACCGGAAGCAGAGAAAAGAAGGCAGATGTAAGACTTTGATGAAAAGAAGGAGAATAGAGAATACCAACAAAAAATGGAGGCAAATTATAGAAGGAAGTACTAGGTAAAATCATCACGTAAGGAAGAGAGCGGTCTGGAAAAAAGATATAGTTAGTTACCGATGAGAAGATTAAATGAACCCGTTCTTCCCTGTTCTGGCACACGTCTTTCGTGAAACAGCAGCATCTCTCATTTGGGGGTACACGCTGGATATTGGTGAGTGCGCGTTCCTGTATGGTCTGTATAGAAGCGAGTCGAGGGACGCAAGCGCGGAATCAGCATTCCGCATGTGTTGAGCCAGCATGTGGCCAACTTTGGCATGTGCGATTTGTCCTGTGTTTTCCTGTTCAGGAAACAGGTCTGTCGATTTCCGGCGATTGGCGGAAAATTGAAGCTGGGTCCAATCTAAGAGCGGGCGGGTGCTACGCGTACTGTGTATATCGTCACTTCGCGTAGGAAAGCGGGCGAACTCCTGCTTTTACACAAACCTTGGCGCGGGCTCGGCTGTGCAGCGCCCAATCCAAGCAACACTTGGCCGGCCGCTGGGTATCGATGAGGTTTTAATTCAAGGCATCCGCCGTCATCAGCTGCAATTTACACTACCTGGTATTGATCCACTTCATTGTCAACGATGTTCGACCTTGAAACACCATGGTTCACGATTCGAGATTTACGATTCACGGGCCACGAGTCCCAACTCCCAAGCACATGAACCCCCACACGATACAAGCCACACAAGAAGAGCAAGTGCTGCTGGTTGGTTGCAGCAGCGGTAGTGTTCTATAAGGCGTTATTACATGGAACCCGTGCGTCGGGAACCGCATATTGAACTGCACTTTTGCCGCCCCGGCCCCGGGCCCGGCCGCTGCGACGTTCGCCGGATATGGCGGCTGATCGGCAAGCGCACCAATGATCCGGTCATTCCCGGCTGCCAAGGTCCGGCTGTGGATAATACACGTTGGGACCATTCGCGCGCTTCTTGAGGACGCAGCGCGGGTGCCGGACCATGGCCTCCGATGGCGTACTGCCGCGGCTCATCAGCCTAGGGTCGGGCATCTCCAGGGCGTATCTCCACCCAGGGGATCGACTCGGGGTGTCTTAAAGCCCGGGTTGGCGTCGCCCTGCAATGTCTGGTGTTGGCATGTTTCACCTTGGTTGACACTCAGCTGCACCGTCGTCATCCACCATGGGCATGGGAAGGTTAGCATCTCTCGGCCTCGCCGCCGTCTACGTGGCCGGCGTATACGGCAATGGCAGCACGCCGCCCGACTGCTCCAAGGCGCCGCTGAGCAACAACAAGATATGCAACACCTCACTCAGCCCCCGCGAGCGTGCCACCGCGCTTGTGTCGGCCATGCAGACCAGCGAGAAGCTGGCCAACCTGGTGAGGTAAAGGAATATTCCATGCGAGGGATGTCTGCTCGTAGTTCATGGAGTGCTAACCCTGCCCCTAGCAAGTCGCCTGGCGTGTCTCGTCTCGGGCTGCCGGCGTACAACTGGTGGAGTGAGGCTCTTCACGGCGTGGCCGACGCCCCGGGTGTCGGCTTCGACTCGCCCTTCACCTCGGCCACCTCGTTTCCCATGCCCATCTTGCTCTCAGCCGCTTTCGATGATGACCTGGTCGAACAGGTCGGCACCGTCATCGGCACTGAAGGAAGAGCGTTCGGCAACAACGGCCACTCTGGTGTGGACTTCTGGACGCCCGACATTAACCCCTTCCGCGACCCGCGCTGGGGACGTGGCTCGGAGACGCCGGGCGAGGACACGCTGCGCATCAAGGGCTACGTGAAGCGCTATCTCCGCGGTCTCGAGGGCACCGGCAAGCAACGCCGCATCATCGCCACCTGCAAGCACTACGCCGCGTACGACCTCGAGTCGTGGGGCGGCACCGACCGTCACCACTTCGACGCCCAGGTCACGCCCCAGGACCTGGCCGAGTACTACCTGCAGCCCTTCCAGCAGTGTGCGCGCGACTCCAAGGTCGGCTCCATCATGTGCTCGTACAACAGCATCAACGGCGTCCCGGCCTGCGCCAACAACTACCTGCTCAACACCATCCTGCGTGACCACTGGAACTGGACCGAGAGCAACAACTACGTGACGAGCGACTGCGAGGCCGTGGCCGACGTCTCGGCCAACCACCACTATGCGTCGAGCAACGCGGCCGGCACGGCCGTCAGCTTCAACAACGGCATGGACACCAGCTGCGAGTATTCGGGCTCGTCCGACATCAACGGCGCGTGGAACAGCAAGGCCCTGAACCAGACCATTGTCGATCGGGCGCTCGTCCGCATTTACGAGGGCTTGGTCCGCGCCGGCTACTTTGACGGCAAGGCCGCCGAGTACGCTTCGCTCGGCCTCAGCGATGTCAACACGGCCGCGGCGCAGAAGCTGGCGCAGCAGGTCGTCACGGACGGCATCGTCATGCTCAAGAACGACGGCACGCTCCCGCTGCCGCTGAAGTCCGGCTCGAAGGTGGCCCTGATCGGCTTCTGGGCCAACGATGGTAACAAGCTGCAGGGCGGCTACAGCGGAAAAGCGCCGTTCCTCCACTCGCCTGCCGACGCGGCCAAGACCCTCGGCTACAATGCGGTCACCGCCACCGGCCCCATCATGCAGTCCAGCTCGTCCAGCGACTCGTGGACGAACAACGCGGTGGCAGCGGCCCAGAAGTCCGACTACATTCTCTATTTCGGCGGCCTCGACACGTCTGCCGCCGCCGAGGGCAGCGACCGCACTTCCATCTCCTGGCCCGGTGCGCAGATCAACCTCATCACCAAGCTCGCCGGCCTCGGCAAGCCGCTGGTGGTGGTGCAGATGGGCGACCAGGTCGACAACACGCCGCTGCTGCAGCTCAAGGGCGTCAACTCGATCCTCTGGGCGAGCTGGCCGGGCCAGGACGGCGGCCCCGCCGTCCTGTCGGTCATCAGCGGCGCCAAGGCGCCCGCCGGCCGGCTGCCCGTCACGCAGTACCCGGCCAACTACACCTCTCTCAAGATGACCGACATGAACCTGCGCCCGAGCTCCTCCAGCCCGGGCCGCACCTACCGCTGGTTCCCCAACCCGGTGCAGGCCTTCGGCACGGGGCTGCACTATACGACCTTCAAACCCACCTTCGCCAACACCACCACGACCCTCTCCATCCAAGACCTCATCGCAGCCTGCACCAACCCCCACCCCGACACCTGCGCCCTGCCCCCGCTGAGCATCAGCGTCGCCAACACGGGCAACACGACCACGTCGGACTACGTGGCGCTGGCGTTCGCGGCGACGAAAGACGCGGGGCCGGCGCCGTACCCAATCAAGACGCTGGCGGCGTACGCGCGGCTGCGCGACATTGCTCCCGGAAAGACGGCGGCGGCGCAGCTCGAGTGGACCCTCGCCAGCCTGGCGCGCCACGACGCCCAGGGCAACACGGTGCTGTTCCCGGGCACCTTCACACTCACGCTGGACCAGCCCGCGCTGGCGACCGCGACCGTCACGCTCACGGGGAGCCAGGTCGTGCTGGATAAGTGGCCGGCTGCGCCGGGGAAGTAGATAGGGGGTCCGGAAGGAGTGGTGGGAGGGAAGACTGTCGTGATGGATTGGGTTTGTCTCTTCCTTGCTGTTGGCTTTCGGGCTGTGCGAAATGAGGGAGAGAAAACGAGACATGAACCTGTCGTTTTTGCCAGGACAACGCGGTAACAATTAGTACTATTACCTATTTCTGAGTAACATATTGAGCGACATACCCAAGAATAGCACGCGGATGCCCTACATAACGAGACTGGCTCTCTGAGTTCAAGAGACCGGCGTGTGTCTGAAACAGCGCCTGAAAGATAGGTGCAAGATGGGAGAGGCAATCCTGACCCAATAAC
This sequence comes from Chaetomiaceae sp. R4402, assembly GCA_023628555.1. Lineage (NCBI taxonomy): Eukaryota > Fungi > Ascomycota > Sordariomycetes > Sordariales > Chaetomiaceae > Chaetomiaceae sp. R4402. Next base: position 120,731 of record JAMAKO010000062.1, on the reverse strand, counting down.
TGTGAATACATTTCCTACATGAAAGGAAACCTGATGCTCGTTTGGATCAGTATACACGCTGAGAAAAGGCAAGTGAACTGTTGGGTCTTCAGACATGCCAAAGCGTCAAGGACGTGTTACCAGATTGCCGTCCGCAGTTTTGAAAGACCAATGTGGAAAGCGATGCAACAGTGCACTTTCAGTTTCAGGCCCGAGCAAAGCCTGGCCGCCTGGCAGTGCTTGAAACATTCCCCCTTTTGGGAATCGGCGTTGTGGCACCTACCCTGCCGCGCCTAAAATGGCAACGGCACTGCAAGTCTTGGCTGTCGCAAAACTTCCCGGCCAGACCCTGGCGTGCCTGGAAAACTTCCAGCGTGTCTCGTGCGAAACTGCCCAGCCAGACACTCCTCCATCTCTTGCTGCCAGCCACACGCAACCGCCGGTTTTTTGCGCCTGAGAGTATGCCATCATGAAGCTCTCGACAATCTCTGTTGGCCTTTTGGCCTTTCTGACGCCGCTGACAGCAGCATGGTCGAAAGAAGGTACCTTTTTTTCCCCCGCTACAGTGCCCCCATCGCCCCTGCGGCAACTCGCAATCTGTCCCTAGCGATACGTGCTGACGAGTCCCCCCTCCTCCTCCGCAGACCGCGAGATCTTCCGCGTCCGCGATGAGCTGATTGCTCACGAGGGCCCCGATGTCACCTTCTACGAGTTTCTCGGCGTCAGCCGGTCGGCGAGCCACGACGACATCAGCTCGGCCTACAAGAAGCGATCGCGCCAGCTCCACCCGGACAAGGTGCGGCAGCAGCTCACGGCCGAGCGCGCCAAGGCCCAAAAAGACAAGGCCAAGCAGCAGAAAAAGGGCGGCGCCAAGCCCGGCGTGCACGTCAGCAAGCCGCCGACCGCGGCCGAGCTCAAGGCGGCCGTCAAGCGCGCCTCGGAGCGCCAGGCGCGCCTGTCCATCGTCGCCGACGTGCTGCGCGGGCCGGGGCGCGACCGCTACGACCACTTCCTCGCCAACGGCTTCCCCACCTGGAAGGGCACCGAGTACTACTACGACCGCTACCGCCCGGGCCTCGGCACCGCCATGTTCGGCGTCTTCCTCTTCGCCGGCGGCGCCGCCCACTACCTGGCCCTGTACATGAGCTGGAAGCGCCAGCGCGAGTTTGTCGAGCGCTACATCAAGTTTGCGCGCCACGCTGCTTGGGGTGAGAATCTCGGTATTAATGTCCCCGGCGTGGACGGGCAGGCTGCCGCTGCTCCTGCCCCGCCCCCTGCGCAGCCGCAGCAGCAGATGTACCAGGACGAGGAGGGCCGCGCGGTACCGATGAACCGCAAGCTGCGCCGCATGCAGGAGCGGGATGCGAAGAAAGAGGCGTCGGGCGGTGCGGCCGGCCGGAAGGCCCGTCGCGCGCGCGGGTCCCCGTCGGTGTCGGGCTCGGCCACGCCCCAGCCGCCGCCGCCGCAGGGCAGCGGGCCGACGGGCACGAAGAAGCGCGTTGTTGCGGAGAACGGCAAGGTCCTGGTTGTTGACTCGCTCGGCGATGTGTACCTGGAGCAGGAGGACGAGGATGGCAACGTGGCTGAGTATCTGCTGGACGTGAGTTTTGCCTGACCCTGACCCCATCCAGTGGAATAACGACTGATTGATACCCCTACCAGCCCAACGAGCTGGCCCGTCCGACCTTCCAGGACACGGCCGTCGTACGCCTCCCCATCTGGGCCTACCAGCTGACGCTCGGACGCCTCCTGCCGAAGCGCGACCCTGAGGGCGCGGCGGCAGACGAGGGCGAGGAGGCCACCGAAGTGGAAGTCCTCGCCGCCGCGGACGACGACGACGCCGAGTCGGAGCCCGGCAAGCCGACCCCGAGCAGCGGGTCCGCCGAGGACTTTGAGCTGCTCGAGAAGTCGGTCGACGAGCTCGGCCAGGCCAAGACCAGCGGCAGCCAGAGGCAGGGCGGCAAGGCGGGCAAGCGGAAGAACAAGAAGAGGTGACGGGCTGCGACTTGGTTGGAGGGAGAGGTGAAAACTGTGGTTGTTTGATTTGGGGTGCTGAGCAGGGACAAAGACTTGTTGAATAGATGCGGAAGCATGGTTATGGTACACACATATTGGGTTACTGGCCGACACAGATAGACTGGCGTCGAATTGAGCATGTGTTAACACAATATTCGCGGAGCACGCACATCCATGGATGAGGTACAGGTACATATCAACTTGCAGAATTACGTGCTCATGAAGAAAATGTCGAGGGATATCCGTTCCAGCGTCTCCTGCCTCTTCTTCCGCCTTGAAGCCGCACAAAGTGAGTCCCTGAACGCCCATTCCCGATTCCACCACCCACAGCCATCCCAAATCGTGACCTTGAAAGCGATCCCTCCTCAAGCCGAAACGACATGACTCAACACCCTCGCCGCCAGCTGGCTCAGCAGCCTCGCCCGATCACCCTGCGGCAGCTCCTGTTGACACATCCAGCCCCGTCAGCAAAGCCAATTCTCTAAGCCCAATCGCCCACCGCTCCATGAGCCAGGAGTCAGTGGACAACTCACCAGGTACACCGCATAAACACTCTTCCCCTTCGCATCACGCACCGCACCCAGTCTATTCCCGGCCACAGCCCCCGCCACCAAGCCTGGCACGTTCGCCACAATAAACCCCAGCGCGCCACCGCTCAACCCACCCAACACACTCCAAAACTTCCCCGTCGGCCTCGCGCCCGGCCCCCCCTCCGCCATCCCCTCCTCGCGCAGCATCTCCTCAAACACATCCGCGAACTGCGCGTCCTCCGCCTGCTGCCGCTGCTCCTGCTCATGCTGCTGATTCTGCCGTCCGCCCGTGAAGAAATTCCACGCCCACGAGAACGGCATGCCACCTCCACCTGTCCCAAACCCGGCATCGGCACCGGCATTGGCACTAGCGCCGGCCTCAGCTTCCTCGGCCTCGGCGAACGGATCCGCCGTGGTGCTTGCGAACCCGCCCGGCATGCCGCTGCCGCCGGTGAAGAGCCGGCGCTGGGCGTCGTACTCGCGCCGGCGCGAGGGGTCGGAGAGCGTGTAGTAGGCGTCGTTGACGAGCTGGAACTTGCGCGTGCGCTGGGCGCGGTCCGGGTGGTCGGCTGGGACGCGGTCGGGGTGCGTTTTTAGGGCGGCTCTGGGGGTGGGGGGTGGGAAGTCAGTGTGTTTGAAGGGCGAGGGGTGTCCTGGGGTTTGGTTGCTTGTGCATAAGATGGGAGGGGCTGGCTCACCGTTTGTAGGCGTCGCGGATCTCGGTCGCGGTGGCGGTTTCGCGGACTTCGAGGATTGCGTCTAGTGATGGAGTGAGTGAGGTGTCGGTGTGATTCAGAGCTTGAGTTCACTGACAGTAATTCGGCGGTCGGCCGGTTCGGGACGCCATGTCGATGGTGTAAGTACGAAGTGGCTAATGATCGGGTTTGGACTTAAGGTAAGGTACGTTCTCTGCACTAGAGGACGAGTTCTTGCAAAGGAGAGTAGGTTGACTTGTCAAATATGTGAGTTCCTGAGCGCGCCCAATCTTGAGCAGCGCCAGCCGCACACCTTGCTTGCTTCATATGAGCATGCTCCGTCGTCAGGCTGCCGCGAGGTGGGATGGGGGACCAGGCCGACGTCATCCTGTGGCGCTGAGAGATGTGGCTTGCTTGCTGCCCCTGGACCATTTCCCCCTGCTGCAAGCCCCGCGCCGAGGCCAGGCCGACAGCTCTGGAATCCGGACCCGCCCACACCCCTCCAGGCCGATCTTCCTGCACAACCCGACAGATCCATGACAGACGTCACCTCCACTGCGGTTTCGCACCTCATCAAGTCTCAGGAGGCTTGTCTTTGCTTGTATTACGTTGAAGGAACCCATGCGACCGCTTTATATCCGCTGGGCGACCATGGAGATGCTTGTGAAGCCGAGACTTCTTCGCACATTTGTTGTATCACCGTTCTCATGGATGCTGGTTTTATTGAATCTGGCGGGTTGCTGCTTTGGGCCTGGGCGTTTCAGGAGGCCTGCCCTCCCGACCGCATGACGGCGGTGGGCAAGGTTGACATGTGTGACTGCCCAATGGTGACCACGCCTCCCCATTTTCCAGTCCAACCGACCACGCTTAAAACGACGGCACAAGCCCATGTGGGCATTGAGGCCTTACCATTCTGCAAGGCCGATCTGCGCCTGCTGGGATTGGTGTCCCGCTGGGTTGGCTCTCGGCTGGTGCCTGCCAGGCGAGTCACCCCTCTATTCAACAAAATTACCGTGCTGCCCCTCCTCATTTCCCTCCATCATCACCTGGCCTCAGGTATTCAGCCCTTCCTGGTACTTAAACCACGACTTGCACCTTCTGTGCTGCAGCATACTCGCCGTTGCTTTTCTCATACAAATCCCGTTGCTGCACTACCCTCGACACCGCTGTCTTGGTCGGTCTTCAGTCATCCTTTGTTTCGTTTCTTTGAGAGCTGAACTTGGCCCGGGCTGTCCCGCGTCATTATCCGACCTCCTCCACGCCCAACTTTCTTGGTTCGCCTTCGCTCAACACCTCGCTTTCCCCTTTGTCTCTGAACCTCTCCCTGGAGTGACAGGCGGTCTGCAGTACATAGCATAGTCAATAGAACGAAGTTGCTCGCATCCCGCCGACGGAACCTCCTCCGCACGCACACTCGGCGCTTTGCCAGCTGTCTTATAAGTGTAGCGTCAGCAGCACTTGTCGACCGAATTCACTTCACAGCACCTAGCGAGGAAGAGGGTTTGTTTGAGGTACTGTTGCACAAGACTCTGACTCTTCGCCCTGCTTCGCCTCACGAGCCAGGCTGACAAGACCTCCCAGCCCGCCTTCCGCAGCACCCATGGCTGCCGTGTACGCCAACATGCATTCCCACGAGGAGCTGGTGTCTCTCTTCTCCCGTAACCTCACCCTAGACCCCGTATTGGCACCAGCACCAGCAGCAGCCCTCCCCGCCCCCGCCCCGGAGGAGGAGCGGAAAATCGTCTACATCTCCCAGCACTACAACCACTCCGCCCACATCGCAGCAACATCAAAGCCGGACAACCCACAACCGGCCACCCGCCCGGCCTCGGAGCCACCGCACAGCGACCACACCGCCGTAGAGCAGGTTCTGCGCGAGCACGGCGTCGACCCAACCCACCTCTCGCGCGCGCAGCTGCAGCTCTTCCAGACCGCCGACACCCCGCAGCAGCTGCGCCTGCTCGAGCTGTGGCGCGTCTGCCCGCCGACCCTCTCCTGGCCTGGTAGCAGCAGCACAAGCACCAGCCTCGAACAGGAGGAAGCCCTCGCTCGCCAGCGCTTTGACGAGCAGCAGCAGCAGCAGCAGCAGCAACGGCGCGAAGAGCAGGAGCTGATCGACCAGCAGCTGATGCAGGACGAGCAGATGTTTGCCGCCGCCATGGAGACGGAGCAGCAGCAGCAGCAGCAGCAGCAGGCGCAGTCGTCGCCGCTGACGGACCCGGAGACGGTCATGTCGCTGGACGACATGCCGCTGACGCCCGTGCAGGCGGGTGATGGGCGCTGGCTGCTGGGTGCGTCGCCGTCTTCTCCCCTTAGTGCGGCTGCTGCTGCGGCGTCGGCGTCGTATCATTACATGGAGCCGTACATGGCGTCGGGGTATGAGGAGATGGCGCGCCGCGAGTATGAGGCGTCGGTGCGCAGGGCGTATGCTGAGGCTGTGGCCGCGCCGTTGGTGGCGAAGGATCCTGCTGCTGCTGCTACTTTGTCGGCTGGGCACGGCGCTGGTGGTGACGTGGTCAGGTTTAACCCGTCGCATGCCGATCCGGTGTACAAGGCGACTAATGTTGGCGGTGGGGGTGGTGGTGGAGGGGTGTTGGTCGTGGACTGGCGGCGGCAGCAGGCAGCTATGGCGGATCAGTACGGGCGGATCATGGCTATGAGGGAGGATGAGGAGATGCTGTGATGACAATCGGCTAGGGGAGCTGTGTATGGCAAGTGTGCAGTGCGGTTGTGGATACCAGGGAGGTTGATATTAGTGGAGGCGCTGTTAACATACCCCCTCCGACGGTGACGGAAGGGAATACACTGTGCGGCGAGAGAGCGCAGTGGCGGTGGTACATACGAGCGGATGATGAGGGAGTAGATATACCTGCATCGATTTCCTTTGTGTCAAGCATGAGAGATAGCATGAGATCGTTGACTAGGAATACCCACTGCTACCGATCCTGATTTTCTGGGATACTATGTGAGTGTGAGGAGATTGGGCAGCGACTTAACCGTCTTGGTCTTGGTGTCTTTGTTTTCCATGGTTTAAAGAGTGACGTTGGACACCATCCGCAACCCATACACACACAGTTGCTTCTAAGGGTACGGCACTAACACGGCTACAAAGCGAAGACGACGAGAGTCAAGAGAAACCACCATAGGACGAAGGAACTTCTTGGGCCAGCCTTTCTAAGTACTCAAAGCTCAACGCATAAAGACAGCGCACCGCCAGGCCAGTCATGCAGCCAACTCAACGTGACTAATGGTCTTAGTGCCGTCCCGACTGATCACTTTTAGGGTTGTCCACGCCATTGCACCTCTCGCGGTCCCATCAATCAAGACTTCCCGTCCCAAGTCAGCCCCTTCGGCTTGCTCGTCACCTTGCTCCTCTGGCCCCGCTGGGAACACCCGCAGCATTGGATGCTCCTCCTCTGGCTCAGGCTCTGCGGAACGACGTTGATGAGACCTATCCTCAATCACAAGTCCGGTTCTGGATCCCTCATCCAGATTGACTGCCGAAGATTCACCATCACCACCTCCCTCTGGCCGCTGAAGTGGGCGCCCCTCACCCTGCGGTCTCGGTGACATCGTACAGTCATTTTCAAAGCGATTGTTGGTTTGCTGCAGAACACGTTCAGTTGCAGCAATTCTTCCCCAGCGCCACTGCATCTCTGCTTCCAACTGCCGGCGCTCCAACTGGGCACGCATGCGGCTCACTTCACGCCTGAGTCTCGAAGACATGTCTGGATTGGTGCGGGTGCCCCGTTGCGGAGTAGTGGTCGAGTCGGGACGCTGCTGAGAGACACTCTCGGTCGTAGGCCGCCTCTGGCAGGGAGTATTGGGGGGAATCGGCGCCGCAGGGGCACGTCGCAGGTGCGGAGCATGCTCGATGATTGGCGCCACCATGGGGTATCGAAGGAACGCGCGGATATCTGACGGTTCGGGCGTTGATGATGCCGAATTGCAACCACAGGGTCGACATTCCGCCTCGCAAGTCCGTGTCCCTGCTTGCTGAGGATTGCGGTTTGGGTGAGCAACGACATGGTGCCTCGATGGGCCCGCGATTCCAGCAACTATGGTGGGAGAAGAAAAACCCGGCTCGGGCATGGCACGTTCGAACGCACGCCGGCGGGCAGGCGGAGAAGAAGCTCGGCCAGGATCGACATTGTAGTTGACGTTGGTGATTTGACAATTGTTGAGCACCAGCCCAGGCATTTGTGCCTCGCCATCGGGTTCTTCGGCCCCGCAACGGTAGTGGCGGTAAAGCGGCATTGTGCAGGTAAGCGGTTGGTGGATTGGCTTTTGAAAGACTTGGGTTCCGTTTCAGATCGCGTTTGACTGCGATGTACGATGAACCTGGAAAGGTGCGGGCTGCGGGGTTGCTGAAGGGAGGCAAAGAGCGTGGTCCAGTAGTGCTCATTATCAACTCTGGGGCATTGTGTGCTGTTACCGCAACTTGAAGTCCATAGGCATCTGAAGTTTCTCACCAGGGGCCACGACCCCGTGAGCGCTGAGATGTAGATACGAAGGCGGTCTACTACCATGATCATCCAACAACTGTCTACCCTTGATGATCGCATGGGTGTGCTGGCAAGACTCATCGACCCTTCCTTGCGACCAATTGTGTTCAAAATAGCTGTTGGCTTTGAGTTCTTTGTGCCCAGCACACCACCCCATTCCTCATACACGACCAGCCAACCTGTCACGCACATGGCTGTATCAAGCCAGGTGTCCGTCCTGTGGCACCCACTGTGGTGCGCGATTTTGATTGTCATCCATTGAAGCGAGCATTTCTTCATCGTGAGCTTCGTGCATGGGCCAGGAAGTTGCAAGTTGGAGATTGGACACCATGAAGAACGGCTTGTTCACTCTATCACTCGTGCTTGCGTGTTTTCTCATTTGCTCCTTCGCCGCCAAGGTTTGATCGCTATGCTAGATTGAACATAGTGCATAAATCAACTTCGGGATCTCGCTGCCTCTTGAAGTCACTCGGTCACGTCTTGTTGCTGGTTGTTAATCTATGAAGACTGGTAGTCGGTAGAGTAGCTCGGCTCGAGCTCGGTGTTGAAGTCGCTGTTCCTTCTCAGGGGCAGGGGCCATGTCGTCACCCACTCTAATCTGTACTCCGTACCGAACCACTGTGTCGGTTGTTCCACGAATTAGGTCCGTGCGCAGCTCAGCTGTGGCGCACCCCAAGGCTGGGAGGCAGGCGGAAGCACGCGCCACAGCTTCAGCCCCAGCTCCGCTCTGTTACCTTGCTGGGGAAGCAACGCGCAGCTCTGGGCTGCCTGATGCGAGCTCATGCCGCAACAGCTTCGAAGACCCCAGACCAAACCGAACCTCGACCATCGCCGCGCCGAAAGCACCTAAAAACAACCATCCACATAGCACCCGCGGTTTTCGGCGTTCTCGACTCTGAAAATACCTGCGCGTAGCCCGATTCCACCAGTTCTCCAACCACAATGGTATGATCCCGCCGGCTCTCGTATCCTCACCGAAGCCGTTGCCAGACCGTTGCCCGAGCTAACCCCAGCTGCTCCCGATCGCAGACGTCGATAGGCACAGGCTACGACCTCGCCAACTCCATCTTTTCCCCCGATGGCCGCAACTTCCAGGTCGAATATGCTGTGAAGGCGGTCGAGAACGGCGGCACCTCCATCGGCATCCGGTGCAAGGACGGCGTGGTGCTGGCCGTCGAGAAGATCGTCACATCCAAGCTGCTCAAGCCGGGCGCCAACAAGCGCATCGCCACCGTCGACAGGCACCTGGGCGTTGTGAGTTTGCTCCCCTCTTCACAAATCCGCACATAACAACCCTGGACTAACCACGCCCGCCCCGTCTCCAGGTATACTCGGGCATGATCCCCGACGGGCGGCACTTCATCGACCGCGCGCGCGACGAGTCCCGCGCCTGGCGCGACACCTTCAAGACGCCCATCTCGACGGCCGACCTGGCGTCGCGCGTGGGCGGCTACATGCAGGCCTATACGCTGTATCAGTCCGTGCGCCCCTTCGGCATCACGGCCATCGTGGGCGGGTTCGACAGCACGGCCGAGGCGCCCGTGGACGGCGAGGTCGGCCGCGGCCCGGCGTGCGGCGCCGGCGGCAAGGTCGCCGGCAAGTCCCACGGTGGGCCCGCCTTGTACATGATCGAGCCGTCGGGCCTGTACTGGGGCTACTACGGCGCGGCGACGGGCAAGGGCCGCCAGGCGGCCAAGGCGGAGCTGGAGAAGCTGGATTTAGGGGGCCCTGCGGGCCCGGCGCTGACGCTGGAGCAGGCGGTCAAGGAGGCTGCCCGCATCATCTATGTGGCGCATGACGATAGCAAGGACAAGGAGTTTGAGCTGGAGATGACGTGGATCAGCGGGCCGGATGGCCCGACGAAGGGGATGCATCAGGAGGTGCCCAAGGAGTTGAAGGAGGAGGCGGAGCGGTTGGCGAAGAAGGCGCTGGAAGACGACGAGGAGGAGGAAGGGAAGGAGGAAAAGATGGAGGAGTAGAAAAGGAACGGTTGCTGGCAGGTTGAGGGCGCGAGCGGTGCAGATGGCGGCGTTATGTGTGTACCATACGGTAGCGACGAGACTTTGGAATTCTTACGGGTGGGATGATAGATCACAGGTTCATCTGGCACAGGAATGAGGGAACTGGAGCACCATGATTATCCGCTTGACAGCTGAGTACACAGTGGCCATTGAATCGGAGCTGCACTATCTCGTGCCCTCCAACCAGCCTAGCCAACAACCAGACTGCGTAAAGCCAAGTAAGCCGCTTCCCGGAAACACTCCCAATGTCCTCTCTATTCTACATCAGCTCTCAACAAGCATTTACTCCTCCTCCTCCACCGCCGCTGCTGACGTAGCCGCCACCTCCAGCGCACTAACATGACTCTGGCACCAATTCACCCAGTCCAAAAAGAACGCCGGCTGAATCCTCACCTCGCCCTGGATCCACCTCAGCTGCGTGCGCGCATACACCGCCGCAACCCTTGCCCGCGCCTCCACCCCACCAGCCCACAGCACCGACGCGACCGCCAAACTAGCCGTCGAGACGGCGTTGACAAAGGCGTGCGCCGGGTCGGCGCCCGCCTCGTCATGCAGCCGTGCCAGCAGGGCGAGCAGCGCGTCCTGCTCGTCGCCGTCGGCGGCGGGCTCGGACGTGACAGCACCGCTGTTGCTGCTGTTGCTGCCGCGGGACTTTTTGAGGCTCTTGGGCAGGGCGTGGATGATGTCGCAGGCCTTGTTGGCGAGCGGCTTGGTCTTGGTCGTGCGCACGAGCTGGAGCAGGGGTGGGAGGGCGTCAAAGACGAGGCGGTTGGGGTATGGTGAGTGCGCGGCTTCTTGTTTGACGAAAATGGCTAGCAGGTCGAGCACGCGGTGCTTGAAGTTGACGACGGTGTCCTTGGCGTCTCGGCGCTCTTTCTTCTTGCTGCTCGCCTTGGCGCGCTGCTTGAAGATCTCGGCGAGTTTGGCGTCCACCGCCATCATCTCGGAGTCGGTCATGTCGGATTCGGAGGAGGAGTCGGCTTCGTTGTCTTGGTCTAGCCGGTGGCTGCCGAGGACCTCAGCGAGGGCATTGTCAAGCGCGTCGAGGGCTTCTTGGTTTTTGGCTTCGGTGTCGGCGTCGGCGGATGATTCGTCGTTGGACTCGCCGTCGCTGTCGCCTGCGGCTTCGGAACCGGCGTCCTCGAGGTTGACCATCTCAACGTCCGAGTCGAGCTCTTCCGCATCGCTCTCGTCCGCGTCAGCGGCCTCTGCGTCCATCAGGTCTTCGTCCTCGGTGGCAAACAACGCCTGCTGCCCCTTTGCACTCTCTTCGGCAGCCAAGGGATCGGTCAGGAGCTGCAATGCTTCCTCCGAGATGAAGCTGGTGAAAGCTTCAAAGACCTGTTGCGAGACCTGCCGCATGAGTGACGATGGGCGAGCAACCATGGCGAGCAGAATCTCGACAAGATACTCGGGCATGCCCTCGTCCGAGCCCCTGCTGCGGCTTTCGAGCTTCTCGTAGCACTCGCCCAGCTCTTGAAGGAGGTCTACAACGTCGGGCTCCTGGTTATAGAACTGCAGAAGGCCTACAGCATACAGCAGCGCAAGTGCCTGCCGGGGCGCCCTGGTTTGATCGGTCTCCTTCGCTGGATCGAGCAGGTCCTTGAGCATCTTGTATGCCTCGTCCAGGGCAGCGCGGGCAGTTTCGTCGTCTGCGTCCACGTCGGCCTCGATCGACAAGATGGCGTTACAGAGGTTCCCGAAGTCCTCGGGCCTCCTCACCAGCTTCGCGAATGCCGAAGTTGCCCTTGACCGGAGCGACTCCCTGATGCTCGATGGAACCGACTCGTTTGAGTAGGCCAGTTGCGTCAACGCGTTGATCGCTGGTCCGTTTACGGACTCACTTGGCGAATCGATCTCGGAAGGCTTCGGTGCCGCGCTGGACAGTCGGAACAGGTATGCCCCTAGTGCTTGGAAGTATTTCGTCGTGTCCAGGCCGCTCTTGGCAGGGTCTTTCAGCTGCAGGAGCTTGAGGACGGGCTTAACGGTGGCAGGTGTTGTGAACTGCAACAGCTTGTCCACGGTCTTGGTATTCGTGCGCTGGTCAAAGTTGTACGCCCCGTGTTTTCCGACCAGCCCTTTGATAACAACAGGAAGAAGTGGTGGTTTGCTCTCTACTACCGCCTCAATCGCCTTCAGGGCCTTCGTGGCTGCTCGGTGGAGATATCGGTCCTCCTTGGCGGCTTGGTTCATGAGGCAAACCATGAGGTTCTTGCTGAATAGGTTCGGTACCAGAGTAGATGTTGCGGCAGTGCTTTGAAGCGCTTTTTGGAAGATCATGAAGCCGGAGAATTTCTGGCTATCTGAGGCGCTCTTTGAGAAGAAGCCCTCTGTATCGGTCAGCAATTGTCTTGCAAATCAAAACACGCAGACTCACCATCTACTACGCGGTTCCAAAACTGCTTGAATTCCTCCGCAACATCGTCCTCAGGCTTGGAGCTGGCGCTAACGAAGTGGGCGAGGATCGGATCCCAAACGAAGTGAAGCTGCGCGGTCCAGCCGCCCTGCTTCGGCTTCTTACCGCCATCTTCCTGGTCTTGCGCCTCCCTGCCGCTATCCTTCAAGGTGGCAGCCAAAGAGGAAAGTGACGCAACCGCAAGAGGATGCCGCCATGGCTGCGCCGGAACCTTCATGTCCGCAAACCGGTCCAGTGCGGTGATCCAAATGCCCACACCCTCGGGCGTCTTAGCATAACCTTCCTCAGCCAGCTTCTCCAATGTGGCCTCTGCAAGCTTCTTGTTCATCAGGGAGACGGCGAGCACAATGAGAGAACCGCACGGCGACCTCAGCCACGACTTCTTCGCCGAGACCTGCAGAAGCAGGTCCAGCACCGCAAGCCACCGCGCCTTGTCAGCAACCAGAATACCGGCGCGGACAAAGCACTCAATGCCAAACAATCGACCAATGTAGTGATCCCTCTCCTCCTGGCCCGTGGCCCCGCCGCCAGCTTGTGTCTTATCCACCAGGATGCCCAGCACCTGCTCGAACCCCAACCCGGTATACTTGGAGCTCGCCAGCGCCTTCTTGCCAAACAATTGACCCAGCACCTCAATCAGCACCTCACCACACCCAAGCCGGGACGCATTCCGCGAGCTCGCGAGGCCGCGGAACAGGCGCTTCTCGAGATGGCGGCGCAGCACGGGCTCGGGCACGCCGTCGCCGCCGAGCAGCGCCGAGACGACTGCCTGAGCGGCCTCGGCGCGCTCCGCCGGGTCCTCGCTGCCAAGCGCCTCGTACAGCACCATCTCCCGCTTGCGCTCGTCGACGGTCGGGTGCTCGGTGAAGGGCGACTTGTCGAGGACGGCCTTCGTGGGGGGTTTGGTCCCGGCCGGGGCATTTTGTCTGGTTCGTTTGGGTGGTGGGAGGGTGTCAGGGGCGGCCTGCTTGGTTGCGCGCTTCCGTTTGCTGCCCATTGTGTCTCGGTCGTGTGGGTGAAGTGGTTTGGAAGGCGATTTCGCGTGTCCCGTCTGAATCTGCTTTCATTGAGCAGCTGCGGCGCTCAGGGCTTCCCAGAAAGTTTTTGGTGGGGACATTGCTTCTGCCCGGTTAGACCGCCTTGCTGCGGGTGACGATAAGGTGCGTTATCAGCCCCGTTAGCTGCGCTATTGAGAGCAGAGCCTCGGTTGCTGCATCACGGCTATCTCGAATCGAACAGTGCACAGTGCGCTGAACGTAAGCGGCTCAACCATGAAGAGACAACTCTTCCGCTCGCCCAGTAGAGCCAGTCCACCTCCGAGTTGAGCCAGGCCATCAGCATACATCGCCTCTCCCTAGACACAAGCCAAGGGCGTTTCCGTTCCCCAAATAATGGCGCTGACTATACTGGGTGTGGATATAGTTGAGTCTCGTGGCCAACCTCAGGAAAACTCAAAATTTTTCTGAATCCGCTGAATAGTGGAACAGGACATCTCGCGATGGAGCAGCCGGGGGCCAGATGTGGCATGATTTCAAAATTCTGAGATGATCTAGACTCCAATTGATATTGGATCGTCAGATGGGGGACGACGTAAAGCATGAGAGCCGGTGGTCGTGACAATGTGTCACGACGGTAATATGACTTAGGTAGATTTGTCGAGATGAGGAGCAGTCAACATTCAGGACCCGCTGAGTTCAAGTGAGAGGCGACATTGACGATGTCTCTTTTCCGACCATGACCCGATACAAACGAGGACCAACACCAATTACTGCTGCCCAAGAGTGGCGCCGTGAAGCCATAACCTTAGCTTAGTTCTCGTCGCTTGGTACAACCAGGACGCTGCTTCAAGCTGTGGTCCTCTACACTATAGTACGCAGTACGCTGCGTCTATGAGCTCGATGTCCACTCACCGTCAGCACCAAGGGACCAGAACCCTTGAACGCTGATACGCAGTACTCCGCCACATCCAACAGTCTCCGGGACAACGTCGCGAGACCCTTGAACAAAGCTCGCACGCCGTGGCTCGCAAATTCTTTCGTTCCTTCATCCACTCATCAGCGAACCCTCAAAAAGTCCCAAGCAGCTGGAGACCCAGAGTGGAACCCGCAGCCCGCATCTGCATGCAGCCCTAGGCTCACGGACCCCAACGCTAGCGCATGCAGAAACGGCGGCGCCGTTCTTCGGTGCAGCAGAACAAAGCTGAGAACTGCGGTGGGTGGGGATTTCGAGAAGACCCGGGCTGTCCACCGAGCGGTTCTCTTGGAGGCGTGGGAATGGAGCCACGAGGGCGGGACTAGCGTTACGGACGGGGTTTGCAGCTGTGCTGTGTAGGCATGGTTGGTTGGGATGTGTGTTTGGGCAAACATGGGGGTTTTGGAAGTTAGGGTACGGTATCAATGAGGTTCTGACGTGTCTTGTTTTGACTCGTACGTAGGTAGTATGTTGAGGGTGAATGATCACCGAGACAACTGGAAAGGCAAGGGATCTTGGTACGGACAGAAGGACGCTCTGCGTTTATGAGTGGGAATTACATCACCAAACAGTGGTGCGACTCAAGGCCATGCTGAGCTAGTACAGCTAGGAAGCCGTCGCGTCTGACATTCTCTCGGCATCACTGGTGTGGGGTTGCGGCTTGCCATGCCGAAAGTCGGCCAAACAAGTTTCTAATATGGTCCGTGAGAAGGTGGACTGCAGCTTCTTGACCCCCGCAGCAGTATCAAAAAGCGTATGATCGCATCATGTGTGCTGAATACAGCACACTACGCAGTTTAGTGTAGAGTCTTCACCGTCACCGATCGGGAGCCAGCGCCGACCTTCCCCAGTACCGAGCCGCAGGGCTGTGTACACTAGCGGGTCCACAACAGTTCGCGAGGGTCTCCGCCGGTTGCTGGACGGTGTTGAGGCGCTGCAATAGCGTTGGAACGTGATTGCCGTGCTTCAAGAGTTGATGACGCTCGCGGCTTGACTGCCACGAGGTGGTGCTCCTATCTGCGGTTTGTATAAGTGTGAAGCGGCAAGTGCGCCGAATAAACAATCGCAGCTGCCGATTCAGCAGACCGAGGGTCACCGGCACGCCCCAAAACGGCATGCCTGCTGTTTCATCAGGTGACACCGCGCCAGCTGTGCGTGCGCGCCCAGCTTTGTCCAACTGCTACCCCGCGGCACAGTGACACGGGACAGCTCCCGGAATGTTTATTTCGGCTCGGCGAGGTCGCGTCGTTTGTTTACTTTACCCCGCGCGCCCGCCCGCACCCGGGGATCTCGAGCTGACGATGCCGGCGGTGCCGCCCATGCGTCCCATCCCGTCCTGCTGCGACCGGATGCGCGGCTTCCCTTGTCGCGCAGCGGCGCATGGACCGTTTGTTCTCGACCTGCAGACTGTCCCCCATGCCGCATCTCAAACGAGCCCTTGCTGAAAGGGTTCAGGCAAACCACAGGCGCGCTCGAGGCGCCAACGAGCAGCACCATTGCGGGTCACCACACCACACCAACCCGCTTTCGGCTGCGGAGGAATGCGGGATCCATTGTCTCTGGAGCCCGTGGCGTGGCTGATGTGAGCTGGGATGAGGGCCGATGGGGGTCGTCGAGGATGTAACCCAATCAGTGCCAATGTGGACAAAGGCTCGAAAAGGCCTGGGCGACTGGGCGACTGGCGGCTGAGCTCGGCTGCACTGGCTCGGCGCAATCGAGTCAATTGCCCGCCCCGATTGGACGGCGATCCGATGTTTGCAGCTTTGTCTCTGGGTCATGCGGGTCATCGAGCCTGCGCTGGTCGCGCGGTGCAGATCATCAGCGAAGCTGGAGGGAGACGAGAAAAGTAAACAAACTTCGTCATCACCAACATTTCGGCCCCAAGCCCGGCTTTGCAAGCGGTTTCTTTGCTCGATTTTCCGTGACGTTATCAATCGCGATCGGATCTGGATCCCGCAAGCGAAAGAAGTCTCGAGAGACCATGATGGCCGACTGGGATGGTCGAGGCCGATAAGAATCCGGCGACCCGGCGACGGGTCTCGGCGATCTTGTTCATTCAGCCTTGGAAAGCGCGCCGACGCGAGGCAAGGATGGGGTGCTCGCTCCAGCCCTGCCAGGAGGATGACGTCTTGCCGGATTGGGACGTGGGGAGGAATGCCCCCCACATCAGGCAACTCTGATGCTATTTCCAGTCTCTGAGTCCATTCGCAACCGAGCTCGTCTGTACCGCAGTAATCAATAGCAAGGTCATCAGACGTTTGTTACAGGGCCCGGCATATTCTCCGATGGCTCCAATCGAACCCGGATGCCAGTGCCATAAACGCCGGGGTCCCGCTGAGGTTTGCCGGTTCAGCCACTCGCCCACAGTCTCTCTCCCTTTGCCGCCTTAGGACGATATTGCTGTCCTAGTGATAAGCCTGAGACGGTGCCATCGTTCGGTTCGCGCGCACATGCCAATATCGCTGGAACAGCACCCGGCCAATCACGGGCCCGTTGCTGCTCGCAGGGACCAACAGGCCCCCGGACGTGGGGCCCGTACAAAGGCGGGACAGACAGGGCCCCTAGTCGATCCGTTGCCAGGGGTGCGGCCTGGGGTCGGCTTGGCCAGCCCTTCTCTGACGCAATTTTCTTCCAGAATCTTGGAGTGGCAGCTTGTCGGCCGCAACAGCGTCGAGTCCTTTGCGTCATCGCGTCGGACGCTGGAGCTTGCACTACACTACTTCGTAATGGCTGCTGATTGCCATTCGGGATTTGGGGGCACCGTGGGCTGATTGAAGCTTCTCAACAACAAGACTTCGAGACGGTCGAGTGTTTCGCCGCTAGTCAATGATAATGATAGTGGAAGCTGGCACTGCGTGGGAGCAGCGTCTGTGCGGCTCTCGGCCGAAACGTCAGGGGCCGGCCAATGATCTGTGTGACTGTGTGCGCGGCGAGGTAAAGCCGTCGAGGCCTTTTGTGTTCCGACCGACACGTGGGAATCCCAGAACACAAGGCTCTTGGAGAGAGCGCATCAAGACAGAAGTTGTCGTGTATCCGTTGCGGCGGCAACCCGGCTCTTGACGCTCAGTGGTCGATTTGTACTGCGTACTGCGGGCGGCAAAAGGAGTGCTAAAACACAGCGCTTCCATAGTGTCAGCCTCTTCTATGGTTGCCAAGCAAAAATCCCGACTCGCACGCTGTTTTGAAGTTCTAGCTTGGATGCCGAGCCGTCCTGAAACCGGCAGTCCGGTTGGGACGGTATGGATTTCGAAACCAACGACAAGCCCCAAGTGGTAGAGTTGAACCTGAGGCAGAGGTACCGGTAACGTGAGGTCGTTAATGCGCAGGCTTCCACGCTCCCCGGGCCGCCCTGGTAAAGCGGCCGTCTGAAGCTTGGACGCTGCAGGGCTGATCAAACGAGGTGGGACGCAAGTGCCGAGCAGGAAACACGACGACGAGCTTGCTGGAGCTGTGACGCCAGACTGCGTCTTGTAGTGTAAAGGTGGAATGACTCGCTGAGTCTTGTCCCAGACAGCAATCTTGGTTGTCTTGCTCGCCGACTCGGTGGGCCCAGCTCTCTGCCGCTCTTCGCACGCTGGGCCGACCGAGGAATCACCAGAATCTTGAGGTTTGCAGCGCGCAACTTAATGTTCGAGGAATCCGAGTCGTCTCGATCCATCTGTGCCGCCGGGCAAGCTCGGGCCTGTGGAGGCGGCCGCTGACACCAGCTGCAGCTTCGAGGCGCCAGAGACCCAACACTGGAGCCTGTGTTGCACAGAGAGTGAATGCTACGGTAGGTACCTTAGCGCGATTTGCCAGTACTTGCGATTTCGTGTTCTGCGTGCGGATAGTACCCGGTTGCCTGCGCCCTCGCCCAGGCAGAATGATGTAACTCTCCTTTGCGGCCAAGTCTCCCCCAAGCGCCGTGACGTGACAGCTGCCCTTGCAGGGAAGGAGCTCCCGCGCTCCACAGCTCGCACCTCCACCCAGCAGCTGCAGCTCCTCCAGAGCTCTCCCGTCCTCCACAGGCGGGCAGGGACCCCGCTGCTGAGGTCCTGGCGCCCAAGTAACCGCAACAACCATGCTTGGCCCCAGCAATCGCCCCTGACAACGTGAGAAAATCATCTGCTTGATCGGGCTTCCCTGTCGACGCCGAGTGCACCGCGCCGGGAAGGGAAAATTCCTTCTTAACCGCTTCCCTCCCAGGTATCGTGAGCGCCGGCTTCTCGACAGCAAGCTCGTCGAGCACGAAACCGCCGCATCCGGGAAGCATAGCGTCTCGACCTGGGCAACCAATATCGACATTGAACGCCGGGTCCAGTCCCATCCCGTCCATCCCCCAGTCGCCCATCCAAGGTTTGGAGCTGCAGCTGCTGCCCTGCACGCAATCCAAACTCCCAGGTCGTCGCTGTGCACCGCCCACCCCACGAAGCCCTTTCTACTCCCCTCCACGTCCGAAACGGATCCAGGGCAGCGCGCGAGCATAGCTTCTTTATTCGCCCGTCTTTATCTGTTGTATTCGAGGAAATCGTGCACAGCAAACTTGCCTTGCCTGAGCCTCCCTCGAAACGTTCCCCCGGACCACGCTCCTTCCAGCCCTGCAGCTTAAAGCGGGACCCCCGCTATAATTCACAGGCTTCCACACTCTCCCTGGTTCTGCCAGCCCCGAACCTGCAGACCGCCCGCGTTGCACCGGACGACGAGAGAAAACTGAAGTTCGGGCCCAGCAACCTCGCGACTTTTGCTCCCGAACCTCTCTCGACAGGTGCATCCGAGGTGGTCGTTGTCAATTCGAGCCGACCTGACCTGCAGCACGGTGGAAGGCACTGCGGCATGAGCTTGCAGTGACGCCCTGTGCAGCTCGACCTTCCCTCCCTCGCAGACAGCCCAGACCGAGTCGTCGTCCCACGGGCAGCGTTCCTGTGCTGCATGCACTCAGCAGCACCCTACTCGCCGACCGCCTCTCTCCGAGCCGACGAGCATACGCCAGAACCCATACATACCAATAACACGCTGCCACCTTCTCGGCGCATGCCCCGGCTCCCTGCGGCGTCATGGAAACCTCATCGCCGCTGGCTGCCATGCGGCCCGCCGCGCCCTCCGCCTTCGGCCAGCCCAACCTGTTTGGGCCGCACCTGGTGCCCAGCCCTCTCGACAGAGGCCAGTTCACGTTCCAGCTGCGCAATGCCGAGTACTTCAATCTCAAAGGCGTTCGAGGCTCCTCTCCAGCGGCGTCATTGGCAGCCGATCTCTCACAAAACTTCAAGCTCAATGATGCTAGGTCGGTGCCACTTACACCCAACCCGTATCCGACTCCACGACTAACACATACCTCTCGTGTAGTAGCCCAATGTTCCCGACCCCACGCCGGGCCCTGTTCACAACGGCCGCCATGATGGATGCGTTCGAGGCTCGCGGTAAGCTTGGGAACTGCTCATGGGCGCAGCAGTGGAAGTCGCAGGACTGACGGGAATACGTACAGGCCACTTGACCACGCCACCTCTGCCGGCATCCTCTCCTGGATGTGTGGATATGATGGACATGTCTCCGTTGCCACACAAGGCGCCCTTCGTCGCACACGTCGAGGTTCCGTCGCCGACACCACGCGTCAATGACGATGCCATGCTGGACAGTCCCGATTTGCCCTCGAACGCACTGCAGCCTGCGAAGCCCATCGTATCGGAGTGAGTTTGCTTGAGCGTTCTCACTATGAATGGCCACAAGGAAAGCTAATCTTTCTCTCTTCCAATTGTGCAGTCGGAAAAGGCTTGGTCTTAGGCGACCATCCCTCACACGGGCGAAGTGCTTCACGACAAGTGGGCTGCTGACGCGCTCGAGTCTCAATGGGGAGAACCAGCCTCCACCATTTCGCTTCGAAGCCGGAGGGGACAGTAAACTTAACCCTGGACCGTCGGCAGCGCTGCCGTTGAGCGAGTGTTTCCAGGATTCGCCCCCTCAAGAACGCAGACCAAAAAGCGCGAACAGCCCCTGCCCTTCCGCTGGATTTCCCCGGCCAAAACCGCAGTTCAACAGCCTCAGTGCCATGAGCGGCGTGCGCAACGGGTCTCCCATCACGGGCCACGCGCGAAGGACATCGAACCCCTTTCTGCGCCCGCGGAAGCAATATCGGCGGTCCTTGAGCATGTTTGAGAATCCCGACGATGTTGTCAAGGGGAAAGGCGGAGCACAGCCGATTGGTTCTTGCATGGCACTTCAATCTGTCTCAGACGCTGAAGAGCCTCATGATCACGTCCTGCCGCACTTCTTCACGGACGACCCGACCGAGATCATCCCACGCATCACGAGGGAAACCATGCTGGAGGTGTTGGACGGCAAGTATAGCGAACATTACGACCACAAGATGATCATCGACTGCCGGTTCGAGTACGAGTACGAAGGGGGTCACATTGACGGGGCCATCAACTATAACGATAAGGAGTTATTGGCCACGCAACTGGTGGACAACCCGATGCAGGGGCGGACGCTGCTCATCTTCCACTGCGAGTACTCAGCGCATCGAGCGCCCATCATGGCTCGCCACATCCGCTCCAAGGACCGGGAGGCGAACGTCGAACACTACCCGAGGCTCACATACCCGGAGGTCTACATCCTCGACGGCGGCTATAGTGGGTTCTTCGCCGAGCACCGCAACCGCTGCTACCCCCAGGCCTACGTCGAGATGAACGCCGCCGAGCACGTTAACACCTGCGAGCGGGAGTTGGGTCGCCTCCGCCAGAACCGGAAGGCCCTGGGTCGCGCACAAACCTACGCTTTCGGGCAACAGCTCGATTCGCCGACTGCGCCGGGGCGCATCAACCCGCGCGAGTGTGATCTTGCGGGTATGCTGGGGGCATCACCGCTCGCCGGCGACCGCGGGCACGCCAGGCGCATGGCATCGTATTGACGCCAAGGCCCAGGGGAGAAGAGACGGAAGCTCGACTCGCAGCCCATACACAAGCTGCATTTGGTCGAGCCCTGAAACCAAGAGGATTACATCCTCCGATCCGACTCAACCCATCATTACCCCCAATCAGTTGGCGAAACACATATCGACGATTTGGCCCGAACTTGCACATAAACACCTCGCGGCCAGCAGCCAATTCTCGCTGGCCCCAATCATGTGGACATAGATCCTACCATCACACACTAATTCTCCTTGCGTCTTCACCCACCTTCTTCTACCAACATAAACTTCAGTCTCGTACCCGCCCAGACCCGAGACACACGATCCCCCGACGCAAGGATTGACCAACCCGCAATCGTCGGCACACCGCACCGCTCGAGCGTCTTCTCTACGGCATTAGAGAGTTTGTTGGCATAGCGCGGCGTTCATATCCGGGCACACCCCATGGGCCTTGGATCAGGCATCCCCTCCGGGCCCGCACGCTTGGTTTCCGTTTTTCGTTTCGTCATACGGCATCGTCATAATACACGCCTCCGGCATCCTTCCAGCATTGCATCGAGATTTCGCATTGTTGTTGCAACTGCGACAAAAGAAGATGCTTTTCCATTCCTACGGGACATGGTGGGCTGAGACCGATTCGGCGGTGGCTTTTCGGCTTGGCCCGGTACATATGCATGCCACTTTTTTCTTTCTTTCTCGGCACCCAACACCCCGACAGCGCGGCCACTCGGGGTATTGGGCGACCAGTTATTTCATTGATAGTTAATACCAGACCTGCGATCACGATGCGACGGCTCCCGGACCACCACACCACATACATACTACGTCGTCTCTACCCGCCGCAAGAGGTCTGACCTTACCAGGGCAGCCGTCGGGCGATCGCCATCACACATTGCCCATCCGCGGGCATTTCCGTCTCTCTATCTCAGCAAATGTCAGTGTACACAGTACGAACATTCCCCACCACCACCAGCAGCAGGATGACAGATTTCCTCCGATTCGGTCCGACATACACCGAACCAAGATCGCATTTTGATTTTTCTTCTTTCTTTTCCTTTGTTTTGATCTCACACACGGCACAAACATCGCTCTTCTCTCCTGGAAATCGGAGGCGCAAGGCGGAAAGGGGCTAAGGGATATGCCCTCGACGACGCCCTGCGCGTGCAGTGGTTTTGCGGCCGACTTGTTATCCGGGAGTGTGTGCGCAGGAATGGGGATGATGTGGATGGGAGAGACCAGATTGTGCATGGATGGAGGAGGATGCGCTCCTGTTTGATGCGGTTGATGGGGTGCAGGGTTTCGGTGGTGACGCTTTCTCTTGTGATGGCCTCGGAAGAATAGGCTGTGTCAGAGAGAGAGAGAGAGAGAGAAAGAGATGGATAGTTGGAGGAGGGATGTGGTTGAGAAAGGGACACGTCTTGATGTGTGAGCGTGGTGGAAGCGGTTGTTGGGCTTCGTTGGATGGAGGACGAGAGCCCCAGCGAGTACACTACCTACCCTACCTTTCTCCCCCCCTCGACAGCTCTGTCTGTCTATCTACCCTGTTTCATCATCACCGCGCGGGACTATCACCGCTCCTTTTGTCGTGGTTGCGTGGGAGCTCGGGGAGGTTCTTATCGGGAATTGTTACTTCCCCCCAGGCCATGGCACAGTCCGAGTTGGCGGTTTTTACCCCTCTCCCTACCTACTTAGGTATCTACCATCTCCTCCTGTTTGGCACGAGAGGCCTGTGTGGCTGCTTATGAGCAGTGGAACTTTGTACTACACTCAGAGTAGCGAAAAAGCAAAAATTAAGGAAGAAAAAAAGATTCAAAAATGTCTGTCAGTCTTGCAATCGCATGTGGTGTGATAGTTACAGTGAGCAGATTTTGGTGCTTGCTCTTGCTCTTCTTGTTGTGGGTTTGCCGGGGGCTGACAGCCAGGTGCTCGAAACGGCAATGCCTCGCATGTCCGTGCTTGCTCGTCTTGCCAGTTACCCCTTTTCTTTCTTCTGTTCCCGGAGCAACGTGTGAGTCAGAGGCGCCAGCTCAGCAACTCCATATGGGAGTTTAGCCTGCATCCTAGGGAATAGCGCAGGGTTCGTTTGTTCGGTTTCACGGTAGCATCGGCCCCTGCGCTTGTGCAGAGTTTTTTCTTCATCTCCTTTTCCGTTTTGACCTCGTCCCTGCAGCTTACGATGGATGAGTTATGGTGATAACGTTAGTGCTATCTTATCGCAGGGTTGGCAATAGGGGCCGTTCCTGGTCGTGTTGTTTCTGTTTTTCCTGAGTATAGGACAGGGATCTCTGCTTAGCCGTGCGGCTGGCCCAAGAGGTTGGCGGGCCGCGGCGGAAGGAGCGGCCATGCCGACCAGAGCTTGCCGAGAGGCCGGGTGGTGAGCTGAAGCGGGCTTTTAGAACAGCGAGCGCTGTTTCCCTTCTCATTTTTTCTTCGTTGCTTTTCTAGAGAGTGTGAAGGCATGACCAGAGCGGGCCTTGAGATTTTGCGGTTCGGACCGACGTCGTCATCGCCAACGACAGGTCAGAAAGAGGACGCATGCATTCCAGCGCTGAACAGCCGAAGTGCAGAGAGTAATAAGGATCTACGAACCCGATCGAGGCGTGGGAATGGAAGATCAATAGTGGAGTCCGACTTACACGAGGGCCCGGGAATGTCGGACTCGGTGCCGGGAATGTGGGGTGCGCCGCCGGCATTAGTGGGCCACTCCGCTCCGGTGATATGGAAGATGGCGGCTTCCCGGAAGGTGTTCGATGAAATCAGATGGATCCTGTAAAATTGAGCTCACCAAACAGCATCAATGGAAAGCCGGTCAACCAAAGTTTCTGACTTTTTCTTTTGTTTCGTACAGTTCCCCATGCTTGGCTCTGACTGTGGTGTCATCTGGTATTAGTGCCTCGTTACTCTGCATAGATGCATACTTCATGCAGGCACATATTCCCTCATCGGGGCACTTGACAAGAGCGCCAGGGAGTTTTGACGTCGCGTCTTGCCTTGCTGCATCTCACGCACGCGTGTATCGAATCGTACCTGCCCGGATCCAACAAGCGCAACATCAGCCTCACCCACGCACGTGCTGGCATTCTATCCCCTTTTAGAGAAACGGGGCGGATCGAGAAGATGGAAATTTCTTGATTGGTTTATCATTAAGAATCTGCAACATCATCTCCTTCCTACCTACGTTATCATTTCTGGGATGACGACCATATAAGCCATTGCTTCCAACTACATCTCCTCTATTCTTCCGCATACCTGCAACCTCCGCAGGCCCTGTTCTGCCATGGCCGCCAAGATGTCAGTCAGGCGCACTCTCCACTTCACCGACACCACCCATACTGACCAGATCAGCTTCGTCTTCGGCAGCGTAAACGGCCAGCTGCGGACAGCTTTTGGCAAGCTCGCTGCCTTGCATGCCAAAAACACCTTCAGCTGTGCCATCGTTACGGGCAATCTCTTCTCTGCGGCGCAAGAAGATGATCAGCTTACTGACCTACTGGCGGGACGCATTGAAATTCCCTGCCCAACCTACTTCACGGTAGGCACCGTCCCCTTACCAACACAGGTGGTCGAGAGGATCGAGAAGGATGAGGAGGTCGCGCCCAATCTCCATTACCTGGGCAAGCGCAGTGTTACCAAAACCTCTGAGGGCGTGCGCATTGTTGCCTTAGGAGGCATTCTTGACCTCAACATCGTGGCTGGCCTGTCCCAAGAGCAGCATGAACCCATCCACACAGAAGGGGACGCCAAGGCCCTCCGGGGAGCCAACAACGCAGACATCCTTCTCACGGCCATGTGGCCTGCAAATATCTGGAAAAACAGCGCCAAGGCCGCGAACGCCCAGATTGGTGCCGAAAGCGCACCTTCCAGCCAAACGATCGCCGAACTCTGCGAGGCCTTGAAGCCGCGTTACCACTTCGCCATGTCACCGGACGATTTCTGCTTCGAGCGGGAGCCGTTCTTCCCCGAAACCACCAGCGAAGAAAGCGACAAAGGCATCCCTATCACGCGCTTCATCTCCCTCGCCCCCTGGGCGAACGCCGCCAAGGCCAAGTCCATGTACGCCTTCACCCTCAACCGCGAAGCCGTCATCAGACCCCCCGACGGCAGCACCATCACGCCCTTCTACAAGCCCGCGCCGAAGCGCACAGCCGAGCAGGCCGGCTTCACCCGCTTCGCCTCCCACGACCAGCACCACGACCGCCGCCACCGCAACAAGCACCACCACCAGCGCCGTGAGCGCTCCCCGCCCCCGGGCCCGGACCGCTGCTTCTTCTGCCTGTCCAACCCCAACCTGCCGACGCACATGGTCTGCAGCATCGGCGAGGACGCCTACTTGGCGACGGCTAAGGGCCCGCTTCCCGCTCCCGACACGTTTGAGCCCTACGGGCTGCCGCCGCCGTTTCCGGGCCACTTCATTATCACGCCGCTGACGCACGCCGCGTCGCTGAGCACCGCCGCAATGGGCGAGGAGGACGCGCGCCGCGCGTACGCCGAGATGAGCCGGTTCCGCGAGGCGCTGCAGGGCATGCTTGCGGGGGTTTCGGGTAGGAAGTTGGGGGCGGTGACGTGGGAGATTAGTCGGGCGAGGAATATCCATGTGCATTGGCAGATGATGCCGGTGCCGGCGGAGATGGTGGGAAAGGGGTTGGTGGAGGCCGGGTTTCGCGTGCTGGCGGAGGATATGAAGCTGGGGAAGTTTTTGGTGAAGGATTTTGAGACGGCGGATGAGGTGCCGGGGGACTATTTCCGCGTGTGGATCTGGGCGGAGGAGGATGCGGAGGGTGCGGAGGGGAGCAGAGTGGTGTGTAAGAGCCTGCTACTGCGGTTTGATGAGGGGGTGCGGTTTGACCTGCAGTACCCGCGGAAGGTCATGGCGAAGCTGCTGGGGCTGGAGCAGCGCACGGTCTGGCAGGATGTGGCCCAGACTGAGGAGGAAGAGACTGCGGATGTGGCGGCGTTCAGGAAGACGTTCAAGGAATGGGACTTTACGCTGGATGCGTGAGCGGGAGGGGTGTTAACTCTGGTTGAGGGGGGTACACGGGTCAGACAGTTGAGCATCTTGGAGGGGAACTGATCTCAGGCGGGATCTGAGTGCATCGCGGAGAGTACGATTCTCACATCTCGTTGCTCTGGCTTGAAGAGCGACCCTATTTGCGTTGAGACGGCGGATTCTTGAGAACTAGTCGACGTAGCTTTGATCAAAGCTCCGTCAAGCGACTCCTATCATTCCTTCACAGGAATATCTTTCCAGCGTCATCACCACATCGTCAGGGCTATCCTCATTCCGCCTTATGCCACCGATTCTGCCTCTTCCAGTCCTTTTACGTCGTCGGATACTGCGAGACTCTGTTCATCGCACAAGTCAGCATCTGTCCATCTCAGTAGCAAGGCAATCAGCCCCATCACACCCAACCGCACATGCCTGGCTACCCACATCCTGCAGTTACTAGCAGCGGAGAAAGGATTGAAAACGTACTGCTTGATCCGCGGCTTGACCATGATCTTACAACCGCACTTGGCGCAGCGCAGCAGGTCATTAGCGCCAAAGGCACAATTGGCGCCGCACCCCTCGCACTTGTAGTGCATCTTCTTGTCGGGAGTCGGGTACTCGGGCCGTCTGTTGTAGAACTGCCGAACGGAGTTGTGGTCTTCCTGGGCGCGTTGATCCTAGCTCGGCGCCGGCTGGTTGTTCTGCTTCTGATAGTCGTCATTGACTTGGTGCAGATGCAGCACTTGCACCTTCATCAACGCGTCGGACGCGGGACCGCCTTCGCCGGTGCGGGTGTTTGACGCATCGTCGCCGGGCGGAGGGGCTTGAGGAGGCTTGTAGGACTCACGCGTGGCCATGTTGCTGGGTGGTTTGAGATTGGGAGTCGGGTATTGGTTGCTGGTGAGTGGTACTGCGCCAGAGGTTGTCGTCGGTGTGGACGTGGAAAGCAACCGACAGCGATGTGACGGTTGAAGGAGCAGTTAGACAGTTTGAGTTTTTGAGAGCGAATCACTCTTTCCCGAGATTAGGTACTTAGAACGCCAATCGGCTGACCAAAGTGAGCTTTCTGAACCCAGACAGCAACCAATTCAACTCTCTTTCTAACTCTTCGTGCCTTCCTGAATCATACAGTGCCAGCCGTCAGTGATCTAAACTGTGCGGACTGGATGAACACGCCGAAACCCAGAGCCAGTGTTATGCACCAAACGGGCCGGCAGCCCCTCCCTTATCAGCTTATCTGAGCTCGGCTGATGCTTGCCCGGCCAAAAATTTTGGGAAGTCGGCGCGCAAAGATCGAACTTTCTCGGTCTCGGTGCGCAAGCGTGTGTTGGGGCCGTCACAGGGCAGCAGCAGCAAGACAAGACCACAGCCTCCACTGGCACCAACACCGCCGCCATGCCGTCCGCCACGTCAGGCCGCATCGTAAAGACCCAGCGGGGCTCCAAGAAGACTCCGCACCAAAAGAACCACCGATGGGAATCGTTCAGCGCCAAGATCTCCAAGCTCAAGTCGCTCGATCCGCTGCGCAAGGTGCGCCGCCACGACCTCGACGCCGAAGACCTCGACCCGACCACCTCGTACCTGCGCAAGGGTCTGGACAAATGGGCCGAACTCAACCTCTCGCGGCCGTACATGGCCTTCAAGAGGGAGATCAACCCGCTTACTGAATCGCTCCCACAAATCCTCTACCACGAGGACCGCATCATGGAGCTGCTGGCCCAATACATCTCCCGCCATGAGAAGGAGGCGCTTGAGCCACTGCTAGACCTAGTGACGGCATTTGCGCGCGACCTGGGTTTGCGCTTTGAGAAGCACTACCCCCGCGCACTCAGCCTCATCGTTGGCCTCGCTGGCAAGATCCACGACGTCGAGGTGATCGAGTGGACCTTCGGCGCCCTGGCCTTCCTCTTCAAATACCTGTCACGACTCCTTGTTCCCGATCTGCGACCGACATTCGACGCGGTGGCGCCCCTGATGGGCAAGGCGAGGAATCCCGGCCACATCGCGCGCTTCGCCGGCGAGGCCATGAGTTTCCTGGTGAAGAAGGCCGCTGCTCCCAGCCACAAGGACAAAGCGCTCCCGCTCTTTATGCAACACGTGAGGGATGATTTGAAAGGCATGGCTGGGGCAAAACAGTTTGAGCTGTACAGCCAGGGCATCATGACCATGTTCGCCGAGGCCATCAAGGGCGTCGGTGGCACGGTGCACACAACGGGCTCCGAGATCTTTGCCGCTCTCCTGCGGCAGGTGCCGGACGAGGAACTGGCCTTGCCCGGGCTGGAAGCGTGGATAAATGTCTGCTGCGGTGTGCTGACCAGCGTCATTCACTACACCACCGTCGATACATTCAACACCATTGAGGCGAGGCTGGTTGACGACGCACTGGAGACTCAACAACAGTCCGTCTTGTTCATTCGGATCTTGGGGGTGATGACCGGCGTGCGGAAAGGCACCCGCATCCACGACTGGGCGTCAGTGGTCAAGGCACTCGGCCGGCTGTTGGGGTCTCTCTCTTCACAGAAGGAACAGGTGGAGGCTATGGATGCCTCCCGGGTATGGCAGGACATCATCGTCAACGCTGCCATTGTGTGGAGCCAAGCCCCCATGGATGCTCTCATACCCGCTCTGTCCACCTTCAACGGCATCATGACCAAGGAGCCCCTGATGCGGTGGTACATCCTGTTTTGCTCTTTCTTGGCCGACTTAAATTCCGAGAGGTTTCGAGGCCTCTTGTTGAAAGATTTTCAAAAGTACTGTTTTGCTTCCTTTCTAGAGTGTTGATTGTTGCTAACGTGATGTGCAGATTCATTGTCGCACACTGGTCTCAGGGTGGGAATGAAGACATGCTCTGCGTTTTGCTGCCGCACATGGTGGAAACCGGAGGCCTTCCGGCTCCCGGTGGGAAAGAGGCCTTCCAACTCCCGCAATCCTGGCAAGACCAGATTGTTAGCAAGTTCGTCAGACTGGAGGACACGCCCTTCCCAGAGAGCGGCGGGTTTGGAAAGGACCCGGAAACCTGGAGAGACAAATGTTTGCCAAAGTACTCGGCGCGCCTACGAGTTCTGGAGTCGACGTCGGTGCACCCGTCCACGAACGCCAGGATTGCGGAGGTCCTGCTCAAGAAGTTGAAGCTCGCCCTTCGGCCCTCCTCGTCCCTGCCCACGGATGAGGCCAATTTCATTGTCAGCGATGGCTTTCGCGCTTATCTACGGATGTGTGCGCCTGCGGGGTCTGTTAACCTGAGCTTGGCCCCGCTGTTGAGAGCCGCGGCACCGCGGTTCTGCCGATCACCAGCGTTCCTCGAGGCGCTGCTCGCCTACGAGCGGGACGTCAGGGGCAGGATACAAAGGTCACCCGAGACGAACAGCGGCCAAACCCAGCAAGAAGAGGAGGATCCGCTGGTCAAATGCCTGGTTGACAATCTCTCGGCCCCGTCCCACGAGCTCCGGCTGGCGTCCCTGAGAATACTCGAGGTTCTTGAGCTGACGCCCGACTCAAACTCCGCCTTGGCCACCATGATTCAAGTTGAAGAGCTACCACTGAATCTGCAGAGCGTCCGGACCATTGCTGTACATCTGCGCAAGCTTGGCCAGGTGTACTCCCATATCGAGCAGGAGTCCTGGCTGATCAAGGCCATTCCTGCATTCTTATTTGGCATGACAACGGTCCCGTTGTCACCTGTTTGGGATGATGCCGTCGAGGCCATGAAGAAGGTCGCAGAGAGCAAGCCGGGAGAGGAGGCTTTGGCCGATGTCGCGTTCGCTTGGCTGGAAGTACCATCTCCACAATGGTCCGGGCCATACAAGCCACCTGGTGAAGATAATCATGGACCTCTAAGCGACTTTGAGTGTCTCAATATGATGAGCCTGCGGGAGTCATCTGGAGTCACGGGAAGCGTGCTGGATGACCCGTCTCAAGGCATGCTTACCGCTTTTGAAGAGGGCCAGAGAACCATCGAGGCTCGTTCAGAAAGGGCACGCAGCAAGGCCCTCAAGGCATTCACGGCTTTGCCCGGGTTAGCCGAGAGGCGATCCAGGCGGCTAGTACCCCATCTGTTCACTTTCACCGAATCGGGCGAAAGTCCGTCCGAAGAAGTTGGTGGCGAGGAAGCCGAAGAATCGGTCGAGGGAAGCTGGTCTCTTCCCGACAGAAAGGCACTCGTCGGTGTTCTTGCGCAGTTCAACAACCCGAGAGTGTTGTACCAGAGCGAGAAGGTGTACCAGTCCCTGCTCAAGCTCCTCGCCAACGGCGACATTGAGCTGCAGAAGTCGGCGCTCAAAGCGATCCTCGCGTGGAAGACCGACGCCATCAAACCGTACCAGGAGCATCTCGAATATCTTCTGGACGAGGCCAGGTTCAAGAATGAGCTTACTGTGCTCTTCCAAGGGGACAACCAGGTCCGGCCTGACCATCGCGCTGAGGTCATGCCGGTTCTCCTCCACCTGTTGTATGGCCGCACGATTTCGAAAAAGGGCGTGGCAAGCGGCCGTCATGGCCTGCAAGCAACACGGTTAGCTGTCGTCCGGCAGCTCAGCGTTGAAGATATGGGCAGTTTTCTGGACATCGCACTTAGCGGTCTTGGAGCAGTCCGTGTTGCTGACGGCCAGGGCTTTCACGAGAGCGTGTTTGCTCACGAAGCCCTCCCTGTTCGCAAACAAGTGGGTCTGCTGAACATGATTGAGGCCATCATTAACGAGCTGGGCACAAGTGTCTCCGCTTACATGGAAACACTCGTCAACGCCGTGCTCTACTGCCTCGTCTACGCTTGCCGGCAGCTTGGCGGCAGCTCAGAGGAGCAGGACGCTGAGAAATCGGAACAAGTTCAAAACGGTTCTTTGTACAAGGTTGTGCGGAGCACGGCGCTGAAGTCCCTGTGCAAATTGTTCCAAAACGCACCGGACTTTGACTGGACGCCGTACCGGGAGGTGATGGTCAAGGAGATCATCACGCCCCGGATTGAGAAGCTCCCAGTTGAGACAACACAGGGCGTCTCTGCAACTTGGAGACTGCTGGGTACTTGGTCTGGTCTGCCCAAATCCGCCTTGTTCCTCTCGGTCGACAAGAGAGTACTACCCAAAATCGTCGAGACGCTTGGGATTCAGAAGGCGAGGGATGAGGTCAAAGCCTTTGCGCTTGAAATCCTCAGGAATCTCATCAACCTTGCACAAGCCCCCGCGACCGTGTCGGAGTTCAATGAGCTCATCAAGTCCGAACTGCTTGACCCAAATATCGACATCATTCTCCAGAAAATCAGCAGTGTGCTCCGTGACCAGCCTGATATTGGGCGGGATTTGCTAGGGTCCGCCGTGGAAACGGTCGTGGCGCTTGCCCCGATCGTAGAGACGTCCACGAGTGTGCAGGACATGGTTGAAATTGCCACCTTCTTGCTCAACCAGCCGTTGCGAAAGGTCAATCCCAAGATCAAGGGCTCGATCTTGTTGATCCTGGAGCAGTTCATCGTCCTGGAAGACCTCCAAAGTAATGCGGAGCTGAAGAGCAAGGTCTACGGCACCATCGCCTCGCTGTTCGGTTTCTTCAAGGACAGGCGGAACCGGCAGACGTTGGCAGAGGTTCTGTCGGTGTTCGCGTCCCGGGAACCATGGGCACAAGAAGTCGCTGACATTTGTCGCGATCTCAACTCGTATCACGAGAGACGCCTGGATGAAGCGGACTACAACACCCGACTCTCAGCTTTCAACTCGATTACCAGAGACCGCGAGACGCCATTTACCATCGACCAATGGATGCCTCTGATTCACAACTTGCTGTATTTTATCCAACAAGATGAAGAGTTCGGCGTCCTCTCGTCCAACTCGGCCGACGGGCTTTGCAAGTTTATCTCGGCTGCGGAGTCCGCGTGGGCTGGACCCGACCAACCTGCCTTTGTCGAGATCCTGTCTGGCGTCATCTTGCCTGCGATTTACTCGGGTGCCAGAGAGTCCTCGGAGACCGTCCGCCGCGAGATTCTGCGTCTCTTTGGCTTCCTCGTTGCTCACCTGCCCCAGTGGGAGGCAGTTGCGGATCTGACTCCCCTGGTTCCCGAATCTGACGAATCCGACAATGCATTCTTCTTCCACGTCCTGAGCCCAGCGGTATCGAGACAACTTCAGGCGCTTCGCCTTCTGGAGGCAGCAAATGAGAGGAGCGAGCTGCGCAGCAAGCACATTAGCCAGTTCTTCATCCCGCTCTTCGAGCACTTCATCTTTGACCGCCCTGAGAGTGGCGACGACCATGGCCTGAGCGCACAGGCAACCAACACTATCGCCGCGCTGACCGCGTCGCTGGAGTGGCAGCAGTACCGGGCTATCCTTCGGCGGTTCGTGTCGTATGTCGAGTCGAAGCCTGATTGGCAAAAACGCGTGATCCGTCTCCTAGAAAAGGAGGTGGACGCTTTGCGCACGGCAGTCTCGCAGAGGGCCGGCGATGCCATGGACGTTGATGGAGAGGCGGCAGATGCGAAGGCACGTCGTCTCGCCGCTACATTGCCCGACCAGGAGAAATTCGGTGCGGAGATTGTCAACAACTTCCTGCCGGCGCTCCTCAAGTATATCCACGAGAAGGATGAGACTACGGTCAGCGCCAGAGTTCCGGTGGGAGTTGTCATCGCCAAGCTCCTCACCCTGCTTCCGGATGCGCTCCTCAATGAGAAGCTTCCAGGAGTCCTCACCGACATTTGCCATATTCTCCGTAGCAAGTCGTGGGAGTCCCGCGAGATGGCTCGCGACACACTCGCCAAGATCACCGGCATCCTCGGCCCTGATAAGTTCGAGTTCATCCTCAAGGAACTGCGGGGCGCCCTCGTCAGGGGACACCAGCTCCATGTGCTGTCGTACACGCTGCACTCCATCTTGCTGGTCGCCATCCCGGCATTCAAACAGGGCGATCTCGATTACTGTCTCCCCTCCATCGTGGCCGTCATCATGGATGATATTTTTGGTGCTACCGGCCAGGAGAAAGATGCGGCAGAGTACGTGAGTCAGATGAAAGAGGTGAAGAGCAGCAAGAGCCAGGACTCGATGGAGTTGATTGCCAAGACGGCATCTATCACGCGCCTCGGCGACCTCACCATGCCGCTGCAGTCTCTGCTCCTGGAGAAGCTCGACCTGCGCACGGTTCGGAAGATTGACGAACTGCTTACTCGGATTGCGAAGGGTCTTCTGGAAAACCCGGCTGCCGCGTCGCAAGAGATTCTGATCTTCTGCTACGAGGTGATTCAGGAAGTGTACAAGAGCCAGCGGCCGGACGCCGAGCCGAAGATCGATCCTCGGCTCAAGAGGTACATTGTGCAGAAGGCGGCTAGGAAGAGTGACGGCAGCGTGACTAGCAAGCACACGTACAAACTTGTCCGGTTTGCTGTCGACATTTTGCGGGCTGTGCTCAAGAAACACGACAGCCTCCGCACACCTGCCAACATCGTTGGCTTCCTTCCCATTTTGGGTGACGCGGTCCTATCGGCGGAAGAAGAAGTCAAAATCGCGGCGTTCAAAGTGCTCACTGTCCTGGCCAAGGTCCCATTCAAGAATGGCGACTCGAGCAACCTGTACAAGGTGGCTCACAAGGAAGCTATCAAGGCTATCTCAATGTCTCCGACAACCACATCCGACCTGGCGCAGACCTCGCTCAAGCTCATCTCCATCATTCTTCGCGACCGGCGCGAAATCCCCATGAAAGATGCCGCGCTGGACATGCTGCTCAGCAAGCTGAAGGACGACCTGACGGAGCCGCTCTACCGCCACGTCACGTTCAACTTGCTGCGGTGCGTCCTCGACCGCAAGCTCGAGACGGCGTCGGTCTACGACACGCTCGACCACGTCGGCACGGTCATGATTACCAACGTCGACAAGGACACGCGCGACCTGGCGCGCGGCGCCTTCTTCCAGTTCCTGCGGGAGTACCCGCAGAAGCGGAACCGCTGGGAGAAGCAGCTCAAGTTCGTCGTGGCCAACCTCAAGTACGAGCGCGAGGGCGGGCGCCTGTCCGTCATGGAGGTTATCAATCTGCTGCTGAAGAAGTCGGCGGACGAGTTCGCGCAGGAGGTGGCCGCGACGTGCTTCATCCCGCTGGTGTTTGTCCTGGCGAACGACGACAGCGAGAAGTGCCGGCTGGCGGCGGGCGAGCTGATCAAGGAGGTCTTCCGTGTCGCTGACAAGGAGCGGTTGTCGAAGTTCATGACGTTGCTGCGGTCGTGGGTGGAGCAGGATGGGAACGCTGCGGTGCTGAAGCTCGCTCTGCATGCGTTTGGCTTGTACTTTGAGGGCCGCGAGCCGAGCGCGAGGGATATCAAGGACCTCAATCTCCTGACGGAGAAGCTCAGCGCGGTTCTCGGGGATGAAGAGGCGCTCGAGGCGGACTGGGAGCTCGCCAACACTGCGCTTACGACGCTCCAGACGCTGGTGCAGAAGCAACCGCAGAAGGTCCTAGCACCGAACTCAAGCGAACTGTGGTCGGACGTCCAGGCCTGCCTGGCACACTCGAACACGACCGTGAAGCTCACTTCGATCAAGCTGCTCAGCATGTACTTGGCCGATTTCGCGCGCAATGCTGGTAAAGGAGCCCAGCTACCGCTTGCAGGCTCTTATGGATTAGAGCTTGATGAAGAGGACGTCAATGACCTGGTCAGGATATCGCTCGGCATTCTCTCGGCGCCCGAAGTCGACGAGGGCCTTGCGCAAGAGGCTGTCCAGATCATCATGTTTCTCGGTGGCTACCTCGAGTCGGCCAAAAAAGAGGACGAAGAGGGTGACGAAGCCGAGGAGGACGAAGATAACGACGCCAAGGAGTCGGTGCGGTATGCCGACATGAAGTACCTTTTTTGGAAGCTGTCGTCCATCATCCGCAAAGAACGCCAGCCCAAGCCCGAGATGCTGGTCAGCAAGCTCGCAGCCATGGACCTGCTCGAGGCCTTCTCCCTGCGCACGCCGCCGGAGACGCTCCTGGCGTCGGCCAAGACGATCCTGCGGCCGCTGCGCAACCTCACCGACCCGTCGATCCGGCAAGCCTTCTCGCTCAACGAGGTGTTCAAGACGCGGTTTGAGACGCTGCGGGCCAAGGCGCAGGGCATCATGGAGACGCTGCAGCGGCGGCTGGGCAGCGCCGACTACACGCAGGCGCTGCTGGCGGTGGGTGCCAGCGTGCGCGAGCGGCGGCAGCAGCGGTCGAGCAAGCGCAAGATCGAGGCGCTGACGGCACCGGAGAAGTACGGGCGCGAGAAGCGCAAGCGGTTTGAGAAGAAGAAGGAGAAGCGCAAGGCCAAGGGGCAGGAGCAGAGGGAGCACCGGCGGATATACCAGTAGGCTTCTGGGTGTGTTTGTTGTGTATAATGATTTGGCGTTCAGTAGGAGGTATTGGATCGGAAATACGTAGTTAAAACATGAATAGCAGTTACTTTTAAAGCCTTTTACACGACTTCTAAGCCACAAGCAGTCATGACATCCTGGCGGGGGCATATGGAGCAAGGCACGACTTTGAAGCCCTTCTATGCGTGTCAATCACACTTCTTTTGATCTATGAGAGGAGCAGTCATTCTCCTGGGTATGGTACGCCAACGCCGTCATATCAACATCCCGTCGCCATCGTACATACTCGCCAGACTGTATCGTACATCCCCAGCCAGATTACCTCACACACCACCCTACTGTGTCCCCTGCCCCTCCCCAGGCTTAACACTCTTGAAGCTCGCCCCGGGCGGTGCCGCTTGCTCACCCCCCCCCTCTTCCCCTTCGTCTTTCTTATCATCCCACCACCCCTCCTCCCCCTCCCCGCGGCCCTCCCTACTAGTCACCTCCCCATCCTCCCAGAACTCGAGGTCGCCGTCCTCGCCCAGCGTGCCGCGCTTGACCAGCTCGCCGCGCGCGCGCAGCAGCTCCTCGACCGTCATGGCCGCGTCGCCAAAGATGCGCAGGTGGTCGCTGATCACGTGCCGGTTGCGGCACCCCGGGCACGCGATCAGCACCGACCCGTGGTGGTACCCTTGCTTGGACACGCGGTGCCGCGACCGCGCGCCGCACGGCCGGCAGGTGAAGGTCAGCTCGTAGTGCGGCTGCTGCGTGACGCGGGGTGCGGGTTTGGTGGTGCTGTTGGCGGGATTGGACTCCGATTTGGAATTGTTGGGGATTGGTTGTTGTTGTTGTTGCTGTTGCTCTTGTTGTTCTGCTTGTTGGGGTTGTATGAGCGGGGAGACGTTGCGCGGTCGCGGGATGCCGTGGGCGAGGCGGATGGTGGTGTATGTGGTCGGCAAGGTTACGGGGAGGCGTGGAGGGTGTCGCGGCGCTGAGAAGGAACGGACGCAGCGGCTGACGGGTGCGTGATCGAGTGACCGTAATGTTCGAGGTAGACTCATTATTACATCTGTAGCGGCGCGTCGGCAAGCCATGGCAATTTTGTGGGTGCGATGGGAGGCTGATGAAGCTGTAGCTTGGAATTGCTGGTTTCGTTGTCGCGAGGACGCGGCTGTAGCGAAGACGATGGAAGCTTGAAAAGTCTTATCGATAAGCGTCATCCTCGTCGCCAAGATCCGGGAGGACCCGACCGAGTTGACTTGGAGGGGCAAGCGGAGTGGGGCAGGAAGCTGCCTACAGCTCTTCCCTATCGATACATCCAGAGACGCGACGCTGTGC
Organism: Chaetomiaceae sp. R4402; assembly: GCA_023628555.1. NCBI lineage: Eukaryota > Fungi > Ascomycota > Sordariomycetes > Sordariales > Chaetomiaceae > Chaetomiaceae sp. R4402. Next base: position 84,112 of record JAMAKO010000062.1, on the reverse strand, counting down.
ACTCAACGCTTCTCGTTCAGACGCGACTTTCTGTGCGGCCGCTTTGGCACTTTCGATCTCATCCATCTCTTTGATGCCTAGCTTGGAGAGCAAACACTCTGCGAATAGGCTTGGGTCAAAGATGATAACGCATTGTTCTATCCTTTGACACTTCAGTCCGCCGGTCGATCGCGCCGAGCCTCTCACAAACCTCTTAGCGAGCCCCGGGCAGGCCCTTCGGTCCCGCGTTGTTTCCACGCTTCGCTCGTTCCTCTCAGGCTTCACCCGACCGCCAGTATACGGTCTGAAAGGTTCATGAGAGAGCACCACGCCCCCCAGCTTGCTCGTTCAGCTGCCCGCCATCGCCTCATTCTGTGACCTACGGGCCGAGCCGTTGTCCACCTCGACTACTGCTTCCCGCACACTGCGGTTTGTCCACCAGCAACGCTGCCGCAATGCCTCCGAAACCGAATAAGATCCGGCCCATCCGGAGAGTATGTCGTTGCAGCATCCTATTCTGCCCAGACTGCTATGCCGCCAGCCGATGCAATCGCATTCTGACATGCCACAGCCCATAGTGAACCGGGAGACAAGCGAGTTCGAACCGTGCTGGGACATTCTAAGATCCGCTCTGACCGACATCCACAACAAGGACTCTAGCCAGCTCTCGTTTGAGAACCTCTACCGCGCGTCGTACAAGATTGTTCTGAAGAAGAAGGGCCAGTTGCTTTACGAGCGAGTCAAGTCCTTTGAGGAAGAATGGTTCCGAGACCATGTCCTGCCCGTCATCTCCGAGCTCGTCTCCAACAACCTGGTCAGCGTTTCACTATTGCAGATGCCGGGATCGAGTCCGCACGAGCGGCGCGAGACGGGCGAGCGGTTCCTGCGGGGCATCCGGAGCACGTGGGAGGATCACAACACGTCCATGAACATGGTCGCCGATATCCTCATGTACCTCGAGCGGGCCTACGTAGCCGACTCAAGACAACCCTCGATATTCGCGACCACAATAGGGCTATTTCGGGACCACATCCTGCGGAACAGCCTAGGCAGTGGGGCTGATCACGCAAATCAACCTTTCGTCATTTTCGACATCGTCAACGCTGTCGTGCTTGACCTGATCAACATGGAGAGGGACGGCGACATCATCGACCGCAACCTGCTGCGCAAGATCACATCCATGCTGGAGGCACTCTACGAGACGGACGACGAGTTCGAGAACGCCAAGCTGTACCTGACCGTCTTCGAACCACGCTTTCTCAGCGCAAGCCAGGCTTTCTACAAAAACGAATGCGAGAAGCTCGTCCGTGAGGGCAATGCGAGCGCTTGGCTGCGCCACACCCAACGTCGCCTGAGCGAGGAGCGGGATCGTTGCGACACTTCACTTTCCAACCTCACAATGGACAAGATTGCCAGGGTCGTCGAGCAGGAGCTTATTGTCGCGAAGTTGAACGACTTTCTTGCCATTGAGGGGAGCGGCATGAAGAGCATGATTGACAACGACCGTTACGAGGATTTGTCTATTCTCTATCAGCTGGTGTCGAGAGTCGACCGGTCCAAGAACGCGCTCAAAGTCATTCTTCAGAGTCGGGTGATGGATCTCGGCCTTGACATCGAACAAACACTCAAGGTCACAGATTTTTCCGCCCCCGTGGCCGGTGTGGACGCCGAGGATGCGGCCGAAGGCGGGGACAAGGCTAAGGCCCAGCCCCTGAGCGCAGCGGCCCAACAGACAGCAGCAGCGATCAAATGGGTTGACGACGTCTTGCAATTGAAGGAGAAGTTCGACAATATCTCCTCAAGCTGCTTCAACAAAGACCTTGTTCTCCAGTCCGCAGTAACGAAGAGCTTCTCTGAGTTCATCAACATGTTCAACAGGAGCTCCGAATTTGTCTCGCTCTTCATTGACGACAGTCTTAAGCGAGGCCTCAGGGGAAAGTCGGACGAGGAGGTCGAGGTTGTGATGCAGAAGGCCATCGTGCTTCTCAGGTATCTCACAGACCGCGACATGTTTGAGCGCTACTACCAGAAGCACCTGGCCCGCAGGTTGCTGCACAATAAGAGTGAGATGCACATTGAGAAAGAGCTTGTCCGCCGTATGAGGACCGAGATGGGCAACCACTTCACGGCCAAGTTTGAGGGCATGTTTAAGGACATGGAATTATCTAAAGACCTTGCGGACAACTACCGGGATCACGTCCGCAGCCTTGGCGACGTCGACACCAAGAACATCGACCTCAGCATCCACGTCCTCACCACGAACAACTGGCCTCCAGAAGTCATGGGTCGCAGCGCCACTCAAGTAGATGGTGGCAGGGCCGACTGCATCTTCCCTCCCGCCATCAAGCGACTGCAGGAGAGCTTCAACAAGTACTACCTGAAGGACCGCAGCGGCCGGGTGCTCACCTGGGTGGCCTCGGCCGGCAGCGCCGACATGAAGTGCGTGTTCCCCAAGGCGGCGGGCAAGGACAGCGGCCCGCTCAGCCGGGAGCGGCGGTACGAGCTAAACGTCTCGACGTACGGCATGATTGTGCTCGCGCTGTTCAACGAGCTCGCCGACGGCGCGAGCCTCTCGTTCGACGAGATCCAGGCCAAGACCAACATCCCCGCCCAGGACCTCGTCCGCACGCTCGGCTCGCTGTCCATCCCGCTCAAGTCGCGCGTGCTCGCCAAGGAGCCGCTCTCCAAGAGCGTGCGGCCGACGGACCGGTTTGCGTTTAATGCCCAGTTTGTCAGCAAGACGATCAAGATCAAGGCGCCGGTTGTTAGTAGCACGTCCAAGGTCGAGGATAATGAGGAGCGCAAGGAGACGGAGCGCAAGAATGACCAGACGCGCGCCCACGTGGTCGATGCAGCTATCGTGCGCATCATGAAGTCAGTATCTCCGCCCAGGGCATGCACATGCCTCACCAGGGTTTTTGCTGGTGCTAACAGAATTATTCTCCGTTACAGGCAGCGCAAGGAACTCAGCCACAACCAACTCACCACCGAGGTCATTGGCCAGCTGACGGGCCGCTTCCGGCCCGAGATCTCCATGATCAAGAAGCGCATCGAGGACCTGCTGGTGAGGGAGTACCTCGAGCGCGTCGACGGCGATGCCGCCGCGTATCGCTACTTGGCGTAGTTGTGGACGTGATGGCGGCGGAGGAGCGGTTGGGTAGACGGAGTTCTGTCGTACGGTGCTTGGTGAGCAGGGTGGGATGCATATTGCAGTTCAGCCATTGCTGGCCGGGGAAACCACGGCGTTTTGCTCTTCCCTTTGACGACAGTCACGTATGAATGCATAGAAAGCGCATGAGTGGGATGAAGCGTGTCAGAATTAGTGCTTGGTGGATTCTTTTTGCACCCAGAGTTCGTCTTCTGGCGGGGTTTTGGCCTCTTTTGGGCTTGAGTAGGATGAGGTCGATGACAATACGCAGCGCCGGACTAGACTCTGCGGAGTCGGCTCGTCGGGTTGCCACTGGCATACAATAGAGGGCCCTTCGGACAGGGAGGATGGGGGCCAAGAACACGCGCGCCAAAAGCGGCGCACATTGATGGGGCTGCGGCAGACGGGCGTTTATAGCAGCGAGAACAACATACGTGGTCCGTCTGAGACAATAGAGATGTTTTTGGGTGAGCTGGCTTGCTGCTTCTGGCCTCGCCCAGGTGTGTACACAGGAAAGATCAAGTCTCAACTGTTGTCGTCCAGTAAAGTTGAGACGCAACCCACGATGACAAATGCAGTTCACCTAGGTACCATAGCGCGCCGGGGGGGGGGTTGGTTGTGAAAATGGTCACCACCGGGCTGTTGCGGGGCCAAATGGGTCCTGGGCGAAGAGGAGTGTATGACACTCTTCGGGGTTGAAATTGTATCGGAAAAGGACCATTTTGCAGCTATACAGCTATTTTAAGATAATGCCATTTCCAACGATAAGAAGTATTTTAAACAGAATATATTACTCAGCTATAAATATAATATATAGAATTATATATAACGTTAACTTAGTGGTTTTCATCTTTTTCTTCTGTTTGGTATTCGTCTTTGATGTCGCGTTCACAATCTCGTCCGCTACAATCCGATCTAAAGTCAGGCCGCGCATTAACAGTACTCCTTTCTAATCGCCGACTTCAATCCCCCCTCAGTTTTAATTCTTGTCCTTCCTTGGGACTGATGTTGGGTTATGTCGCCTCAAACTGGGCATATCTACCGAGACATCTTGGCGCCGATACACGTTAGTTTGTTTATCACCCCTCTTGGACAGGTGTGTAAGACGCCGTATATTGCAACCGAACGGCTACACATTTACAGTAGCCCGACACTCGTTGAAATTATCTACAGCGTAGCCCCACCGGACGCAGTGTATAATCGTTGACTATGGGGGGAGCACTCACACAGTGCATGCCCCCTGAGGAGCAGACAGGTCAATCACATGTATTGGGTAATTCGGCACTCATGCTTCCGTCATAGGAGAAGTCGAGTAGCGACATGTTCAGGAAAGGCGTCAAGCTATATGTTACCCTTAAGCTCAGGTTCGAGATTCACATTTGAAAAACACCATGGACTTGTCCAGTGGCGTAAACCATGGCCAAATCCGCATCTCAGCCGTGTCTGGCCCACCACCTCCTGTATGTGTACACGGCTTGACATCAACCATCGTCATATCTTCACATTCGGAAAGTCTCAGTTAACCAAATGACAACGCCAAGGGACAATGACCAAAGCCAAGTGCAGCACGCCGCAGCAGCTAGCATGTGTCAAGCCAGCATTCACCTATAACAACCTGCCAATCTTGAGCTCTCGCTCTCTTCCAGTCGTTCTTCCGTTCTCAGTTTTCCCAACTTAAGTCCCCAGTTTTCTCGACAAAAAACCAAAAACCGCAAACATGAACCACTCTTCTTCCGACGAGCTGGCCGCCATCGAGGCCATGCTCTCCCTCAAAGGCGTCCCCATGCCTGAGGACCTCCCAGCTGCCCTCGCCGCCGCCGTCCCCCGCCTGCGCGTGTGGTTGCCCACGCCCCCCAGTGCGCATAACCAACAGCCCTCGGCGGAGATCTTGACCCGTCTGTACCGCCCAGACGTGGTCGACCCTTCGCTGCTGTTCCCGCCGGGGGTTTCCTCCCGTGGACGCGCCTCCGTTCCCGGCTCCTCCCGTCGTCGCCGCCGCCGCGCCTCCGACGCTTCCTCGTCTCCTTCGCCAAAAAGGAGGTGTCGTTCTTCGGCGGACCTCGCGGAAATCGCGGCGGAGGCACTGTCGCTGCTTGCCGAGGAGGCAAGTGCTGCGGCCGCTTCCCCGGCCGCCCCCGAGCAGCAGCAGCAGTCCGCTGCACCGCCTCGCGTGGTGGGAGACGACCGCTCCCATCTGCCTGTGCTTCCCGGCTTGTAGTGGTCTGGGAAGGGGGAAGAGTCTTCGTCGTCCGCCTCGTCCGTCCCGCCCGCTCCCAAAGTAAGTTTTTTTTTTTTTTTTCACAAGTTCATGTTTTGTCGCGTTTTTGTCGTCATTTTTGTGTCATGTTGCTGCAGGGCACAGACTTGTCTTTGCTGTGGTGTTTCAAGTTGCATAGGCGGTTCTTTCCTTGGGCAGTCAGGTCGGCCTCTCAAAGGCAAAGACAAACCGTTGAAGTCCCCTGGGTTACTGTTCCCATACTCTGCCCTCTCCATCTTGCTTCTGCCTTTGACGCTCTCAAAGACTTGACACTTCAACAGCTGCTAACATGACCCGACAGGAACTCGCCAACGCTGTCGCCGCCGAGCCCACGGGTGGTGCCCAGAGCCCACAGCGGAGGAGGATCCCGTCTGCCCGTGCCGCCGCCGCCGACCACGGCGCCACCATGCCTGCGGCGAGGAATCGGAGGAGAACGGCCAGGACCCCTGCGCGTGCCGTCGGTGGGGGGCGGAGAAAGTCTGCGAAGGCCGCGGCGTGAGGAGTTTGCGTGAGATGTTGTTGATTTCTGGGTTTTCTTATGTTTACTGTGGGTACATGTATAACGTTACTGGCTTGGATACCCATCTGAACTTCCAGTTGCATTTGGCAAATGTTGCATGGAGAATCGGGCGCTCGGCGAAAGGACACAGCATCTGGTGGGTGAGTGTTGATTCAGGGTTCTTTCCTTCATGTACATGTACTAGTATGTCTTTAGGGTTCGTGCCGCTTACGGGATGATTTAAGACCAAACACACCAGCTGCAATCAATCACCATACCTTGTCTAGCGGCATGATATTGATACGCAGACTCCAGACACTCACCTGGCCCATCTATGATTAGCAGATTTTACTCTGCGCATCAATACCAGTCTCTCTGAGTACCAAGCCACTGGGGTGATAACCGTACAATGCACAACCATTACGCCAGAGCCAGTGTTGTTCCTACATACTTACATGTAGGTACACGACATACATACGTGTTAGCCGACACGTTCTTTAAACTGGCACCAGCAACCCTGTGTACCTTAGCGGCTATGCCTAGCATTTCAAAACTAGCAGTCTTACAATCCCAAAGAAACATAGGTAGGGGTGTCCTAAGAAACTCGTCAAGGGCCTCAAATACTGACCGGACTTGGAACGTGGCAGGCAGTTTTTGAACAGACGGAAAGCCCTCGGAACGAATCGAAGGCACAGTTGAGCGAAGCAGCATGTACTTTTCTTGCTCGCCATCAAAGCTGTTTGTTCGTGTACCAGTGGAGGTGCTCTCGCATGTTTATCCTTGAAGCGGTTCACGAATCTTTGCCGCTCGGCCATGTGCAGTGGAGCGTTTGCCAAGGTTTCCATGCATTGAAGACAATATAGGTTAAAGCTTAGCCAATCAATAACATGAAGCGTCAGTGGTTTAGTGGTAAAATCCATCGTTGCCATCGATGGGCCCCGCGTTCGATTCGCGGCTGACGCAGTTCAACGACTCATCTTTTGCTCATGGCCGACTTAAGACCCGTACCTTTTGCTCCACAGAGACAATCACTTGGGATGTCTCACATCCTGCGAGAGCAGAATGACGGGCCGAGGGAAGCCGGCGATCTGCCACAACGCCTAGAGGTAGAGAAACTTGAAACTTTTTGAAACTTTGAGCAGTTGCTGACTTATGACGCCCGAGCTCCCCATCACCAATCGAACGAATGGCTGAATACTGATGACAGCACCAAGTACCTAGGGCGAGCGACTGTGTAGCTGGTAATGGGCGATGAGCCTTGTCGAGACTCCGACTGCGTTCAAAGGATGGGGCATTCCAAGTGCCACCGAGTACCTTTACCTGAGGCAGGAGAGCCATCTCTCCCAAGGAAAAGCTAAATCAAGCTTGCCGAGTCGTCAAGCAAGGAGGGCCAGTGGGACTACTAGGAACGACTGGATCTCACATCACATATCCACGAACGCCGGGCTGCCGGAACTCATGGTCTCAATGCTGAAGCCATCTTTCCATCAATTCAACCTTCTAACTGAGTATCTACCTGGTAGCCTTCGAGCAATGCGACCGCGTGCCGCTCATCTCACCCCCCTCTCTCATGTCCACGATTCCCCGATCCTCCGTGCTGTCATCCCGTCTCCCGCTTTGTTTGTGGTTGTTTTCCTTTTTCTTCGAGGGATTGGCAGGCCGGCCAGGTGTGGGACAGTCCGGCGGCGCTCACCAATCCGGGTCGGTAGGGACGTCGGCACCGTCCGTATACGGGACATCGGAGTCATCCGAGTCCCAAAACTCGGTCTCGCCGGTCTTCCTACAGCAGCGAGAACCAACGTGTCAGTGATATTCGCGAAGTAGGCGTAAAACGGACTAAGAGAGCAACTGGCGAAGTCCTCTTCTCGGGCGGCAGGGGGTGGGGATACGTACCAAAAGTTGTGGCAGATGGCATCGGTGAGCTCGTACATCTTGGCAATGAGTGTCGGCGGGTGGGCGGCATACTCAATGTGAGCGATGTGCTGGATCACGCGGTGCACACCGCCCAGGGCCGCGAAACGGTCGTAAGCGAGGGCCTCGACGATGAACTGCTCGTAGTGCTGGGTGAGACCCCCTGTAGACAGAGAGGTGAGAAGTGTCCCCCCAGCGGTGCCCACTCTGCGACTCGTTGCTTTGGTAATGAATCAATACTTACAGCCTTCCTTGTTGGGACGGGGAGCCTGATAGCCCAATAGCAGCCCGGCAAACCGGCGGTTCACTCGCTCCATCAAGTCGTTGCAGGACTGGATCAGGTGGTCCTTCACCTCCGCGTCGCCACCGGGGCTTTTCTCACCACGCTCCTTGAAGGGGAGGAGGTAATCGTTGGCAAGCTCCTGGTGGGCGGGCTCGACGACGTAGACGATCCAGACTTGGACCGCGGTCCAGCTGGGGAAGTCGATCAGCTGGCAGATCTCGGGGCGCTTGAGAGCCATGATGACTGCTTTGACCGGGAGGATGTGTGTTTGCAGTGGATGGGTAAAAAGGTCGTCCAGTATTTGGGACGATCGGTGTGGTTTTCGAAAGGAATTCAAAAATTTCTAGGATGGGTGCATGTGTGAAGAGATATAATTCACCACGCAAGCTGAGCGGTGACTGCCTGGAGACCGCGGCTCTGGCCACCGACGAGGGTTCAGTCGCGAGTGAAGCCCTGGGTACTGACATCAACCTCATTGGCCGCCCTTAAACTGCAGGTGGTACGAAATCCGCACCCTGTTCTGAGAAGCGCTCGGCGTATGCATATCACCCCCTACTCGGTAGGCGGTTAATCTGCACTTCCTTACATGCGGGTGGAAAAAAGACAGACATATCAGAGCGGCTTACTAGATGCCACAGAGCATCACAAATTATAACGCAACATCGAGCACAGCAATTCATATTCGCTCTTGAAATGTGTCATCCAGGGAACTTGAACCCAGTGGTGTTGTGTTAATGTCCACAATAGTGCAGTGATATCCCTCTGGTAACAGCAAGAAGCATGAGCCGGTCATGAGCAGCAGTGCTTGTCACTCTACCAACTTCACTGTGCGAGCTTTGTACAGGCCAAAATGCCACACGTCTTTGTTGCCAGGCTCTCACTCCCTGAATGTACAGCTGGCTGGTTCATGCAGTTCTACATTTTCATGGCTGAGTTCAGGGGGCATGGCCGTTCGACCATAATGTGAAGGTTTGAAGTGTTCAGACTGCCGGCAGTTTGCCACACGCTGGGAACAAAGTTCCATTAAGAAGGCAGTGTCAACGCACTGAAAAACAACCATCTGTACTATCTACCTAATGTTGAAGGGACACCGAAGTTGTATTTGTTTCTGGACACACTAACTAACAGTACCTAACCACTGACTGAAGAATAGAGATTGAACAGGCAGTCCAAGACCTGTACCTGCCTTGCTGACGACCAGAGACATCTAGCCTGATCTTCTTCTCAAGGTCTGGTTCTGTCGTGCCAATAAGTTCAGCTTAGTGAATGAGGGAATGCCTTGTAAATGTTCTCGATGAGGTCAAATTGCCCAAGTGAGGACCCACAGTACACGGAATGTACCTACTCTCTACCTAATGTACCTGACGCAACACACAACTCCAAGTACTTGCCAGCGTGACACAGCCGGAGCACACGAATTCTAAGCTCAGAGAGAAGAGCGCACACAATTCAACGAGGTACCGGTGAACAAAGGAGACTGTTGCCGTTCATGTTCTGTTACAAGCAACAAGCTTGTCCATAGGTAAGCAGCACAACAAAGCGGGACACCGACCCCGGAGCCGGTTAGGACATAAGAAACAAAGCATTGTCTTCGTCGTCTTGCACGGACCTATTCTTAACATATCGTCTGTATTATCAGACGTTTCTTGCGCCTTTCTATTTATGGGACGATATTTAACACTGGATTACTCCCTGCGCTCCAGACTTGGATCCTTCTTCCAAACCCAGCGTCGTGGACAAAAGCTGCGGGCCGACCTTGGACAAGTTGCTCGGACAGACCCACAAAGAACCTCCACTCAACAACAGACATCATGGCCCGTAGGCCTGTTTACGTGCAACGACCGCGGCCGGCCCGCAGAAGGTGGAATTCAGTTGCGCCCAGCATTGTGCGCCGGCTAAGAGCGCTAGGTAAGCGACATGAGACCAGGGAGTCCTCGTTCGAGCTCCTTCGTGTGGTCAAGAACACGTCAACTTTGGTGTTTCTTGCTGATAACTGGCCCCCCTCAAACCTGCCCACCCGTGGTCCACCCTCACCCCTGGTAGCCTCATGGTCTGATCAACTTAGACCTGCTGCGACAACGTCGTCGTCGACTGAGCGGCAGGAAGAGGTACATGACCAAGATGCCACGCTTACGGAGTCAGCACAGACACACGCCGACAAGGATCGAGGTGAAGATCAAGGTGAGTTTGTATATCGCTCGCCGTACCGGCCCCCCACACCGATAAGGCCAAGAAGGCTCCTCTTTGCGCCACCTTCGGGCTTGGATCAACTGGTGCCGGGCCTGGGCCAGGTGGTACAAGCGGCAGTGCAAGACTGTTTGCAGGCGGTGTCCCCGGTACTCTCCTCAGAAGGTCCAGGTCACGCCGGCCAAGACTTGGACGGTGAGTTCGTATATCGCTCGTTGTACCGGCCCACAACGGTCCAGCCCAGCAAGCTCTTCATCCCGCCGCTGCCGGGGCTGGATCCAGGAGTACAGGCGGCAGTGCACGATGTGGTACAAACGGTGGTGCAGAACTACCTGGTTCCTCCAGTAGCCTCTACAGGGAGTCGCGCCGACCAGGAGCAAGGTGGGTTTGTATATCTCTCGGTGCATCGGCCACATACGACAACCGCCGAATTTCCCAACCTCAACATGACGCCGATGCCGGGCTTGAATGCCACGGTGCCGGAGGCTGAACAAGCCAAGGGATCGCCTGCCAAAAGCTTTAACCCGTATAGGGCGTCTTTGGACAGGTCTCTGAGCCTTGATGGGGTCGCGGTAGACAACGCGCCGGATCAAGCACCGAATAGTGCTGCCACGCTGCGAATCACATCCCCGACTTGCCCGACTGGGTATCCCGCACCGACCGTTGTTGCCGCAGGTAAGTCGACCAGTAGTACTGAACAAGGCGGTGGTGTGGCTGCCGCGCAGATGAAGATGGTGATACGTCGCCGTCCAGTGGGGGCACCACCCTCCCAGAGGACGAACAACAAAGCAGTGCCGCAGGGGAGCGTGCAGGCCGCCGCCCAGTCGCAGCTGTCTGCGACGATCGCGGGCTACACGTACAACCCCCCCACCGCTTCTCTGTCTCGCAACGACAAAGTACTGAGACTCCCGCGCCTGGCGGAGAACCACACACATGCTTTGCCCACCATCATCATCACGCCCCCTCCTCCTACTACTCTCCCAGTCACAGCCCCTGCCACCATTCCACACCCCAGCAGCAGCAGCAGCAGCAGCAGCAGCAGCCCTGCCGCCGCCGACAGGACCACGCTCCCTAGCCAGCAGGCGCGGGTGCATGTTGTGGCGTTCGCCGCCACGCCGGAGATGGTAGCACGCGCCATCCCTCCCCTCGTGGCCGTCACCAGGTGCCTGCCAGCACCCAGCGTCCCCTGCCGGGCGAGTCCTGCGCTGAGACGCCGCACGGGCTGCCGCTCCCTGGGCAGGTCGGCTGCTGCTGTGAGGGTGGTGGGGGATGCTAACGGCGGTGGTGGCACGGGGGCGGCGGCGACGGTGATGGAGAGGGCGCGTTCGGGTTTAGGTCACGGGGTTGATAACTGCTGTGACTGATCTGGCGATCGGCGGTTGGGCAGGGCGTACTCACCCGGCTGGGTGGCGTCCGGACGGCTCCGGGGTCTGGGCTGGGCTAAGGTTTCTATCTGTTGTTCCCCTTGCCATTCAAGCTTGATTATTTCCTTGGACATGGACATGGACATGGACATGGATGGTGGCGCTTATGATATGACTGATATGAGCGAGGGGCTGGACCCCTTGTCTAGATGAAGTCACGAAGCAATGAAGGGATGATGGATGGGTAGAATGAATGATCATGAATGAACAAGTAAGCAAGAATAGATGGTATTCTTCTTTGAATATACAAAGCTGCTGAGGAAATTAAATGCGGAGTGAAGGTGTCATGGAAGCGTATCTTGAAGATTAAGTGGGCTGAACGCGTGTGTAAGTTAGGTAACGAGTGATGTCAGTACCGAAGACCAGTGTTGGCGACATTCACGTAGGTAGGTTCTCATGCGTTAGAGCCACTGCACACCCCGTTGGGGTCAGATGGCACCTGAACTGCAATCTTTTGCTGAAATTTGTCGAAGAAGGCGCCAAAGCATGCTCAAATTCAAGCGCCCTGGTCGCCCTCGGTGACTATGTCCAGCCAAGCCAACAGCACACCTAGCAGCACTGCAGTCTAGACTGAACCGACCGCCGCACATTGCTCGGGCAGCCAGACCCCAGGCCTCAAGTCTGGAATGTCCAAGCTTTCGAACCGAAACGGACTCGGTGTGCTCAATCGACGGCTCAGAGCAGAGAGCGAATGTGTCTGGCCGGAGAGGGCGAAAGCAAGAGCAAGCCGCAGGCCTCGATTCACTCAAAGAAGCTGTTATAAGAAAGCAGAACAGAAACAACCTGTAATTTACAGGGATTGACTGGAAAAGCTTGCCACCTGATAACTCGTCAACGCTCCTAACGTGGAAAGAAGGCAGGGGTGCCTTGATGTATCGCACAACGGCAACGATGCTGACGGCAGGAGCAGGTTCGAACGGAGTCTCCCGGAACTAGAGGTTGGAAAGAGCCCGAGAAAATGTACAAAGGATATGTTGGCTCTGAGAAACGAAGCTGTCACTAAAGTGGCGCTGATGATCCCGAAGAAAGGGACGGCTGATTTCCTATTTGGGGTTTGAATAGGCCTTTGCTGCAGCCTTCCACGGCAATGAAATCTCAGTCTCGATTACACATCTCTTATTTTTCGTTCTGTTCAGTGGCCTTTCTCGACTAGCGGCGTGACGAGTCGTCGTCTTTGACGAGGGCAGCCTCTATACAGACTGGGAGACAATAAACTCAACCCCCTGAATAACTAGACACTCGCCTTATGTCTATAAGAACGCGATCATGTTCGACCTCAACCCTCCTTCTCGCTTTCCCTATCACCCCGATCAACAAGTCAATCACGTACCCAAGGGTCATCCAGACTTCCGTTAAGACCGGATACACACACATTCATTCAACAAACCAATCATCCTTCGTTCAGTGACTTCGCCATCATGAAGTACACCGTTCCCCTTACCCTCCTGGTCGCGGCCATCTCGGTCGACGCCGCCGCCATCTCGGAGGAGAGCAAGCGCTGGTGCTCCACCACCGGCCAGGCCTGCGACACCGTCAAGCGCGCTGCCGACGCCTTCGCCGATGCGCTCTCGACCGCCCAGTTCGACGCCGCGACGTGGCCTCCAGCGAGACCGCTTACATCGCCCGCCGCCAGCTGAACGAGCTCGCCTTTGCCGTCGCCGCCACCCGCCGCGACCCCGCCGCCTTCTACAACGGGCTGAGTTACGGCAACTCCGTCTCCGAGCGCGAGGCTGGGACGCAGGAAGGCAACTGGTGCACTCTGCTCCCGGGCCAGCCGTGCTGGAAGCGCAACGAGCAGTCCCCCGCTCTGGAGGTCGCCAAGCGCGACGCTGAGGCGCAGAACGGCAACTGGTGCACTGTGCTCCCCGGCCAGCCCTGCTGGAAGCGCAACGCGTCCGTCGAGGAGCGCCGCAACGCCGACCCGTTCTGCAGCCAGTTCGTCGGTGAGTCGTGCTACAAGCGGGACGAGACCCCCGCGGTCGCCGAGCAGTACAAGCGCTGCGTCAGCGAGGGCCAGCCGTGCTGGCACGCCAAGCGCATCGCGTCGGCCGTTGTCAACGCCATCGACGCCGGCAACGCCCAGCGCATGAAGCGGGAGGTCACCCAGGAGTGGGCCAAGCGCGCTCCGGCCGCCGACGCTGCCTGCAACGCTGCCGACAGCGCCTGCCACCTGGCCGCCCGCGACCTCCACGCCGTCTACAACGTGGCTCGCACCAACCTCGAGGCTTAAGTCAGTCAGCCTGTTCTTCTTTTCTTTCTCAAGGACTTCACTTCTCTTCCCGCAGGGTACAAATACGCCAGCTAGGCGCTCTTTGCTTGCTCTTTCGGCTCAGCTTTTTTTTTCTCGGGTCAGCTTTCCATGACACGAAGGAACGCGGCATGAGACAAAGGAAACCAGGAAGGCTGGTGGCGTTTTTTCTCCCCTTCGCGGATACATACTTGGACACATAGACGGCAGTCTCTTCTCATCCCGCGCACACAAAACAACAACAAACTGAGGACACTCCCAAGATCCTCTTCTCTGGATGCAAACATCCACATTCCAATGGCAGGCAATGTTTGGTCCTGCCTTGTTAGCTGATATGGCGCTGCCGCAAGCGTAGCCGCCTTTTTGTATGTCATCGGTCCAAATGGGGGTGGGCAACATACTTGAGGACCTGCGGGACGGTCTGCCTTTTTACTTTCATCAGTAACGTTACATGATTTTGGTTAGTTACATACGAAAAATGCACATGAGGCGTTGGGTGGGAAATCGAAGTTCCATGCCTGGCAACTCACATGTTCCATTTGACCCATCCGCGGCATAGTTGCTTTGCTATTCCTGTAATGACAGCCTCGCGTACCTTGTTGAAGTGACATCTGGCAATCGTAGAATTACACCCCCGCGCGAATATACGTCACTCTTTTCTGTACACCAAAGCAGATAGAACGAACTGAACAAGAGCAATGTTAAACGCTTCGCTCTGCTGCTTGCCCGCCCCATAGAACACCCAGACCACCCGAAAACCCACCGCCAGCTGCATGTACACACATGTTCACATCAACAACCGCCACGCACCCAGCAACAGCGCCGCGAACCCGGTACAAACCCCCATCAGCCACTGCAGCGTCTGGAATTTCACCTGCTCGAGCTGCTGCCGCAGCGCGGCCGCCTCCTGCTCGATCTTGGTCTCGGTCTCCTTGATCTTGAGCTCCTGCGACACGGCCTCCTCGCGGATGCGGCCTTTTTCCAGGTTCAGGTCCAGCCGCACGCTGGCCTGCGTGCGCCCGATCTCATCCCGCAGCCGGCTGCTCAGCTTGGCAATGTCGTTGGTCAGCTTCTCGTGCGCGGTGCGTGTCGTGTTGGACTCGGTGCTGTCGGCGGAGAGCAGCTCGCTGCGCAGCTTGGCGAAGTCGACTTTTTGCGTGTAGGTTGTTTTGGCGGCTTCTTCGCGCGGGACCATGGTCCGGGTGAGGTTTTGGATGCTGGTGGATGAACAGGGTTAGGTTCGAATCTTCGTTTTAGGGGAATGGTATGATATATGTATGTACCTCTCCTCGATGACGTCGTTCAGCACCTTCATCATGGCCACTGACTGCTCCTCGGTGAACCCCTCCTCCTGCAGACGCTGCACGAAGCGAAGGGTGTCAAAGTGGTGGTCTCGTTGGCGTGCCGCGGTGGCGTGGAACGAGCGGCGGAGCGCTGGGTTGCGGACAATGCTGCTCAGGGGCTTCGTCGCTGGCCTGCTGGGCGTGTTATGGTTTCCTGAAATCGCTGGCCCTGCCGAGGGATGGACACCCGTGGTGTGAAGCGTCCGTTTGGGCAATGGTTGCCATTGCGCTCTCGCCGTTGCGCGCCTCGCTTGCTGGAGGACAACTGTCGAGGTTGCAGGGATGGAGGGTGCGTTTGCGAGGGAGCCGGCCCAGCTCAGGCGAGGGAGGAGAAAGCGCGGGAGAGATTGCGTCGCGTTCATCATCAGCGATGTATGGCGGTTCGTATGAAATTTCAGAAAGAAAGACTAGAAAGGAGTGACGGGGAAGTGATGAGGTTTGGATGCGATGAAGCTCCAATGTTGCGCTGATCGTCCGACGTTGACAAGCAACGGTTGAGGCTCGGCTGCTCGCGGCTTGCATGAGATGAGCTTCCGAACCCGGCAGGCTGGAGAGCACCCCGCCACAATGCACGCCTGTCAGCCACTAACGCTAGCTCGAATCAGCCACACCGCCCCACTCGCATCGCTTCCTCAAAACTGCCAAAAATTTCCGGCATCTCGATTTTCTCTTTCTTTTCTTCTTCATGAACAACGCAAATTTCAACGTTCTCGGAACTGGTTCTAATGCGATTTACGAGGCTCCCGTCTGCTTAGGCAGACGGATGTGGCCCACGACTTAAATCGTAGGTTTTCGAACAGAATGGAGAGGAACGAAGACTTCTTCGGCGCTCGATCTTGGGTGCGGTCCTTCCCTGCTCACTGTGGGAGGGGCCGCAATGATTGGACGTACATTTCTGCATTGCATTTGGTCTCGATGTGTTTGTGAAATATGAGTCTGGTGTCGTCGACTTGGCCGTGCTTGTAGCCCCTTGTCAAGTCTTCACAAGCCTTGAACGCTCATGTACCGCGTATCCTCGATTGTCCATCGCGCCGCGTTCATTGGACTTCTGTCCAAGTGCTTGTCTTGGGGCCATAGGCGGCAATGCATGGCCGTCTGTCCGTAGGGGCTTCATCCAAGAGACCAAGCTGTGTTCGACGAGTAAGAGAAGGCGGAATGCCGCGTTGAATCGAGGTTCTCGTCTTGATGCGGCGTCACGATCCCAGGCAGGACAGTGCCCGAGCAGGAGTTGCAGCTACAATCAGAAATGCAGCCAAACGACGACCAATTAAATTATACAACACTACTTCTTCTCTTTGCCTTTCCTTTCCTTCGCCTTGTCCCTGGGCTTCTCCTTGGTCTTGTCACTAGACTTGGCCTTGGCCGCCTCACTCGGCGCCTCGGCTTCGGCGTCAGGCTTCTTCTCCTGCCCCTTCTTCAGTGCCCGAGGATCCAGACCGCGTCTCCTCATTGCGTTCCGCTTGGCACGCTCGATGTAATCCTCGTCCGCGCCGTCATCAAACCCGCCGAACTCGTCCTTCTCCTCATCCTCTCCATCGGCAGCGATGGGCGTCTTGTCGATGACCTCCTCTTCCTTCTCATTGCCGGCACCCGCCGTAGCGCTGGAAGCGCCCTTGTCCTTCTTGCCGTTGGCCAGGACCGCGTTGCCCGGCGTGGGGCCGACCTTTTGGAACTTGGCCACGAAGAACCCGTCGACGTTGTACAGATGCGGGTAGTACCGGCGCGTCAGCTTCAGGCTCGGGTGGAACGCCTTGCCCATGTAGCTAGTGAAGCCTTCCTTGCCAAAGGGCAGGCCGGTCTGAGGCAGGGTCAGCTTGATGCGGTGTCAGGTGCGGTGGACGGGTCTGGACTTACCTCGACGAGTCTGACGTTGGGCCGGCGGCTGAGTGCGTAGGCGACAACTTGCTCGCTAGCACGGCGTCAGTGTTCCAGTTCCCTCGTCTCAAGCGTGCAGGAAACTTACTTCTCCTCCACTGCAACGGAACAGGTCGAGTAAACAAGGTAGCCTCCTGTCTTGCTCGCGTGGTTAACCGAGTCGATGGCTGCCAGTAGCAGCTGCTTTTGCGTATGCGGTAATTGCTGGAAGTCCTTCTCGTCTCTGTTGGTCTTTACTGATGGGTCCTTGGAAATAACTCCGGTACCTGAAATCCGAGTCAGAACAGCTGAGCACTATCGGTATCAATTGAACGTACCGGTGCACGGGGCATCCAACAACACCCTGTCAAAGCCTCCCATCACGCGGGGAAATTCACGTGCATCGTAACTGCAAACAATGGTGTTCTATGCCGGCAAAATTAGTCTAAGAAACGAATGACAGTCGATGCGGGATACACATACCCTAGCACCCAGACGGTGAATGTTGCCAATCAGACCCTTGGCACGAGCCTTGCTGGGGTCGTTGGCAAAAATGACACCGGTGTTCTTCATCAACGCGGCCATGTGAGTCGTCTTGCCACCCGGAGCCGCTGCCATCTATTGTAGAAAAGGGTCAGGCACGTTCGGATCGCATAAGAACTCGAGAAGTGTAAGGCTAGACTTACATCGAGAACACGCTCGTTTTCTTGAGGACAGAGCGCCATCACGGGGAGGAAGGAGGAGGCCGCTTGCAGAATGTAATGACCGGCCAGATACTCGGGAGTCGCACCCAGCGGCACGCTTGGATAAGTCAGCTAAGTGAAGGGAATTTGAGCAAGACCAGAGCACGTACCTTGACTCGAACACTTGCAACCCTACTTTGGACCATTTGCCGACCGGCTCTAATGTAACGCCGCGGTTGACTGTATAACCAGTGTCAGAAGTGATCGCGAACAGGAAAGAATGAAATCACCGACTCAGAGCCTGCGCCAGATCGCGGCGATGTGTTCGTAGAGTATTGGTGCGAATGACAACAGGGCGAGCAGTCTACATTTCCAGTTAGCTGTGAAGCGGAGACAAAGGCTCAACGGTATCTGGCACCCACCTCGTTGGCTTCAAAGAAAGCAAATGCTTCCCGAGGCGGAAAGAGGTTCCTGCGACATGTCAGTAATCCCTTCACTGGCACCGCTGGGGCGCTAGAGCCCCAGTTCAGAGGTAAATCATGTGCAGGGCGGTTCCAGAAACTTACAGCAACTTCTCTGCCAAGAGCTCGTTGTAGCCATAATAGGCACAAACGTCCTTCAGCAGCTGGTTGGTGTACTCGGCCCTGCTCCGCCCTTCCTCGGCGAGGTTCGCGAAATCTTCCAACACGCGAACCGTCTCCGTTATCCTCGTCCTCAGCATCTGGAGGTCGGGCGCTAGGAGACCCTGAGCCTTGGATGACAGCTCGTCCTCCTCGTCCTCCTCGCCAAGGATGTGCGGCTTGTCGCCGTCGATGTTGGTTTGCAGGGCGTCTTGGCGTAGCTCCTCCTCGTTCTCTTCTGCCTCCTGGGCCATCTGCTCGTCCAGTTTCCTCGACAGACCCTCGATGTTGGCCGCCGTCAACCTCTCCTCACGGTCCTCATCGTCGTCTTCGTCGTCAGAGAAGACGAACTTTTCCTTCTTGGCGCCATCCTGATCCGAGTCGTAGACAGAGTCATCTGAGCCGAGGAAGTCGTCGCCAAGCTCGTCCCCATCCAGTTCGGAACTTCCTGCGTCCTCCAAGTCTGACGCGCCAAACCCATCATCCATCTCCTCGTCCGAGTCTGGGTCCGGTACGGAGGCCTTCTTTGACTTCACCTTGCCACCCTTCTGGCCATTTTGCGATGCGCTGGCGATCTTGTTGGTGCCGTTGGCTTGTTTCCCTGCGGGCTTTGTCGCGACGCCATTCTTTGCGGTTTTAATTCTCGGCTCGTGCGCGCTCTTCTTGGACGGCTTCTCGGGCTTCGCAGCCGTGCGACGCTTCTTGTTGGAATGCCCCTCGGCGGGGACATCGTCGACAGGCAGCCCCTTCTTCCGCTTGAGGTTGGCGAAGTGCTCTTCAGACAGCGGCTCTGGCGCCCCCTGCTTCTTCATTCGTCGTCCCACGCCCATTTTGGCGAGTTTGCAACGCGGAATTCCGGTTTGCGCTGAAGTTTGGTCTGCAGCGGGACAACAGCTGCAACGCTCCAGCAGCAACCACCCGCAGAATCTTTGCCAATTTTCTGAACCCAAAAATCTTATCGATAAGCTTCCTCAAGGGTCAAGCAAGCCGAGTCCTGATTGGTGTGCAGGCGAGATGGGGCCTGCTAAGCCGAATGCAGGACCCCTGCGGGCTGACGCTCCCCTGGCTTGAACTGCCACCTGGAAGCCTGGCACGTCTGGGCAGGAGGAATGGAAACGGCACAAGGGGTCGCGCAAAGCTCCCTACTCTTAACAGATCGCTCTAAAAGTATCCGCATCTGGCTCTGCCACGCCCAGCACAACAAGCGAGAGAGCCTTCATTCTTCCTCAACGGCGCGTTAGGCAGCGAGCTCCCCACCATCTCTTCACCTCCTCCCGACCGTTGATTCTCTTCTCTAATTGAGCGATTGAGCGAATTGCCAACTCCGCCTTCGTTTTGCCCGATCGTGCTTCCTCCCGCCGAGCTCCACCAATTTCGACCCCCTTTCAACGTCACGATTCGAGGCTCGTGCTTCCCCGACCTGCCGCACAGCTACTTTTGACAAGTTGGCTGCTCTTTTTCCTTAATCGCGCGCAGCCGAGCGCATCAACATCACCATGGCGCCGGCCCTGCCGATCAAGTTCCAGGAGCTGCTGCAGCTCAGCAGCCTGGGCGTCAACCAAACCGCCATCACATTCAACACCTGCGTACGCTCGTCCCATCTGCCCACGCACCCGGCGGCTGCTTATCCGTCCCCGACCTTTCATCACTAACCCCGATGCTGCCGATAGACCATAGAATCAGACTCCTTCATCTGCCTCCGAGACAAGAAGGACGAGGCGTCATCCCCCGAAGTCCTCATCGTCGATCTCAAAAATGGCAACAATGTCATCCGCCGACCCATCAAGGCCGACAGCGCAATTATGCACTGGACGCGCCAGGTCATTGCGCTGAAGGCTCAGTCAAGAACACTCCAGATCTTCGATCTGGAGCAGAAGCAGAAGCTCAAGTCTACCACCATGAGCGAGGACGTGTCGTTCTGGAAGTGGATTAGCGAGACAACACTGGGCCTGGTCACCGAGAGCGCCATCTACCACTGGGACGTCTTTGATGCCGCGCAAGCGGCGCCCGTCAAAGTGTTTGAACGCAACACCAACCTTCAGGTGCGTAATTGGTTGCTTGTGGTGGGTGGCGGGGTCGGCCGGACATGCTAACGGCCTGCAGAACAACCAGATCATCAACTACAGGACAAGCGTTGACGGCAAGTGGATGGTTGTGGTCGGCATCTCGCCGCAGCAGGGCCGTGTTGTTGGTGCCATGCAGCTGTACTCGAAGGACCGCGGTATCAGCCAGGCCATTGAGGGCCACGCCGCTGCCTTCGGCACGGTTCGGTTAGAGGGCGCGCCCGAGGACACCAAGCTCTTCACCTTCGCCGTCCGGACGGCCGTTGGCGCAAAGCTCCATATTGTCGAGGTCGACCATCCCGAGACGAACCCCGTGTTCCCCAAGAAGGCAGTCGACGTCTTCTTCCCGCCGGAAGCCGCCAACGACTTCCCCGTCGCCCTGCAGGTCTCGCAGAAATATGGCATCATTTACCTCATCACCAAGTACGGGTTCATCCACCTCTACGATCTCGAGACGGCGACATGCATCTTCATGAACCGCATTTCGGGCGAAACCATCTTCACGGCCTGTGGCGACAAGGATTCCACCGGCGTCCTCGGCATCAACCGCAAGGGTCAGGTCCTCTTCGTCAGTGCCGACGAGAACACGATCGTCCCGTACGTGCTCGAGAGCCACGGCACCGAGCTGGCGCTTAAGCTGGCCTCGCGTGCCGGTCTCCCCGGCGCCGATAACCTTTACCAGCAGCGCTTCGAGCAGCTCTTTTCCAACGGCAGCTACCAAGAAGCTGCCAAGGTCGCTGCCAACTCGCCGCGCGGTTTCTTGCGGACGCCGCAGACGATAGAGCGGTTCAAGCGGCTTCCACAACAGCCTGGCCAGATGTCGCACATCCTGCAATATTTTGGCATGCTTTTGGACAAGGGGTCGCTCAACCAGCACGAGACCATTGAGCTCGCCCAACCCGTTCTGGCCCAGAACAGGAAGCAGCTGCTGCAGAAGTGGCTGGGCGAGAACAAGCTCGAGTGCTCCGAGCAACTTGGTGACATGGTTCGCCCTCACGACATGGCGATGGCCCTGACCATCTACCTGAAGGCCAATGTGCCCCACAAGGTCGTCGCGGGCTTCGCTGAGACCGGCCAGTTTGACAAGATTCTCCCCTACTGTGCTCAGGCCAACTACCAGCCCGACTTCGTCCAGCTCCTCCAGCACATCGTCCGCGTCAACCCGGAGAAGGGCGCCGAGTTCGCCACATCCCTCGCCAACCATGAAGGCGGGTCCCTGGTTGATCTTGAGCGGGTCGTCGACATCTTCCAGTCGCAGGGCATGGTTCAGCAAGCTACCGCGTTCTTGCTCGACGCTCTCAAGGACAACAAGCCGGAGCAAGGCCATCTCCAGACCCGCCTCCTCGAGATGAACTTGATTAATGCCCCGCAAGTTGCCGACGCCATCCTTGGAAACGACATGTTCTCCTACTTTGACAAGGCCCGCATCGCCGCTCTCTGCGAGCAAGCTGGCCTCTTCCAGAAGGCCCTGGATCTGTTCGAAGATCCGGCCGCCGTCAAGCGTGTCGTGATCAACATCGCTGGCGCACCCAACTTTAATCCCGACTGGCTGGTCGAGTACTTTGGCCGTCTGTCTGTTGAGCAGTCCATTGATTGCCTCGACGCTATGATGAAGCACAACATTCGCCAGAACCTTCAGTCTGTGGTCCAAATAGCCACCAAGTACGCCGAGCTTCTAGGCGCGCAACGCCTGATCGACCTGTTTGAGAAGTACAAGACCGCTGAGGGCCTCTATTATTTCCTGGGCAGCATCGTCAACGTGAGCGAGGATCCCGAGGTTGTCTTCAAGTACATTGAGGCCGCCACGAAGATGGGTCAGATCCGCGAGGTCGAACGCATCTGCCGCGACAACAGCGTCTACAACCCGGAGAAGGTCAAGAACTTCCTGAAGGAGGCCAAGCTGAGCGAGATGCTGCCGTTGATGGTGGTCTGTGACCGCTTCAACTTCGTACATGACCTGGTGCTCTATCTTTACCAGCACCAGCAGTTCAAGTCCATCGAGATCTATGTGCAGCAGGTCAACCCCTCGAGGACTCCTGGCGTCATTGGCGGCTTGCTGGATGTCGACTGCGACGAGAGCATCATCAAGAACCTTCTGTCTACCGTCAACCCGGTTTCGATTCCCATCGACGACCTGGTCAAGGAGGTGGAGACGCGGAACCGCCTCAAGTTGCTACTCCCATTCCTCGAGGCAACTCTGGCGGCCGGCAACCAACAGCAGGCCGTCTACAACGCGCTGGCCAAGATCTACATCGACTCCAACAACAACCCCGAGAAGTTCTTGAAGGAGAACGACCAGTATGACACCCTCACAGTGGGCAAGTACTGCGAGAAGCGGGATCCCAACTTGGCCTACATCGCCTACCGCAAGGGTCAGAACGACCTGGAGCTCGTCAACATCACCAATGAGAACGCCATGTACAGGCTTCAGGCGCGGTATCTCCTTGAGCGGGCAGACAGAGAACTCTGGATGTTCGTTCTTAGTGAGAACAACCTCCACCGTCGCTCTGTGGTCGACCAGGTCATCGCAACTGCCGTGCCGGAGTCCACGGACCCTGCCAAGGTTTCTGAGGCTGTGTCGTGCTTCCTGAATGCCGATCTCCCTGCAGAGCTCATTGAGCTCCTGGAGAAGATCGTCTTGGAGCCGTCGCCCTTCAGCGACAACCAGAACCTCCAGAACCTGCTGATCTTCACCGCCGCGAAGGCGGACAAGGCCCGTGTGATGGACTACATCCACAAGCTCGACAACTTCTCATCGGACGAGATTGCCAACGTCTGTATCGAAGTGGGCCTGCACGAGGAGGCCTTCGAGGTCTACAAGAAGATCGACAACAAGGAGGCTGCCGTCAACGTTCTTGTCGAGCACGTCGTGAGCATCGACCGTGCGCAGGCATATGCCGAAGAGGTCGACATCCCGCAGGTCTGGAGTAAGGTGGCTAAGGCTCAGCTGGACGGCCTCCGGGTCAGCGACTCGATCGACTCGTACATCAAGGCCGAGGATCCCAAGAATTACGAGGAGGTCATCGAGATTGCCGTCGCGGCAGGGAAAAACGAGGAGCTCATCAAGTACCTCCGCATGGCCCGCAAGACGCTTCGCGAGCCTGCTATCGACACCGCTCTTGCCTTCTGCTACGCCCGGCTCGACCAGCTTGCTGAGCTCGAGGACTTCCTGCGGGCCACCAACGTCGCCAACATCGAGGAGTCTGGAGACAAGGCGTACGCCGAGGGTCTCTTTGAGGCGGCCAAGATTTTCTACACCAGCATCTCGAACTGGGCCAAGCTCGCTACCACCTTGGTGCATCTCGCGGACTACCAGGCCGCGGTGGACTGCGCGCGCAAGGCCAACAACATCAAGGTCTGGAAGGAGGTCCACGAGGCGTGCGTGGGCAAGAAGGAGTTCCGCCTCGCTCAGATCTGCGGTCTCAACCTCATCGTCGACGCCGAGCAGCTGCAGACCCTCGTCAAGCAATACGAGCGCAATGGCTACTTCGACGAGCTCATCAACCTGCTCGAGCAGGGTCTCGGCCTCGAGCGTGCGCACATGGGCATGTTCACCGAGCTCGGTATCGCGCTGTCCAAGTACCACCCGGAGCGCCTGATGGAGCACCTCAAGCTCTTCTGGAGCAGGATGAACCTGCCCAAGATGATCCGTGCGTGCGAGGAGGCCAACCTGTGGCCCGAGTTGGTCTTCTGCTACTACCACTACGACGAGTTTGACAATGCCGCGCTCGCCGTCATGGAGCGCCCCGAGAACTCGTGGGAGCACCAGCAGTTCAAGGAGATCACGGTCAAGGTGGCCAACCTCGAAATCTACTACAAGGCCATCAACTTCTATCTCGAGCAGCACCCCTCGCTACTCACCGATCTCCTGCAGGTTCTGACGCCCCGGATTGACGTCAACCGTGTGGTCCGCATGTTCCAGAAGTCGGACAACCTCCCGCTCATTAAGCCGTTCCTGCTCAACGTGCAGACGCAGAACAAGCGCACCGTCAACGACGCGATCAACGACCTGCTCATCGAGGAGGAGGACTACAAGACGCTGCGCGACTCGGTCGAGAACTACGACAACTACGACGCCGTCGACCTCGCCGGCCGCTTGGAGAAGCACGACCTGGTGTTCTTCCGCCAGATCGCGGCCAACATCTACCGCAAGAACAAGCGGTGGGAGAAGTCGATCAACCTGTCCAAGCAGGACAAGCTGTGGAAGGACGCCATCGAGACGGCCGCCATCTCGGGCAAGTCCGATGTGGTTGAGGAGCTGCTCCGCTACGTAAGTTCCTTGCTCTCTGTCTTTTACCACTCTTACATCCAGCGTACTAACCTCCCGCCCCTTAGTTTGTCGACATCGGCAACCGCGAGTGCTACGTCGGCATGCTGTACGCCTGCTACGACCTGATCCGGCCGGACGTGGTGCTGGAGCTGTCGTGGCGCCACGGCCTCAACGACTTCACCATGCCCTTCATGATCAACCTGCTCTGCCAGCAGACCAAGGAGCTGGCGACGCTGAAGGCGGACAACGAGGCGCGCAAGGCCCGCGAGAAGGAGCAGGAGAAGGTCGAGGACAACACGCCCATCCTCGGCGGCAACCGGCTCATGATCACGGCCGGGCCGGCCGGTGGGGCGGCGACGCCCGCCGGACCCTACATGCAGACCAACGGGTTTGCGCCCCAGCCGACCGGTTACGGCTTCTAGAAGGTTGCCCCGGTGGTGTTCGAGTGCCCGTGCCTCTATGACCCAACCCAGGGGCGGTGGTATTATCCGCTGCAGACGCTGGCGGAGGTGGGGATGGGAAAGCCGATGAAGGTGGTGGAGCTGGGCGTGGTGCGGTCGGTCGATTCTGGGGTTTTGAGCAGGCGGGCGGTTAAAAGGGGGGATGGCGGTGGTGAGGGTGGTGGGGAATGCGGTGTGCTAGGCGAGAACGTGGCTTCATCTCATCTTAGAGCTGATTTTGGCACGTTCTCATCATGGATTTGAAGGGTTTAAATGAGTGAGTGGGCGAGGGGGGATTCCCTGTGCTACTACTGTGGCAAATATCTGTATGATAGCTCTTTTCAATCGTCTGCAATCCGATCTTGGTGCCCATTTTACATTCACTCAACTCCCTCACTTATGCTCGGCGTGTCGAGGCCCAGACATCCCGACTATTTACACAAACCAGCTGACCTCATGATCCACCAACCCTCATCCCACTGACGCCAAGCCGGAATCATGGCAGCCCAAAGCTAGATTTGCAACAGGATCAAGCGCAAGGCTTTCTCCCTCGGTGTGTTGGCGAGTAAGTTCGTTTTGAAGGTGGTGAGCCTGATGGATGGAGCAGGCAACCACAGCAGACCAGTTGCGGTTCTCGGGACTGGTAAGTGGGGCGGGCTCCTTAGTGGGTATGGGAACGTCTTGTGGATGGGATGGAACGGGTGCGCTGGTGACATCATGCACTGCCGACTGTCTGGCACCTCCGTCCCTTCCTGTTGAACTCAACGACTAGGTACAAAACAAACCCGAGCCCAAACAAGTATTTGGTAAGTTCTTTAACTTTGCTTTTGCACTCTGTTTGCAGCCCGGTTTTTAGCTCCGTTGCGTTTCATCCGAGCTTCAGTCTGGAAGAGTGAGTGCACTACGTTGACAGTCCTCTTCGACTCAATCTCACTCAGGTACTGGGTAAGTGAATGGTGGCTCACTTGTCTGTTCCCCGTGTCATCTGAGTAATGCTCAAAATTCTCGATCAGTTTCTGTTCATCAGAAGATCAACAAACGTGATATCAGGATGGCTCTGGCTACGATTGAGATGGAACCGCCTGCTGACCGACCGTTCATCGACCAGTCCCCAACATCTCCAATCTACCGCCTACCCGCCTTGACAGCGCTGAGCGGGAATGACTCAAGCCCTTTCACCTCACGCGCCTCTGCCTCCTCCCGAAATGTCGGCTGCGACCAAGGAGATGCTGGCCCGCGTGCGCCAGATGGTGCCGCCCATGCTGGAGAAGTTCCATAAGGGTACGGTTTGCTTCCTGTGCTCTCTGTCGGTCTGTCTGTGACGGCTGGTCGACTTCACATACATCAAGGGAAGGTGTTGTTTGAAGAGGATGGGCAGAGCTAGTTGATGCTAAGGAGGATGGTGATGTTAGCCATCATGATGACGAGCTGACCGAGTGCTTGGTTGCAGGCCAGCTGGGGCGTATCGGTGTCATCGGGGGCAGCGAGGACTACACTGGAGCCCCCTACTTCAGCGCCCTGGCCTCAGCACGGCTGGGCTGTGATATGGCAAGTTCTTCCCCCGCCACAACACATGAAGTCAACAAAACTAACCTCCCCATCCCAGTCCCACGTCATCTGCACCCCCTCCGCCGCAACCGTGATCAAGTCCTACTCGCCCAACCTAATGGTGCACCCACTGATGCGCTCCTCCCCCTCCGCGCCCTCGGGCCCGGTCACGCCCGCCTCGTCCGCCGACACGGACGCGAAGCAGATCGCAGCGCGCATCATCCCCCTGCTCGACCGGCTGCACGTGCTCGTCATCGGCCCCGGGCTGGGGCGCGACCCGCTAATGCAGGACACGTGCGCGCTGGTGGCGGCCGCGGCGCGCGACCGCGGCATGCCCATGGTGCTGGACGCGGACGCGCTGCAGCTGGTGCAGCGCGACCCGGCGCTGGTGCGCGGCTACGGCCTGGCCGTACTGACGCCGAATGTGGTCGAGTTCGGGCGCCTGACGCACGCGCTGGGCGTCGACGAGCAGGTGCAGAGCGCGGCCGCGCAGGAGGGGGGCGAGACGGCCAAGGTGGAGGCGCTGGCGCGCGCGCTCGGCGGAGTCATGATCGTGCAGAAGGGTCCCCGGGACAGGATCAGCAATGGGACGGTGACGTACACAGTGGATCTGGCGGGGGGGAAGAAGAGGAGTGGTGGGCAGGGGGATACACTGACGGGAAGTATTGCTACGTTCTTGGGGTGGAGGAAGGCGTATATGGATGGCATTTGGGAGACGGGGAAGAAGCTGAAGGACGAGGAGCTGGTTGGCTTGGCTGTGTTTGGGGGCAGCGCCATCACGAGGGTGAGCTGTTACCGACCTTTCTTCCCAACCTACTCGCTACGAGACTAACGAACGGCGGCAACAGGAATGCTCACGGCTCGCGTTTGCGAAAAAAGGCCGGAGCCTGCAGGCCAGCGACCTCACCGACGAGGTGCACATGGCGTTCCTGAACCTCTTCGGGGAGGTGGATGACGACAACAGCAGCAACGATGCAAGACTCTGAGAGGAGGCATCCTGCTCTTGAGATCCCTCCCCCCCCCGGTCGTATGCCGGTTTGCGCGGGCAAGCGGGAACGGGAGCGGGAACGGGAGATCGCCAGCACTCTCATCTCCGCAGGGCCCGCCGTCGTGCCCTCGTTTTCGGCCTTCGTATTTCGGCCGACCCGTTTGTGTGGGCGTACATGTACGTACATATCGCATCACGCATCGCGTTCGGGAAACACGATCGGCCTTTCGCAGGCGTGAGCTGCGCACAGACACGGAGGGGGCGCACCCTCCATTCGCGGATGCCCCTGAAAATCTCTCCGGAGACGAGATCGTAGGTAGCTGAGAGCATAGCGCGAAGCCTTTCTCATGAAAAACAAACTGGTGGCCCCGTGTGAAAGAGTCCAGACGCGCTTTACCAGTAGCAGCCCACTGCTCCCCTTTACAGACTCGGGTCAGTTGTCGTCTGCCTGGCAGCTCAGGCAGAGGCCGAAAAACGAAGAAGCAGCGGGGAAAGAGCCTGAGAGATCGGAAGCAGAGACTGGTGCCCACGGACTTGAGTGGTTACACCCGTCCATTTGGAAGGGAAGCGCACGAGATCGGGCTGCAGCTAGCCTCGGGGAGATCCCTCTTACAGCAGCGCGCCAGGCCGCGCCTCTCTTCGGCCTAATCTGACAGCAGGAGGATGGCGCTACTGCCGCAAGGGATGTCGTTTGTTTACAGGTGAGAATCGGAGATGGGTGTTTGAGTGAGTGTGTGTGTGTGTGTGTGGGCTGCCTGGATGACAGAGCTTGCTTTTCTCTTCCTCGTTGTGGGTGCACGTGTGCGTCCACGCCTGTCTTTGACAGCTGAATCAAACCCAAGACTCCACCGAGTCAAACGCCGCCGTTGATCCAGGGAGCTGGAAGCGAACACGCCCGTAGCAGCCGCAACAAGCTGGGATGGGGGTCGCTTCGAGGAGCTGGGGGACACTGAAAGGGTTCAACAAGGGCGGGAGCGTGTGTCTTGGTGTCTTGCCCCAGCCGAGACGGGCAACGCACGCACATGGAAACGGACGGTGGCTGAGACATGCGCAGTCCAAGGGGCCCAATGGGGCACCGACGATCCGGCACCCGCGCCCGAATGCTCTCTCGCTTTGCCATCGACAATGTCTACTGTGTATACTGTGTACGCCCGTACGTTCTCGAGCGGGGTAGCTACCCAGAATTAGCGACTTGTGCTCCCAGTTGCGAAGACTTACGTCGACGTTGTAAGTTGGAGTTCGTATTGCGAAGCTTTGCGTGCTCAAAAAGAGCCACAACAACCCCACGCTGCTCGAGCTAGAATGTTTCCGTCCGCGGGCTGGGGGTCTCGAGCTAGAGCCGCTAGAGCCTCCCCGGGCCCAGAGCTACGGATCCCGGGAGTGTCAATTGGCCGGGGACGGCGGCCGGAAGGCTGGGTGGGTATGATCCCAGCTCGAGCTTCTCGGAGCTCGTTCCGCTAGCCAAGTGCAGCATCAGCCGTCGATCCTCGCAGCGGCACATCGCGACTTGCAAATGACGCGATGCTTCGTTCCAAGATGCTGAGATCGGATTGTTGGGCGCAAATGTCACCGCAAAGACGGGAATCCTCACTGCCACGACGATGTTTGGTGGCGAATGTCTGGGGAACCGGCGCCCGCGATGCAGACATCCGGCCGGGTGGCCAAGTAACGTTGACTGCTCCAGAAGCAAAGTCGCACAGGAGCACACAATCATGGGCCGTTCTTGTTGGCCGCATTCGTCTCGTCAGCCGTACCGGCCGAAAAAAAAATTGAGTTAGGGAGCAAGACAGCAGGAGGCCAAACGGCTCTGTCCCGTCATCCGCCACCAGAAGCAACGGTTGGGTGGATTAAGGTTATCCTTTTTGAAAGCGGACCCCTCTCTGGAAGGAGCGGTTGCCGGAGCTCGAGCACACGGGTCGAGCTCCATCAGCGTGGTGTTGAGTGGTTGAACTACTGTGGCCGATAGAGACTGTTCACACCGCTGCGGTCTGTCAACAAGGAGGGCAAGCACTGGCCAGCCCTTGCTGCCAGGACTCATGGAGGGTAGCTGGGTAGGTAGAGTGGTATGCAGGATGTGACGAAGAGGGGATGCTGCATTGCCGGCTGTTTAAAAGAACCTGGAGATTCGAGCCGGCAGGGCGATTGGGCCTTTGGAGAGGAGCGACTTCGAGAGGTGCATGAGCCACTGGACCCGGCAGCGCACTCATGCGAGGTCGATCACCACCATTGTGCTGGGCCCGAGGGAAACATGAGAGATTGTCTCGAACGGGCGAGGCCACGCCTTGCAGGGGCAGCTCAAGTCCCAACGAGCTGACGGCGGCGGGCGCGCACTCCCGCCGTGTCAGCTTTCCCACGCTGAGCTCACAAGGGCCCCGGCGCATGGAAGGCGACGTTAGCGCGGGCGTTCAGGGTTCTTGATCTTTCTTTTCGAGTATTTTTGGTTTGTGTGCGTCGCTTGTTCGGTTCCACCTTCAGTCTGTCCACTATGAGATAGCGCTTCGGCGAAGCAGGTGATTTGAGTTGGTGTTGACGAAGCTTATGTGAATGTCGCCAGTCAAACTCTTGATGGCGAGCGAGAGCTGTTGCTGGGGGTCGTTGTTGCGGAGGGGAACGTGTGGGGTGGGACGGCTGGGAGAAGGTTTGGCTCAGCCGTTGCCAGTTATGGAGCGAAGGACTCGAAGCGACGCAGGTGACTGGCCAGCTGACAGCCTCTTTTGCTGACAGCAGCAGAGCAGGCAACAAGCTCCAACAAGCTCCATGGCCTGCGAACGCACGTGCGTCGAGGACAGCTTGGCCAGTGGCCCCTCCTCTTTTCGTTGTGAATGCAACTCCACTTAACTTCCACATCTCGAATCGCCGAATCTGCACTCTGCATTGCTTTTTTCTCAGGTTTTCCCCCCTCGCACACCATGGCTGCTAGCCGTTTGTCGCCATCCTTGCGAGGGGTTGGGGACCGTACAGTGCCATTGTCAGCGTTAGTATTTGGAAAAACAAGAGTCCTGCCTGCTTTCGGCCCTGGTGGTGTTGGCGTGTCAGCGTGTGCCTCCTCGCGGAGGGCTGCGGCTGTCTTTTTCTTCTTCTTTCTGTCTTGGCCGCCGCCGCCGCCGCCGCCGCCCCTTCGTTCGTTCATTACCGTGTCCCAAGCACACACATACCATACTGTGCATCGCGCAGATTACCCCCCTGCCCTGCTACTCAAGAGACAAAAGAGGTCTCACTGTGGAACAAGGGTGTCAAACCGACGAGTCATTGAATCATGATGCCGTCGTTAGCTTATGGCTGTCTCGGTTTGGATCACTTGCAGCTCGAGCCCTGTCAGTCACAGGCCGTCGTCACTTGTTGATGGAAAATGGGAGGAACTGCGTTACTATTAGTCTCTTGTTTGCCTGATGCCATGATGTCTTCCGCCGTTGAGTTCGCTCCCTTGCTCTCTTCCCTCTCCTTGTCCCCCCTCCCCTCTCAACAACTCCTTGGCGACCTAGCCACGCACGTTGTCCACTCTGGACCCTTTTCCCTCTCGAATCGCCTGCCACAGTCCGACAAAGCAACGGCTGGCAGACCTGCTTGGGCCCCTTCCTTCCGTTTGCTGCACGAACATCCACCAGGCCCGGGTTCTGGCGGCATGTGGTGCTGTCGTTTATATACAGCTCATTGGACCCTGATGCCCTTAGCCCTATCTCGACCCCAAGGCATATAGCACTACCGTTTCTTTTGCTCCTCCTTGGTGGGGGCGGTCGGGTCGACCCTCGGTACTCTCTGGCCACTTTTTTTGGTTGACATGACGATACCACTTCAACAAGCGCGATAAGCACAGCAGCAGTGTGGTTGCTTTTTGTCTGTTCCTTTGCCTTCTCGCGCCATTCCCGCCGGAAGATCCGACCCATTCCCTCGGGATCCACGAGGCCGTGCCCAGGAAGTGCCAGTTGGAGGGATTTATTAAAGTTCGGCGACCGTCGCCTGCCTGTGTGTGTGTGTGTGTGAAGGGGCGAGCGAGCCGGACTTCTTCATGAAAGGCCCGGCTGCTGGCCACTCTCTTCGGACCTCCATTCTTTCTCCCGGCCGCATCGACACCCTTCTGCGACCTTCGGGAATTTCTTCGTTTCGTTGTGAGATCGGATTCCGCTTCCCACCTGTTGTGGAATCGCTTGTCGAACCCGGCTGCAGTGCCCGTCATTCGTTGTGCGTGAGCGACCTTTGTATCACGAGCCACCAAGCAGCAAGTTTCGAGTTTACCGTGGCCATCCACGCCTCCGCCGGCCCCATCTTGTGTCTCGCACGCGAGACATATTCCACGATATCCAACCCCACCCAGCCCGGCCGGAAACTGATCGACTTTTCCGCCGCGATTTGAGGTTCCAGCATAAAAGCGAGTCTCTTGCGGACCCTAGTCAAATCCGGTACGTTGTCTCCGTCTGTCTCTTGGTCTCGCATGTCGGTCTTGTTTCTAGTTGCTGGCGTGCCATGTTGCTGATTCCGACTTTTGCAGCGTGGTTCACGCTCCAGACGCACCATGGCGACGGGCTTCGAGAAACTGGACAAGCAGCTTGATCGGCTGGAGAAGCTCTTTTCCAGGAGGAAGAGGTCCGCCGAGCCTTATGACCTGGGTGCATCCGGATACAGGCCTGCGACGCCAATTCCGTTCCTGGCGGAGCTGGGCGCTACTTCTCAGACATTTCCTCAGCCATCATACATCAGGCCTACGTCGTCTCGCATGGTCGCCAGGGAAGAGGTGCTGTTGACGCCTAACTCGGCTCGGCGGGCTAGGAGCCTCCCGGAGTCGCCCAGCACGTCTCGTCTCCCAGTCTCGACGTCGTCGACCGACATCAGGAAGCCGATTTGTCCGGAAACCCCCGAGAAAGACGCTCGCAGCTCCCCGTCGTTGTCTCCGCTGGGACCTGATATTCCCAAGAGGTCCTCCTCACTGTTCACTGGCGGGAGCGCAAATGACACCCTGTCAGAGCTTCTTGGCTTCAGCTTCCCGGCTGTGCCGAAGGAGACCACCAGCAGCTCGCCTCCTAGACGCCGTTCCAGGTCGACCTCGAAGTCGACAACGCGGTCTTTCTCGGGATCCGTTTCTCCGAAGGCCCGGGTTGACCGGAAGCGGTACTCTGGCGGCGAGATCGGCTCGCCTCTTGTACAGCAGCAAGAAACTGCGGGCCATCAAATAGCCGTCCAGAAAAAACAGCCTGTCGGGTACGTGCTGTTTCCTCGGGAAAGCCAATACTCGGGAGTGGCACCGCGGGTGCAGGCAGCCGCGCCTCCCTCGCCTAGGCTCATGCCGCTGCTTGAGCCCGAGCTTGATGAGCTGGACGACGACAGCAACAAAATATGCGAGACGCCTAGAGGACCGTTCGTCTCCCGGGCCGCCATCAAACATCACCGCACGTCCATGCGCAAATCTCGTCGATTCTCCAAGCTGCCGGTTGCCAAGCGCCCTAACCAGGACCCAATTCTCAAGGAGCCCAGCGTCACCGACTTCCTGGCTCTGAGCGACGATGACATCGCCGACGAACATACCGCTTCCCGCACTCTAAGCTCGTCATCGAAACCCCCGACATTCGCATTGCCACCCGACCCTTCGTCGGCCGCCACACCACGCCGAGCGCAAGCCAGCCACCCCCTCCTCACCCTTTCACCCCCGCTTGCCAGCCGGCCGGCCGCTTCGGCGGCGTTTGAAGCGGCTCGGATTGCTACAAAGTATCACTTTGACCTTGTCTACGTCGTCAACCTATGGCCAGCCCAGATGCTCCGTCCCAGCCGCTCCTCTCCACTCAACCAAATGTGCGGCACGCCCGTCGCCACGTCTCCCACACGACTCACCACCCCGACCCCACCGCCCGCGAGCCCGGTCTCCTACACCTCTGGTGACGACAGCGCCTCCGAAAGCCACCCCCAATCTCCCCGCGACAGCGCTCGCAGCGGCATGACCGGCCGCCTGCTCGCCGCCTACGGCCTGCCCGCCATCATGTCCCCCTTCCGCATCTCGGCACCTGTCCACCAGAAAGTCCTCCGCACGGAAGGCTGGCTCGAGTACCGCAACGAGACAGGCGCGCAGGACGAGTTCGCGCGCGGGTACAGCTGCTCCTTCTACACGGGCTACAGCCCGTCGCGGCGCCGCGACGCACCCCAGGACACGGTCACGACGCCGGACGGCAAGCGTAGGAAGCTGCTGCGCGCCCGGCCGGCCAACAGGGGGATCGTCTTCGCCGCCTTCCGCATGCCCCGCGAGGACGGCGCGCCGTGCGGCGGCTGCAGTACCGAGGAGCTCGACGCCCTGTACAAGGACGCCGAGGCGCTCGTCGACATGTTAATCGAGATCCACATGACGCAGCGCCAGCGCTCCGTGCCGGGCACGCCGCTGCGGTGCATGGGCGGCGGTAGCGGCCGGGCGGTGACGCAGGGCGCGCCGCTGATTGCCACGTAGGCATTACTTTTGCCGTGTCGGCGATCGGCCGTTGCTTTTGCAGAGGTGGATTACATCATGGACATTATGGCGTGGCCGGAACTCCTTCATTTCGCCGGTTGACCGGCACAAGCAAACTCGAGCTCAGAGAAAGGGAAACTATACCCTGAAGGACATTGAAACTTGACTTTCGTGGCCCTTAGCGGGTTGGGCGTAAGGAGGATTTCTTTTCACCCCGGTCCTTGAGGTTGTACCCCGGACGCCAACATCACAACGGGCCTTTGGCCTTCGGTAGCTACTATTTCCTATGTCACGATGAGATGAGCAATGCGAAAGGGACGGATGGAAGGGATGGATCGATGCCGGGGGCAGTAGCATTTGAGTGGATATTTGCCTTCTCATTAGCAAGTCACGAGTGGATGGCAATGGAGCAAAATTCGTGCTTTTGATCTATGCATTTGTTCTACAACTATCTGACCATGGTGTTTCACTGTCGGAGTAACCAAGACGATGAGTCGGTTCCTGCTCAGAAGACCCATTGGAACCGTGGCCTAGCAGGCTGTCCAAGACTCGCTGTGGGAGGCACGGCCTCGCTCCCTCAAATTCGAGGTTCATGCAAGATTGATGAAGGGTGCGTAGCAACAGCCGTCACGGTTTTCAAGGGATTGGTAAGCCGGCATAGGCGCCGGTCGGTCTCTGAGGCCGCGGCTCGACTGATATTCTCAGATCGAGCACGAGTGACGAGCAAGGAAACTCACTCAGGTATAGGATGCTGCGTTACAGACATGTCCCGAGAAAAACCAACGATCCCACTGCCGCATGAACCAGCAGGAGTCATTCCGTCCCAGAATGCCCCGATTGTGTGCCGAGCCTGAAACTCCTCCACTCCCTTTAAATGCCGTTTTTGTATGTCCACCTTCAACCCCCTCCCATCACACCCCGCCAAGTTCCGCACATTTAGCGGACAATGGCGTCGAAGCGCTGCTTGAACCACTTGACGGTGTCGTCGCGGGTGATGCGGTGGCTGGCGCCGATTCTGCTCTTGGCGCGGCGGCGGCGGGCGACGCGCTCGCCGGGGCGGGTCATGCAGCAATAGAAGTCCATGCCGTAGATACCGATGCCCGGGTCGTACTTGATGCCCAGGTCGATGTGCTCGCTGATGCCGAAGCCGAAGTTGCCCGTCTCGCTGAAGTTGCGCTTGCGCAGCTCGTACTCCTTCACCTTGAGCCCACGCTCCAGGATCTCCTCGGCCTTGGGGCCGCGCACCGTGACGTGCACGGCAATCTTTTCGTTACGGCGGATGCCGAACGTGCGAACGGTGTACCGAGCCTTGCCTGGGAAGAGGTGGGTGCATGTCAGTATGAGAGAATTGGGATTTGGCATTGAGAAATTCCTGGGAGAAAACATACTGTACACCGGGGTCTGACCGGAGAGCTGCTCCAGCACCTTGGCAGCACGGGTCAGTCTGTCACCAGACTCGCCGACCGAGATGTTCAGGACGAGCTTCTGGATGCGGAGCTCGCGCATGGGGTTCTGGGCCTTCTCGGACTGATCATCGCGTTAGTGAGCACTCATGCACTATCTTGAAGCATTTCGGCTCGTACCATGGCGGCGGTGTTGTCGATAATCCAGCACTGGGCGATTTGTCGATGAACCAGAAATTTGGGAAAGTGAGGCCGATTTTCCTCCTCTGAATTTGAGATTGTGCGTGTGGGGAATGGCTTGCCTGCCGATAACTCGCCAATGGAGCTTGGTGGGGGACAGACTGTGGCGTCAGTGCTTCAATCCTGAGCGGTGTGGCTTACGCACTGCAACAGCGCTGTGGCTAGAGTGCCCAAGCTCTCTCAGCCTCGCGGTCAAATTTCCAGGCCAGGCTCGCTCGTCTCCAGGGAGCGCCAATCCACCAACCGCTGCGCGTCACCCTGAAGCCTCCACCAAGAGCACGAGGAGGACCGCGGCCGACGAAGCTGTAATAACTTCGTCGATAAACAACCCCAATTTTTGCAAACCTGAAGCTACTCTGTAGCATCTTGCCGCCAAGATGTCGGCAACCAACAAGCAAGGCAAGATGGTGAGTTTGAGCTCCGCCCGGCGCGCTGCATGCATCAATCATTGTTGACGTCGGAGAACTGACAAAGTGCACCTCCTTTAGGCCGGTTACGTACGTACCTCGCTGTCCGCGACGGCTACCATGCGACTATGTCAGAGTACTGACCCTTCGATTTATCCAGATCAACTACCGGATGCGCGCCACCCTGAACGATGGCCGCCAGATGACCGGTCAAGTGTGTTGTCCCGTCTCCTCCAACAATTGGGACACTCCACTAACGTTCTCGATCAGATGCTGGCATTTGACAAGCACATGAACCTCGTTCTCGCCGACACCGAAGAGTTCCGCCGAACCAAGCGCAAGCAGAACAAGCCGGCCGCCCCCGGCGCGTCGTCCTCGGCCGGACAGGTCGTCGAGCAGGAAGAAAAGCGGACGCTGGGTCTGACGATTGTCCGGGGCGCTCACATCGTCTCGCTGTCGGTTGAATCGCCACCGCCCGCGGATCCCAGCGCGCGTCTGGGCAAGACGACGGGTGCTGGCTTCACATCAACACTTACGGCTGGCCCTGGCGTGGCGCGGCCTGCGGGACGTGGTGCGGCTGCGCCCATTTCTCTAGCCGGCCCTGCTGCTGGCGTAGGCGGTGCTGCTCCTCCTCCATTCCCTGGTTTCCCTGGTGCTCCTGGCTTCCCTAGCCGCGGCGGTCGTAAGTTCAACTGTCTCTGACTCTCTCTCGTTCTTGCGCTAACCGTGGATTAGCTCCGCCCCCGGGATTTGGTGGTGCCTTCCCTCCTCCGACTGGTTTCCCTGGCGCCCCTGGTTTCCCTCCTGGATTCCCATCTGGCGGTGCCCCGCCCTCCGGTTTCAACCCGCCGCCACGGAGATGAGGGTGGTTCATGTCACTATTGCCCCGGGTCACATCTCGCGCGGGGCTCATGGAAGGCCTCTCCACGAGGTTTCAACTGCGCTCGGTATCTTGGGCTCAGGCTGGATATCTCTAAACAGATTCACGAAGCATGGTTGGGTTGGACGGCGTTAAGGGGTTAAGAAAACTGCGACTAGAAGTGAATCGCAGCTCTGTTGAGCCTTGGCACACATCTGTGCTTCTTCACAATGCGTGACACTGCTGATTGAACTATGAGAAAGGGAACATCTGATACAGTACAATACTACATATCTGAGTAATCCCCAGCTGGTTGCGCAGAGGAGAACCGCCGAACCAGCTTGCATCATCATCCCAAGCCGGACAAGCAGGGGTCGGGGGTCCGTGCGGGACCTCCGAGACCCCAATTTTCTTGCGAACGGCTTGTCCGATTTCGAAAGCTAAACAATCCATTCCCGACCACACCGTGAAGCGTGACCGCGACGAAGGCTACGCCAACCCAAACACTGGAGTGAAAATGGCCGCCGTTGTAAAAGCGATCAACGCCAAGATCAGGGCGCACCCCGTCCTTAACTATGTGTGCTCCACACGTGAGTTCCTACCCTTTTCTCTCAGCCTTGCACCAATTCCCAAGACAACCGGCCGGTGATCGGACAACCGCCGATGACGTGCGGCTGCTCGTTACCCAAGCGCATTCCACCACCATGGCGGTTGCCACGATGGGAGCCGTCCAATGCGCGTTCGTACATTCTGGCAGACGCCAATGTCGCGCTGGACATGTCGCAGAGGACCAATTGCTTTGTCCACGACGGCGCAGAGCGTTGCGCCGGTTCTTGCCATGCTGCTTGCTCAGACAGGGCCTCGACAATGACTGACCGCAATGTCGCCAGATTTCTGGGGTCCCGTCTCCAACTTCGGCATTCCCGTCGCCGCCGTCATGGACACACAAAAGAGCCCTGACCTGTACGTCACGTCACCACCCTCTCGCCGCCCGCCCTTCCCAACCGCCCTTCCCCTCCTCCCCAAGCCACGCCATGCCCTCAACAACCTCACCCCCCGTTCCCCTCCTAGCATCTCCCCCTTCCCCAAACCGCCCCACCCACAGCACTCTCTCTCATGGGTATCAGAAACTAACCCTTCCCTATCCCTTCGCCTCCACCCACAGGATCTCCGGCCCGATGACCTTCGCGCTGTGCGTCTACTCGGCGACCTTCATGCGCTACGCGCTCGCCGTCCAGCCCAAGAACTACCTGCTCTTCGCCTGCCACTTCGTCAACGAGGGCGCCCAGCTCACCCAGGCCTACCGCTACCTGCAGTGGACGCAGTGGGGCGGCCGCGAGCAGGCCGGGCTCGCCGGCGCCGTCGAGGGCGTGAAGGAGAAGGCGGCGCAGGTCGAGGAGAAGGGGAAGGAGCTTGTGGGGAAGAAATAAATGGGGGAGGAGAGAAAGGGGGGGCTGATAGTGTGAGAGAAGCTGGGGGTGCGGGAAGGGTGCGGGAGGGAGGATGAGGAGTTGGGATTGAGCAAAACCTTATCGGGGGTTGTCCCACGGAAACAAAGGCCGGGGGGGGAGAAGCGGATGGGTGAGAGGAGAGGTTGGGGCTGGACGAGATATGGGGGGTTGCCCGATTTGGCTTGGGTGATGCCTGTGGGAATGGTACCTCGTATTTGGTGTTTGAAGGTTAGGGACCCGGCGGTCGAGGATGGACGAGCGATCTGTTACTGCCTGAGTTCCACGACCAAGCATAGCGCGCGGTTGGTTGTCTGGGGTGGGTGAGAGCTAAGGGTGTCTGCATTGCTTGGGCTGGTCTACCGACCTTTTCCGTCGCCCGGCGTCTTGCTTGTTTGCTCGTAGAGGTGTACCATGTCACGGCGTTCCTGTAAGAGTTCGACTAGGGGAATGGCGATGTTGGTGACAAGGTGGTCGATACTATCAGTGCTTTCAGACCGGAAGGTTGTTCTCGAGACACTGCGGGAGTACCGGGGCACGTATTTGGCGTTGCGAGAAGATTCCTCGGTCTCCGCGTTGCGAGAGTGTGCCTTCCCAAGCTCGCATTATGGCTTCGCCGCTTCTATAGTCCGAAGGGTTACCGGAATTTCGTGGCTAACTAATCCTTCTTCCGCTGATAGGACAGTCCTCTGTATTTGGTTGGTTAATAACGGCGGACATTTTCGTCAACAGCCCCCTGAGCGAAATCGCTACCAATCAGTCTTGGCCGCCACTCACGCATGAGGGAGATCGGAGATCAGCAGTTCCCTAACTTGAGCGACGTCATGTCTGGGCATGTTCTTATCCATCAGCGCATGCAGTTGTTGTTGTTGGTCGCCCCTTACGCAGCCCCTCAACATACGGACCTCTTCAAACGAGCTCGTTGCAATTCTGGGTTGCCCATGGCAGCATGAAGAGGGATTGCTCCGTGGTGACCGAGAAACTGACCCCGAACGGGACGTCGTGACGTCTCGGAAGTATGTCAAAGAATGTCTGGCGTGAACAATGTAAGGTATACAGGACGACCAGGGCCAAATCGCTGGCTTAGAGCTGGGAGATGCCTTGGTGCTTGGCAACGTGTTGCGTAGACACTGATCTACGTTGCGTTGATATGAGACGACGGGCGGACAGTGGGTGGAGATTTGTCGGCTTACCAGGGTCCGGTGTTGGTACCCATGCGTTCCACTCTTGGAATATGCCGTCTTCTACACAGTACCTAGTACTAATGCATGGTCGACCCGTCTCCAAGTCACTGAGCGCCAGGTTGAGTCTGGGGATGCCCACAGCCACATAAGCGCCGGTAGCAGTTCCAGGAGAAAAAGAAGCTCTGTATTCCACCGTACGAGATAGCTGTCGTTGCCTGAACTGATGGTGTGGTTACCGACACCGATATGCACGTCAAAAACAGGGTTAGGGTAAGGGGGGACCAGCTTTGCACAGTAAAAGTGTGAAATGTTGAAAGAACCCCGCATTTTGAACAACCTCCGTCCTAATCGCTGCCCAGACATGCTCGATGATCATCTTGCAACTATTTCATAGATGAATGACTTGCTAGACGATTCTGACCCCGCACACTGGCTCGACTGCACAAGCGAAGAATCGCACCGAGACAACGAAGGAGATCCGAAGTGCCAAGGACATGGCCAAGCCCGATACAGTTCGCCCCCGACCGACGGCCAAAAATTGCGAGCTCCGGAGCCGGCGCTGGGCCCGGTCACGGATAAGCAGGAAACCTGGCCCAGCATCGTGGGGGTTGAAGGCCCTCCATACAGCATACAGTACGCACGCTACGACCAGGACAAGAGATGGTTTTTTTTTCTCAGTTCACCTGAGCATTTGAACACAAATAGGGTTAGGTCCGCATGTCTTCAGTGCCACTCCGTCATGTTCTAGTACGTAACCGACTTGTTCAACGCTCAACACCGATGTCCCTCCGTGTGAGACGAATGGTGTTCGGGGGAAGTCCCGTGACAAACCTGCGGCTCGGAGGCCAGACATTGAGTTTCGGCCATGCGCTTCTTGCTATCAAGACCAAAGACGGAGATCTTGCTTAGCGGTGTAAGCAAGAGAGATCACCATGTCTCAGATTTGCATGTGCTGTACGCAAATTTCATGGCCCGGCTAATGAGCTCTGGCCTGGGCATCTCGGCGTTCTGCATGGCGCTGCATGTTACGCTGACTGGCTGCGCACACCGACATGTTGAGATGCCGGCCCATCTCGCTCTGACTCTCAAGATCTCAGAGATCTCTGGGCATTCAAGCTTGGCGACAAGGCCGATCACCCTGCCGACAGAAGAGACCGCGAACACCCTAATGTGCTTTCGGTCTTCAACCGCCGCGGTGATTCTCTGTGTTTATCAACCAAGGCAGGATTCCCACGCGTTCCGCTTTAGCGCATTCATCAACAAGCAGCCCACGCAGGTGAGGGATAGCGCCGGCTTTAGGACTTGAATGCCGAACGAAGCAACCCCCTCTCCAAAGCCGTGGGAGGATGGGGGTTGGCCCTAGCAGCTTAGCAAAATGAGTTACGGAGGAGATATAGATTTGCCATGGTTGGCTTTTCTTCAAGCCGCTTGCGTCAACAGTGCGTTCACATGCATGCGCGGCGGCTGCGCTCTCCAAATTGCCCTGCACGCTTAAGCTTAGCGATTGGTGGGCCCCCGCGAGCTCCGATCACAGCTCCGATTTCCAGCTTCCCATTGGCGCGCAGCAACAAGGCTGCGCTCAACCCCACCACGGCCCAGGAGCCAGGTGCCAAGAACAGCGACAGAGATTGGCGACTTGGCCTTTCCAGCTTTGTGCTTCCCTCATCAAACCTCTGTGTTTTGGCCCCGCGTCTCGTAACATGAGGATCGGAGACCAAGAGGAGGAGGGTTTGATAATCGACGGACCGCTTTTGTTCATGCCACACCTGTTACCGGGGGTGCCCGCGTGTGTGAATGGAGGGAGCTGCTGATGACCACGGTTGAGCACCAGGCGGTCTGTCCCACTTGACTTGGCAAAGATCTCGGAAGTCCAGGTCGATGAGTCCGACTAAAATACTCAAGCTGGCTGGACCGGCGCTGGAGCATTGGCAGGGAGCTCAAAAAGACGCTCAACACCCACTCCGGCCCTGCCGTGGCTCGCAAACCGCGCACACCTACCTACCTATCTTCCTGCTCGATATCTCTCGACCGCTCCCTCCCAGTGCTGGAACTGGCACCATGTGATTGTGGTCAACCTTTTCCAGGTTTCCGTCTGATTCGACCCCCCCATAGCTCACGGTCCCCTTTCGCGGTGAGCGAGGGGCATTTCTGATACTGCAGCAAAGGCACTTTCTGTAACAAGAATAGCCGGAGCTTAGCTTCCCACATCTCCGACCCCACCATCCCGCCCATCCCACCTGCTACCAACCCGCCAACCCGCCAACCCGCCGGCGCGTTTCCTACCCCGCCGTCACCGTCATACCAGACCCTTGTCGGGGATCCATCGAGCAGGCGCGCGCGCAACACCCCACCATCCCATTCCCATCCGCTTGCTCTGCTTCTTTTTCTCCCCCTCCTCCCTCTCCTCGCCTTGCTCTCTGTGCCAATTGACCGCCGAACCGAACACCGATCGATTCACCATGGCGGCCGATAAACCGCTGAGCAACTATGAGGACGTCTTCGAGGAGGGCGAGGCCCCCAAGGAGGCCCAGACGGTGCACCGCATCCGTGCCAACTCGACCATCATGCAGCTGAACAAGATTCTGGGTGAGTTGTCTGGTGTTGAGTGCGCCGAGCTCGTGGCGTTCTGCGGGCGCGCAGAGATAAGCCAGGCACCGAGCTGTTCCCGAACCGAGATCCAACCTGCAAACAGAGGCTAATGAAGACGATGCACATAACAGTTGCCAACCGTGGTGAAATCCGTAAGTGCTCCGTGATCTGGCCTTGCAATGTCCTCCAGTTTCGCTAATCAGACATGTGCCAGCGATTCGTGTACGTGCGATACTGATCTCGAACCATTTCCACCTCAACTTGGAACTACATGCTCACCTCTATGTTCCTATCTGCAGATTTTCAGAACCGTGAGTCATAGACCTAAGAAAAAATACCACCCTCAGATGCCTCTGGACCGCGCAAAGATGTGCCTGGAGGCCTTTTGTTTCCCAGATAGCTGACACAAGGTTGTTAGGCTCACGAGCTCTCGCTTCACACCATTGCCGTCTTCAGGTGAATCCGATACCTGCGCTGCCTCCTTTCTTGCCGCCACTAACCGCTCGTAGTTATGAGGACCGCCTTTCGATGCACAGGCAGAGTATGTACAAAAGCACACTCGGTTTGTCTCTCTATGCGACAGCTCACTGACGGGTCCATCACAGAGGCCGACGAGGCATATGTCATTGGCAAGCGTGGACAGTACACGCCCGTTGGCGCCTATCTCGCTGGCGACGAGATCATCAAGATTGCTGTTGAACACGGGGCTCAGATGATCCACCCCGGTAGGCCGATCCGTGATTGATGTCAGCAGAAGGGGCGCAATATTGACAACTGTCTAGGTTATGGCTTCCTTTCTGAGAACGCTGAGTTTGCTCGCAACGTCGAGAAGGCCGGCCTGATCGTGAGTATTCCGGACTCTGCATCGACCAGAATGTTTACAGATGACTGACGTGTTTCTTTGCTAGTTCATCGGACCATCCCCTGAAGTGATTGACGCCCTTGGCGACAAGGTCTCGGCCAGAAAGATTGCCATCGCCGCCAACGTTCCGGTCGTCCCGGGTACCGATGGCCCGGTGGAGTCGTTCGAGGAGGTCAAAACGTTCACCGACCAGTAC
The DNA here is from genome assembly GCA_023628555.1 of Chaetomiaceae sp. R4402. Classification (NCBI taxonomy): domain Eukaryota; kingdom Fungi; phylum Ascomycota; class Sordariomycetes; order Sordariales; family Chaetomiaceae; species Chaetomiaceae sp. R4402. The sequence continues at coordinate 40,755 of JAMAKO010000062.1, read as the reverse complement.
GGGTTCCCGGTTATTATCAAGGCCGCGTATGGCGGTGGTGGCCGTGGTATGCGCGTCGTTCGCGATGAGGCCTCGCTCAAGGAGTCCTTCGAGAGAGCCACGTCCGAGGCCAAGAGCGCCTTCGGCAACGGCACCGTCTTCGTCGAGCGCTTCCTCGACAAGCCCAAGCACATTGAGGTCCAGCTCCTGGGTGACAACCACGGCAACATTGTCCATCTGTACGAGCGTGACTGCTCTGTGCAGAGGAGGCATCAAAAGGTCGTCGAGATTGCCCCTGCGAAGGACCTTCCCACGGACGTCCGCGATGCCATTCTGAACGACGCCGTCCGCCTGGCCAAGTCCCTCAACTACCGCAACGCCGGTACGGCCGAGTTCCTGGTCGACCAGCAGAACCGCTACTACTTCATCGAGGTCAACCCTCGCATTCAGGTCGAGCACACCATCACCGAGGAGATCACGGGTATCGACATCGTCGCCGCCCAGATCCAGATTGCCGCTGGCGCGACCCTGGAGCAGCTCGGCCTTACGCAAGACCGGATTAGCACCAGGGGCTTTGCCATCCAGTGCCGCATCACTACGGAGGACCCCGCGAAGCAGTTCCAGCCCGATACGGTAAGCTTCCAGTTCCAACACAGTGGAGTGAAAGTTGTCGCTGACATGGTTCGCAGGGTAAAATCGAGGTGTATCGCAGCGCAGGTGGCAACGGTGTGCGTCTTGATGGTGGTAATGGATTTGCTGGAGCGGTCATCACGCGTGAGTATACCCCTCGAAAGTTGAGCTGATCCTCAGGCCCGCTTGGAAAACCGTGCGCTGACTCACTCGATGTAGCTTTCTACGATTCTATGTTGGTCAAGGTTATTTGCCATGGCAGCACCTACGAGATTGCGCGCCGCAAGGTTCTGCGTGCGCTCATCGAGTTCAGGATCCGGGGTGTCAAGACCAACATCCCCTTCCTCGCGTCGCTCCTCACGCACCCGACCTTCATCCAGGGCGACACCTGGACCACATTCATTGACGACACGCCCTCCCTCTTCGACCTCGTCGGCAGCCAGAACCGCGCCCAGAAGCTGTTGGCTTACCTCGGCGACGTCGCCGTCAACGGCAGCAGCATCAAGGGTCAGGTCGGCGAGCCCAAGCTCAAGAGCGACATCATCATCCCCGACCTCCTCGATGAGGCCGGTCACAAGATTGATGTTTCGCAGCCCTGCACCAAGGGCTGGCGCCAGATCATCTTGGAGCAGGGTCCCAAGGCCTTCGCCAAGGCCGTTCGCAACTACAAGGGCTGCCTGCTCATGGACACGACCTGGCGTGATGCCCATCAGTCGCTGCTCGCCACTCGTGTGCGCACTGTCGATCTGCTGAACATCGCCAAGGAGACCAGCCACGCCCTGCACAACCTCTACAGCTTGGAGTGCTGGGGTGGCGCCACCTTTGACGTCGCCATGCGCTTCCTCTACGAGGACCCGTGGGACCGTCTGCGCAAGATGCGCAAGTTGATCCCCAACATCCCCTTCCAGATGCTGCTGCGCGGCGCCAATGGTGTCGCCTACGCCTCGCTTCCGGACAACGCCATCGACCACTTCGTCGACCAGGCCAAGAAGAACGGCGTTGATATCTTCCGTGTCTTTGACGCGCTCAACGATATCAACCAGCTCGAGGTCGGCATCAAGGCCGTGCAGAAGGCCGGCGGTGTCTGCGAGGGTACCGTCTGCTACAGCGGTGACATGCTGAACCCGTCCAAGAAGTACAACCTCGACTACTACCTGGACCTTGTCGACCAGCTTGTTGCTCTCGACATTGATGTCCTCGGCATCAAGGACATGGCTGGCGTCCTCAAGCCCCATGCTGCCACTCTTCTCATCGGCTCCATCCGGAAGAAGTACCCCGACCTGCCCATCCACGTCCACACTCACGACTCGGCGGGTACCGGTGTCGCTTCCATGGTTGCGTGCGCCATGGCCGGTGCTGACGCTGTCGATGCGGCCACCGACAGCTTGTCTGGCATGACCTCGCAGCCCAGCATCAACGCCATCCTCGCCTCCTTCGACGGCACGGACAAGGACCCCGGTCTCAATGTCCACCACGTTCGGGCGCTAGATACCTACTGGTCGCAGCTCCGTCTGCTCTACTCTCCCTTCGAGGCTCATCTTGCGGGCCCCGATCCCGAGGTGTACGAGCACGAGATTCCCGGTGGCCAGCTGACCAACATGATGTTCCAGGCTCAGCAGCTTGGCCTCGGCTCCCAGTGGCTGGAGACAAAGAAGGCGTACGAGCAGGCCAACGACCTTCTTGGCGACATCGTCAAGGTCACGCCCACCTCCAAGGTCGTCGGCGACCTGGCGCAGTTCATGGTCTCCAACAAGCTCACCCCCGGGGACGTCAAGGAGCGCGCCGCCGAGCTCGACTTCCCCGGCTCTGTGCTGGAGTTCCTCGAGGGCATGATGGGCCAGCCGTACGGTGGCTTCCCCGAGCCGCTGCGCACCAACGCGCTGCGCGGCCGCCGCAAGCTGGACAAGCGCCCGGGTCTCTTCCTCGAGCCTGTGGATTTTGCCAAGGCCAAGAAGGAGCTGGCCCGCAAGTTCGATGGCTCTGTTACCGAGTGCGACCTCGCCAGCCACATCATGTACCCCAAGGTCTACGAGGAGTACCGCAGCTTTGTGGCCAAGTACGGCGACCTGTCGGTCCTGCCCACCAAGTACTTCCTCTCTAAGCCTGAGATTGGCGAGGAGTTCCATGTCGAGCTCGAGAAGGGCAAGGTGCTTATTCTCAAGCTACTTGCGGTTGGCCCGTTGTCGGAGAACACCGGGACCAGAGATGTCTGGTTTGAGGTTAACGGTCAGTACATAGTTTCTTCCTCCTTTTTACCGAACGAACTAGTGAAGAAGTCTCGTAGCTGACATTGTTCACAGGCGAGGTCCGGCAGGTGACGGTCGACGACAAGAAGGCGTCGGTCGAGAACGTCAGCCGGCCCAAGGCCGACCCCGGCGACTCGAGCCAGGTCGGCGCGCCCATGGCCGGCGTCCTCGTCGAGCTCCGTGTCCATGACGGCAGCGAGGTCAAGAAGGGCGACCCGCTCGCTGTGCTGAGCGCCATGAAGATGGTGGGTTTTATCTGTGCAGTCTCAAACTCCGTGGAATCTCGATTACTGACTCGCTGCAACAGGAAATGGTCATCTCCGCCCCGCACAACGGCGTCGTCTCGCAGCTGCAGGTGCGCGAGGGCGACTCTGTCGACGGCTCCGACCTCGTCTGCCGCATTGTCAAGGGCTGAGCTTGCTCGCTGTTTCGAGTGATTCAGTGAAATGGCTCGCTAGCAGCCTCGTGACAATCTAGCCCTGAGACAATGGACGAACCCAAACTGTGCTGTTCAGGCGACCGGTCTCTTATTCTTGGAGTTTGTGGCTCTGGGACCGCGGGCTGAGCCGGAAACAACTCGGAGTGAAACGAGACGGACGCGGGAACGGCGGCTATCAGGACCACCGAGGGGGGCAGTACACGCCGCCCCTCCGGGTAAGGATGCCGTCTCTGAGAAGTGGCTTGACTACCGCCCCTTTTTCTTGAGGTAGCTTCTTAGGGTAGCCAGTTATACTCGATAGTCCTGCACAGTGTCTGTCTGTTGACCTTGAAGTGAACTGTTCCGATCTAGGAAGAGAGGGGTCGGTGTACCGAGATCTACAAGCTAATAAGACGCCTTCCCGCCGCCCAACAATCCATGTCCGCGCCAGCGCCCATACACAACCATGCGTGAAGTAACTGAGAATCAAAAAAGAACCTGCTCCTCAACAACAGCAATCCTAAGGTATCAAACACTACATCCCACACACAGTAATGTATCCCACACTCCCCCTCCGCAAACACAGCCCCAACCCAACCCCCTTCCCCTCACGCAACCAACCCAACACCCACCCTCTAAAACTTCAAAACCCAAACCCCCCACCACCACCACCCACCCCCGTCCCCAGCGAATCCATGCCACCTACCCCGCCTCCTCCTGCTCCGCCCAAGGGCGGGGTGTACCACATGTCCTGCTGCTGCATGAGGTAGTCCATGCCCACTCCACCATCCACAAACCCGCCCAGAGTCAAGTCCATGGCCTGAGCGAAGCCGTCGCCGAAGTTGGCGTAGTCATAGTCAAAGTCGGCGCTGGCGGGGAATGCGCTGCCCAGCCACGGCATGGAGGAAGAGGAGGATAGGGGGTTGTGTGGTGGTTGTTGTTGTTGTTGTTGCATAAAGGACGGGCCGGGGGTTGGGTTGGGGTTGGGTGCGGACCGGGCGTCGGCTTGCTGGGAGGCCGGTGTGGACGGGTCGTAGGAGAGGGGTGGTCTGTTGAGCCACGGGTTTGGGACGGAGGTGGCGGCGGATGGAGGGAGGACGGTCGGGCCAGGGGTAGGGGTCGGGGTGGCGACGGAGTTGTTCGTCGCTATTTCGGAGAGTAGCTGCAGCGGGGTGCTGGCGGTGGTTGGGTAGTCCGGCTGTTGTGGCGGTTGTGGGAATGGCGTCGGGCCGCCGCGTTCGCTTGCTCCCTGGGGAGGCCAAGACGACGGCGGCGTGCCCAGGTTGGCACCGCCGTTTTGGCTATGCTTCTGCTTGTGGAACCAGGAGCGGATCATGACGAGTACGACGAGGAACTTGACGGCCGGCCGGCTCCTGTCTTCGGCGGCGGTGGCGCGGAACTTTTCGAGCAGGTTGTCCAGGTGCTGCTCGACCTTCATGTTCTCTTTGTTGATAACCTTCCCCAGCTCGCTCTTGGGCGACGACGCGGCAAAGTAAAGCTTGATCAAGACGACGACAGCGTAGGCGACGCGCACAAAGTTGAACACGGGCAAGCAGCGGATGGTGGCGACATCCAGAGTTAGAAACACGTCGAAGATGCCGTCAATGGCCGTCAGACAGGCCGACAGGGCGTTGATGTGCGCCACGGTCAGCGGCGCGTCAGACCCTAGCAGTGGCTCGCTGGGATTCATCCTGGATTCATCCTGGCTCTCGCCGTGTGTGGCGATCTCGTGCATGTAGAGGCTGATGACATGGAAGCTCATCCTGAGCGACGCTGCAAATATCTGAGTCAGCTTTTGAGGCGCCTCGATGGAGAACGAATCCACTTACGCTGCTGCATATCCCTGGGGATGGAGCTGTTGTACCGCTCCAACTCGCGTTCAAACGCCCTCAGCGCATACTGCGTCCTAGCATCCGAGAGATTCGGCGTCGACAAGGGATCGTCCATCGAGAACTGCACGCCGACTTCCTCGGCCAGCTTGTGTGTCCAGACAAGGTGACACAGAAACTTGTCTGTAGGCGCCGCGTCAGGGTGCGACTCGAGCACTTCCATGCACTCAGCGACGAAGGGGGTCCATCGGATGAGGTTGGGGCGGTGCAGCGCCATCGACGTGTTGGTCGCCATGAAGTAACAGGTCAGCCAGGCGCGGCGAGCCTCGAGCGTGGTCGGGTCTGGCGGAGGCAGTTTCCGGAGCGGATGATCCCGCCAGGCGGAGATGATGTGTTTCCTGAGCCCACCCCTCGCCGCCTTCTTCCGGCCCAGGCCGATCTCGATGGCCATGACGGCGGCGATGTGGACCAGCTGGTAGAACTTGAGCTCCTCGAACCGCTCCGGGGGCCAGTACCAGATAACGGCGACCTGGATCGCCTGAACAACCTCGAGGGTCTTGCTGCCGCGGATAATGATGCGCTCGGCCAGCGCCTGCATCAGCTCCTTGGTCAGGAGGCGCTGTAGGATTGGCATCTCGGATGACGCCGCCGCCATGATGGAGAGAAAGAGCAGCGGCTTCGAAGTCCTGAGATCGGCGGCCGTGGTGCCGGGCGGCAGCACGACGCCGGGGAGATGGGGGCACATGTGAGTGGTGTAGCGCATCAAGAGCTCGTTCGCGAGTGTGATGCTTATGATGCCTTTCTCGACCGGATCCGTGGGCAGTGGCTCCTTCACAGGCTCACAGGCAGGCTGCGGCGTGACTGAACTCGAAGCCGACCCGGCGTCCCGCGAGGCCGCTGCCGAGGCAATATCCTCCCCCGAGGCTCTCCTATCATCGAGTTTCCGCTTTTGCCCAGCCAACGCAGCCGCCATCGGCGGGGGCGGGTGCGGCGCCGATGGCTGAAGAGCAGCAGCAGCAGCTGGAGGAGGAGGATATCGGCTCACACTGACCACCTCCTCTTCCCTCCTCGCAGCACCACTTCCAACTGGCTCCGCATCACTCAACCAAGCACCAGCAGCACCCCCACGAACCACGGTCCCCCCATCACCCTCTCCAGCACCCACCCCCGCCGCAGGCGCCCCGGACACGGACCCGCGCGCATGCAAGCTCGCGGTGAGCGCATCGATCTTCTTCTCCAGCTCTGCAACGCGGCTGTCCGTCTTCTTCTGGCGCTTGCGCGTCGGCTGGGTAACCACACAGGCGCGCTTGGCTTTCACGCAGCGGCGGCACGGCCCGTCCGGATCCGCCGGGTCCGGGTCGCAGCGCACCTTGAGGCCACGGCAGGACTCGCAGGCGCGGGGCTTCTTGGGGTCGTGGGGTAGGCCATCGTCGGCGGTGGCGTCTGCGTGTTGGTGGTCGGTGTCGGCATGGGGAGGGGAGTCGGCGTTGGTGGGGTTGTTGGGGTTGTTGTTAGATAGAGGAGGGTAGGCGGTGGAGGTGGTCGTGGATGGGGTCGGCGCGGTGGTGATTGAGCTAGGAGTCTGCGGGGAGAAGGCGGATGCGGATGATTGTCCTGGGTCGTGTAAACTTGAATGCGCGTGTGGGGCGTGCGACGACCACGAAGACGGCGACTTGGCGGTGTTTACGGCAGCATCGTGCACGGCGGCGGTGCGCAACGGCGCCGATGTGGACGAGCTGCTCCCGCCGCGGAGTCGGGGGTCGACCTCCATCTCGGGTACTGCCAGCAAGCTATCGCCCTACCGAGCTAGTGGAGATGCAGCTCGCGTAACAGTAACGGTGGTGGACGGTGGGTGGCGCCGATGATGCTATCGCGGCCTTTGCAGCGGCCGACTGCCGACGTCTGCGTTGGAAGCGACCATGTCGGGGCGCCATCCGACGTTTCCGGAGCCATCGTGGAGATTGACAACAAAATAGAAAAGAGTTTCTCGGTTGCACCTTGGCCAAGCTAGGTTAATTCTGTAGCCTTCCAAGCTGGCATTTCCTTCTTCTCAACGCGGCAGCTGCTAAACTCCGACATGGCTCGTGCGTCAGCCCGGCACCCAGGGGACTGCCAACCGCCAGGCCCTGGACAGGGGGTTGACTTACACCCCTTCTCGCGACCCATTTCCAGGCCCTTTCCAGGTGCAGAATCGAGTAGGACGCCCAACTCTCGCACCATTTCGAACCCGTGCAACCACCGGTGACACAGAAACGTACATACGGGATCATCATTAGGTACCTTATATACTTGTATATCGTCCGCCCCAACCTCTTCCCCCATTCAGAGCAAACTGTGGTATCTCCTCCGCTGGCTGCACCGCAGAATTCGACCAGATCAGGGGAGGCTCTTTTACCTCCCCGCCAGATGGTACAAAGAGACGAAATATGAGAAATGGGATTAAAAGGGAAACCGGCCAAGGAACCATCCAACTCGTGATATACTCGAGAAACAACACAAAGATGAGTAAGAAACGCCCTGCAAGCCAAATCAAGACGTCCCGCTCCGACGACCAGCCGGGAGCCACAGTCCAACACGGTGATGCAGCAGCCCACCTGTCAACAGCAAACACGTGCTCGCTCGCTCGCTCCGTCCAATGCGGTCGTGGGGTAATCAATGCGCCTTGATAGTAAGTCTGCGACATGATACCGGCTCTCGTCCGTCCTCGCTCGCTCGCTCGCTCGCTCCATCGCAATCGTACACGTGTGTATTGCTCGTCGTCGTGGTGATCGTGTGGCGCTCCATCCCACTTGGTTCTTTTCCTCAACAGCATGAAACAAGACAAGAAAAAAGCCAAACAATGAAAGCAAGAAAAGAAACATAAACGGACGTAGAAACGACGGGATGGTATCTTTGCTGAAGAAGAACAGCACCGGAATGGAGGGCGCTGATAGTGAGAAGAAGATGAGAGTCTCCTGGGAAAAAACAACACAAACACAACGTTTAATACTGCGCCTCCTCCCGCAGCCGGCTCTTCGAAGGCTGCTGCGTCAGCGTGCCCATAAACATCGCACTCTCCCGCCGACTGCGGTACGGCTGCTCATACGCCGGCGCCGGCGCCAACCCTCCTCCACCACCGCCGCCCTCATACAGCGGCCGGTCATACCCCGGACTCGCCCTATGGCTGAGCTGGTGCTCATACCCTGCGCCACCACCACCCTCATACGCCGGCCGCATCATCACATGCGCCGCCGCCGGGTCATGGCCCATCATCATATGTCGCTGTTGCTGCTGTTGCGGCGGCGGCGTGGGCGTGCTGCGCGCGTGCATGGTGGCCGCGTTCATCTGCGCCATCTGCTGCATGGACATGACGGCGGGCGGCGGCGTGGGCGTGCCGCGGTGCAGCTGCTGGGCCTCGAGCGCCTCCATCAGGCGCTGGCGGTGCGGCGAGTCGCTGTGCGAGGTGGAGGGCCGGCCGTCGGAGGGGCGGCGCTCGCGCTCCCCTTGGATGAACGACGCCGGCAGCGAGGGGCGGCGCTCCTGCTGCTGCCCGAATTCCTCGGTCACGGGAAGCTCGTACTCGGACGGGTCGATGCCGAAGATGGCTTCGTAGTTCTGCAGGAACAGCGCGAAGACTGGGGCGGGGATGTTGAGGGTGGGCGAGAAGACGATGCCGACGTTGCGAACTGTCATCTTGTTGACGTCGGCGTTGTCGATGATTTTGATAAGGAAGGCGATGAGGTACTTGAGCAGGGCGGCATTGGCCTGCGGCAGGCGCTCGACAAGCTCGGCGAGCGCGGCCATCTTCTCGCGCGGGTTGGGCATCTCAGTCACGGTGATGAAGTGAATACGCAGGTCATTGGTGAGGATCGTGCTGGGCAGCTCGCGCAGGTACATCTTGAGCAGCGACGCTACCGCGTGAATGTCATGGTACTGCCCGTCGGTGAGCAGATTGATGTCGCCCTCGGTATTGAAGCGCTCCTTGAGCTGCTTGATCACCAGGTTGGACCCGCTGAGTCGGAAGATGCCCTCCTCCAGCGTCGCGTTTTTGGCGTCCATGTACTGGATGCACCGGTACACCACCGACGGCAGCGGCACCCGGACGTCCACCGGCGCGTTGTACCGGACCGCCTCGGCCAGCGTCGCGCCGAACACCTGCCGCACCGGCCCGTGGTACTGGTTGGTCGGCTGAGAGCTGCTTGCCTCGCTGCCAAACAGCGACTCCTGCCCGTCGCTCGACGTGCGCGTCTTGGGTCCGAAGCCGAAGAAGCTGCGCTTCCGCGCCTTCTTCTCTTCCTGCGTCGGCGGCGTGAGACCCATGCCCAGCTTGCTGCCCCACGACTCCGAGTGGGAAATCACTTGAGGGTCGCGCGGTGCCGAAATCGTGAACGGCGCGGTTGTCGCGTGGGTCACATGGTTGTGCGTCGCTTCGTGATCCTGCTGCCCGGCTTGCCTCCCCCGGGACGGAACGCCCTGCGGGATATCGCCTTGCTTGGTGGCCTCGTAACTCACGCCGACAAGGGTCTCATCAGCCCCCGCCGCTTGCTGCTGCGGTTGTTGTTGCTGCTGCTTCCCTTGTTGACCATGCGCCTTCTTCTTGCCGTTCCCGCGCTCACCGCCATGCCTTTCGTGTGCCTGCTCCTTCTTAGGCGGCTCCTCGTCTTCCGGATCCCGGTAGTCGATCCAGCGGAGCAAGGCATCGACCCACTGGTCACGCTCCCGATCGCTCTCCGCGCACAAGACGTGCTTCGTCATGCTGCTCGGGTCCTTCTTCTTCGGCTCCAGAATGAGGAACGCATGACGATACTGGTTGTCGCCCTCCTCCGGCGCACCAGCGCCCTGAGCTGGCGACCCGTCGTTGGTGTGGTGGGCTTGTTTGCCGATCTGGGCCTTCTGTAGCTTGATCGTGCCGAGGTGCGCGCCGCCAGGGGTCTCGTAGTACTTCAGATGCGGACCGTCGAGCACGAAGTACCGCGCCTTCCAGCCACCGAAGTTCTTGCCGCGCTTCGTCAGGTAGCCGTTGCGGAATGGCCGCCCGCCCGGTCCGACCTTCTGCGTCTCTGTGTTCGCGTCGCCGGTCGAGCTCCCCGTCTCGTCCGCGTTAGGGGGCAGCACGCCGCTCGACAGGTACTTGCACAGCTCCAGTGCCGTGGCATTGTCCAGCGGCGTGTTGAGCACCTCGTCCAGGTAGTGATTGAGCGCGATGCGCCGGGCGTCGAGCTTGGCCGGCGCGTGGCCGCTGAACAGCGACCGGTCCGGCGTCTTGGCGTTGAAGGTCGCGCACTGCTTTAGCCTCTGGTCCAGCTTGACGAGCGATGCTGAGTCCTTCTCGATCCGCCAGAGCTCCCCGCCGTCGGCCCTCGAATAGACCGCCAGAGTGAAGACCGGGTCTTCCTCCAGCTGCGTCAACGAGAGCAGACTCGCCCGGGACGGCTTCATGCGGGACGAGGCCACCTTGATGTCGATGGACGGGAGCGCGTTGGGCGGCAGCAGCAGGTCCGGATACTCCTCCGTCACGAAGCCCTTGAAGATCCTAGTCCGCTCTATCGGACTATCCGTGCTCGACTTGGTGGGACTCGGCGCTGCATAGCCTTGATCGCCCTGCTTAACGATGTTGAGCGGCCGTGGCGACTTCAACGCGAGGGGCTCGCCCGCCGGAGGCGTCTGAAGGGGAGTATTTGGCGGCAACGGGATAGGCGCCCGCGGGGGACGAGGCGACAAGGGCACCGCAGGGAAGCTGGAGACACCCAATGGTGAGAGCGGCGGGGAGTTCACCGGGGACCGGAGGGCCATGGGCCTTGGGCTCGACGGAAGACCCGGGCTCAGCAAGGGCGCGCCAAGTCTCTGCGACTCCGGAGTGCCGCTCAGGACACCGGCCAGAGACGTAGGCTCCCGTGGCGGGAGAACCTTGGTGGTCTGCACGACTCGCGGACTGGCAGGCATCTCGGCCGAAGACGCCTGTTCCTTGTCGGTGGCCTTGCGGCTGCCGCTTTTTTTGCTCTTCTTCGACAGACTGCGAATCTCGGCCTCCTTCCTAACCAATATCTCGCGGTCGTGTTCATCCTCAGCCCGCGTCCTCCGCCGGCCCCTCCGATCGTCAGCGGTAATCTCGTCCACCTCCAGGATGTGATCGTAGTCGGTGTCGGTCTCGGGGTCCTCCTCCGGGGCAACGGTCGGCTTGGGTTTCGCGTTTTTCAAGATCAACGGGGCCGGTGGAGGCTTCCGCGGCGGAGGCGCAGGAGGTGGTGGAAACTTCGAGGCGCCGTCGTCGGGTTTTGGCGACCGGTCCGGCAGCCCGCTTGGAGGTTGCGGCGGAGGCATCCGTGGCGGCTCGCGGGGTGCGGTCCGGGAAGGAGGGAGAATCAGGCTGATGGGAAGCTCCTTCACCTCCTCTGCCCGTCTGGACGCGACCTCAGCTTCCCGCTCCTGTGCGTCGTGGTCGTACTGGTCGAGTGCGTGCTCGCTCGGCTTCGGCATCGTATGTGAAGGATCAAGAAGTTCACCGACGGTCGACCGGCTTGTTTGGGCAGTCAACTGGTCTGCCGGAGGGGTAATAGGGTACGGGGCTAGGGACACGTCAATGGGCGAGTGCTTGTGGCTGCCGGGCTCCAATGCCGTCGGTGACAGTGGAATCTCCAGCACTCGTTCCGTCGGCGACGGCCCAGAAGCACCCGAGCCCTTACCACCAGTTCCTGGCGCGGCGGGCGCCGGTCCCGACGGTGCCGGTTGCGCTTCGGACCCATCCATAACCTCCTTCAACTTCTTCCTGTATTTCTCCTTGTCTTTCAGCGCACGCTCCAGGTCCTTGTTCAAGCCTAATATCATGGCCCTCTGCTTGTCCACCAGCCTCCAGAGCTGTGCATTCTGCTGCGACTGCGACTGCTTCTCCTTTAGCAGATATTGAATGACCGCCTCGGCGCTGCCGGCCGTCTTGATTAGGTTGGCGATGTCAGTCTCGCCGACGGCGGCGCCGTCTGGGGCCGCCTTGTTGGCGCTGGACCTCGAGGAGATGGCCGAAATGGCGGAATCTATCGACGAGTTCCTCGGCGCGTTGTTCGGGACGGGCTCTGCCCGCTCGCTTGCTGGACCTGCCATGGTCGAGGACTGGCCGGAGAATGATCCTCCAGAAGGCCGGACGGCTACGACGGGATCGGACGCGCTGCGAACTTCATTCGGAAAACGAAGCGAGTGAGGAGACGGAGCCGGTCTGGTATGTCCACGTCAGCGTGCGCTTATTCAACATGTAGGCGCAGCAAGAGCCTCCACCACGAGCCGCACGTACCCAGGGCTTCTCTCGTCGGGCGTGGTGCTGCCGGAGGAATCGCTGTTGTAGTATGTCTTCTCAGACGGGCTCGACTCCTCCGGAGCGGCAGTCGTCACGATACGGGGGACTGCGTCGTGCTGCACGGCGGATGCAGGCCCGGGACTCATCGAGCGAGAGGTGCTTGCGTGTAGTGGACTCGGTGGTGCCGGCGTCCGTCTCAACCTGAATGGACGAACGGGACTGGGTCAGCAGGGGGTGGTTTGGTTGTGGGCACACGCGGGCAGGGTCCGGCAACGAGTCGGGCGAGCTGCGACAGGTACAGCGCAGGTGCCCGAGACACCGCGTCGGGTTCCAATTCGTTCAGGTTCGTGATGTTTGGGCAGCTCAGCAGTAGTGGGGACCACACAGAGCGTCCCAGATGCACACAGTAGCTCAACCTTGGTGGAAAGAACCAGACAAAGAAGGCAGGGCAGACAGCGGCCCAATGCGACAGCGGAAAGCAGACGTCGTGAAAGGACGGAACGGGAGACCATACCTCGAGTTGGCCGTTGCCGGGGTCGGCAGTGGGCTATTGGCCGCGTAGAGCACCTGTGTTCTCCCAACAGTCGGGCTGTCCTGCAGCGGAGGGTCCATAGGGCGCGCCGTGCTTGGGGGGGCACAAGGGGAGGAGGAGGGTGTGTGGTCGTGGTGGTTGAGGGTACGGGTGCTTGACCAGGGCGGGCAGCCAGGCCGTTGAAGCTGCGACAGGTTATGGGGCCCGCTATGCGCGGGCTGGCTGGAGGACGAGGTCTGGCGGCCAATCGAAGGGGGCCCACAGCTTCCGCTGAAGTTTCGAGCGTTCCGGGGGAGCACGCACGAGACCGACAGAGGTCGATTATTTTGAAGGTCGTCCTGGTTGGCATCGACGAACGACAAACGACGAGCGACGCGCAAAGCCGTGCCAGCAGCGGGGACCGCGTCGAGAGGTAGAGGATGCGCCGGCGATGGAGTTGCCGGTCGCTTATGGATTTGGATGGGTACAGGTGAGTAAGGTTCGGTAGCACGGATGCGCTTTTGGGGTGGGACCCGTGGACTGATGAATTTTAAGACAGCGTCAGGCGAGCCGTCTGCACGCACTGTCCCATCCCAGCGGCGGCGCCACTATGTAAGAACAGACCAAAAAAGTCTGGGGCAGCAGCTACAGAGGTACCTTTCCTTTCCTACGGCTATCCGAGTTCGCAAATGGCGCTGCTGGTCACTTAGACTACCAGGTACACAGTACTCATGTGAGCTTAAACAAATCAGCTCACTACAAGTACCCAATTATCAAGTACGTTCACTGAGGCAACCGGGGACGAGAAGGGACACGGATGCCGGTCGCTGAGCGCTGAGACCGGAAAACCTGGAAGTTCCGGTCATTTGGCGTTCCGGGCGAGCAGCGCACAAGTCGCGATTTGGGACTTCGTCTGATGAGCGCAGAGACGGGATCCGCTCGTTGCGGCTGCAGTGGAAAGCCGCTGCAGGAAGCTTATTAGACCCCGTTGCGCGTGGGTCCACATACCCCTATTTCAATGTTACTGCCTGTGTAAGTCCGTCGTTACGGTACCGTACACATTGCCCATTTCTACTGAGGCGACGATAAACCTTTTGACCGTGGAGGTAGGGAACTAAACTCTGTACACTACTGCGTAGTTCATCAATGGCGTTGGCCCTTGCAAGCCATCAGTTCAGGAGTTCAGTAATCGTCGCTCGCAAGATATGACAGGACCAGCGTTGTACTAAATTACCAGGTTGTGTCAAAGGAGCTGTTGCAGATGGAAACGGCTCCCGCTCAGACTCCTGAAACAATCTCTCCCATTGCCACAGCTTTTGGCATGTTACTGCGTATTTATCCGGGCTGCAGGTATGATGCTGTGTGGTTGTTCTCAGCAGTTCAAGACGGCACCAAGTGCACCCAAACGAGTCGCGTCCCTTTAATGTCGTCTGAGCCTTCCGAGACTGCAAATGGGGCCCCGTGCTTCCGTCTGGTCCGAGTGAGACAAGAAGGGCGGGTCGTCAGGATCCCGGCAACACAGACAGGGTTGCGCCACTCTGCTGCAGATAACGCTGCAGTTGTTCTGGGCAAGGATTCATGGTCTTACGGACTCCTGCTTGCTTGAGTCGTTTCCACACGATGAAGTCACGAACTGTGCTCGGCTTCTTTCCTCAGAACACCGTTGGAAGGTAGGTTATCTCCCAAGACCACGACCGCGAGGCCCCCACGGATGGGCCACTTGCCCCACAACTTAAATATTGATACATGACTACATCATGCAGAAGTTTGCAGGTACAATACTCACACTTGTTCTCGACCACGCTCAGGAAATGCTGGGGATCGGATCGCGGACAGCAAGAAGAGTGTACTATGGTAAGATACACTTTGGCTTCATTTTCCATGTCAGCAGGTAACGTCGAACTAGAGCCGCCCGCATTTCGGCTCGCTGCAGGTGGATGAACTATAGCAAGCCACACTCAATCTGTGGTTCACGAGACCCATTTTCCACACGCTTTACTCCGTAGTCCTGTTGCTTTTGGAACTGCTCACGACTGTCAAATTGGACCCATGTTGCAAACAAACCGGCAAAAAAGCCGGCGCCTTTCTTCTTGAATCCATCCTGTAAGTGGGATCTTCAGCACTGACAGGTAGCATATCCATAGTTACCAGTATACGCATGTTTTTCGAAGAACACTGTACGCAGCATGGTTCCTGGCCGTCTTCCGAAGGAGGAATTCTCCGATTCCAGGTCCCACACACGGCAGTGGGAGCGAAATGAGATCCTCCACGTGCGCGCTCCACGAAACACCAATCGAACCACTTCATCGTCACCACTGTCACCACACGCTGCGACCCCAGAAACCTGCCGACAGATGGTGTGGCTCGTGTGGCTCGCTGGTAAAGAGCGGTGTGGCGACGGCCTACCACGTCAACATCGCTCATCGAGAACTGCTGATCTCTCTGGCCTTGAAAATGTTCATATTGGTCCCGACGCTAATGCCAGGGGCGTTCCCACCCTGCGAACAACGAGTCGACGGCCATGTTCGCACAGAGACGCGATTGGGTCCATCTGCAAGTCATTGCGAGCCCTTCCTTCTGCGGCGATGGGGCTCTCGCTTGGCGAGCAACTGACTGGCCGCGCCTCCTGATTGGGCTGCATGTCGCGGATGACAGCCCCTGAATATCCCTCCCCGACCCCAGACAGGACAGCATTGCGCATGTCTCGCAGCACTCGATCAAGAGGCCACGCGGCTGCTGGCCGCCCAGCCAGCCACCACCGCAACCGCAACAAGCTCGATCCTTCCTTGGGAGATCCTCTATTCGGGGAGTGCGAGCAGCTCGGAGCATTGGAGCGAAAACCGACCGTCCGTTGTTGGCTGTGTCCCAACCTGGCGGCGCAGTTTTGTCCCGTTACAGCGTCCGAATTGCGAAACAGGTTCCGGGGCCCGGGGGCCGGTCCGCCAAGACACACCAAGCACACCTGCAGTGATCCTCAGGGTCGAAGGCTGCTCGGTTTCAAGTGGCTTCCCCAGGTCCCCTTTATATGCCAACATGGAATCCGGGGTTCTTCTCGAAGACCGAGAGCTCACTCCCTAGGCTCCCCGGAACACAGAGCGCCCGGGCGGCCTCCGTTGCATCGGAAATCCTTCGTCATCCGAATCTGCGGTGCTGTTTTGAGGGTTCGAGCGTATACGCGGTCAGTTCTCAGATGCAGCAACAACACACGCGACTCTAGAAACAAAACAACCCCGCCTCCCCGTCGTCACCTCTGGATTTGACCCTTGCTCTCCCAGAAGCTTTGAGGTGCTCGGTTCGGCACTGGTTCTGCTGCACAATATGCACTTGAAACAACTGCCGCCAACAAAGTTCACGCGACTCGGCTCGAGAAGGGTCGCGTGCCGTGCCCTTCGCTTGTCGGTCGCTTCATCCCGTCCCGGCAGTGAAGGGAAAGTGGCGAGAGGGCAGCTGACTGCATCTCTCGGTCCTGTCTGTGTGTGCGCGTTTATTTTTATACCCTGCTTGACACGTCCGGAGCCAGATCCGTGACAGGATCCGGGGGAAGCCGACCGACAGATTCCTTGCTCGCATCAAATGCTGGCTGGGGATCCAAGCATCATGCCCTGCGCCCGATCTCTTGCTCGCACGCAGCCGGGGATCTTGGGGATCTTGTGTAGCCTTCCCGCCGTCGTCATGCGTGCCAGATTCGGGTGTGGTGGCACAACACTAATAAGGTAGACACTGTGCACGCCGAACCCGTCAGACGACCGACCGCCAACGCCGGCGTCGTACAAGACCGCAGAGTCGCCATGTCGCTTCGCTTTGCTGATCGGATATCGCTGCACCCTGCAAGGACCTCTAGACGCGCCTGAAGTGATATTGATCCCTGCTAGTCGTTTCCCGGTTTTGATGGGATTCCCTAAAGTGAAAACTCGCAGTGATGGCCGAGACTTGTTCGTTTGTGTTGCCGCTGAGACAACATGAACGTGACTGCCAGGAACAGCGCACGCCTTGGACATTCCCAGCAAACGTGTATGGCCGTTTCGATGGAGGGCAGTAACATGCAGCGTTGACCCTCAGCTCTTGGGCGGATTGACATTCCAGTCCTGCAAACGCCCCTTCATCCCGGGTTGACGGCAACCTTCTAGACTTAGAGACATCCTTCTAAGGGTGCTCGGGGAGCTCCTCAGTTCCAGAGTCATATAGCAAGGCTCTGTGTCTGGTGGACGAGAAATTTTGACGCAACTGATTTATTTTCGACGTTCGTCAGCGTACAGCCGAACGTAGAACATCAGCTGGGCGATGAGTCTTTCTGCAGTGACCAACTTGACATCGATTCTGTCGGTCGTGACACTCCGATGGAAGGCACGTTTCAGCATTCTCGTCTGCCCACCTCCAAGTCGAGCATACTGTTCCGATCCTTCCTCGCAAGTTCAAGGCCTGAATTTGCGGGCAGGAGCATGCCTGAGCTGCGAGTGACTCGCAAGGCTTCAACATTCTTCGATCTCGGTCTGTGCAAATCGAGGGCAGTCATGGGCAAGTAGAACATCGACAAGCAGACAGCAACCAGGCAAGCTTTTGTATAGCACATCCTTTTCGACTTACTTCAACGGTCTGGTTATTGGGTTCGAACAGAGTGTTGCCCTTATCGTCGCTACACGCCTCAGTATCACTGTCTCACATTATTTGCCCTGGTACCTCCGCCTGGCCTGACCATGGTGCCCTTCAAGAACACGCTGTCCGAGCCACTTGAGCCGATATACTGGACCGATGTTGCTTGGGACGGTGAGCTCCACGGGGACATGACGCTGGAGTTCGAAGGCTACGTCTGGAAGGTCAGAAAAGACGTCGTCACGGCGAACTTCCCGTGGATCCAGGCCGAGTTGGAGAGAAGAAAGGAGGTGAGAACAAGCACGGGTGTTCAGCCCTCTATTTGTGGTCTATTACTCATGAAATCTTAAGGCTACGCACATCGTGATCAACCCCCGGACATTCGCGGCCGTCCGCCCGCAAGCCTTCTCCGTGATCCTTGGCTACATGCACACAAGCGGCACGTTTCACCACTCCCCCAACCACAACCCAACCTCCTCCGTCCAGCTAACCACACCCATTCTTCCCACCTACAGCCCTCCCCCGACGAACCTAGGAAGACCCGCCCTCCTTCTACACCTTCACCGCGATCTACTTCGCCGCCGAAGCCTTCCACCTTGCCCACCTGCAAGCGCGCATGGCGCGGTGCGTCGAGGACCTGTCGTGGCAGGTGCTGGCGCTGGGCGAGCCGCACTGCGCGCACTGCCCCTACTTCGTCGCGGGCGCCGAGTGGGCCGCGCAGCAGCACCTGGCCTCGTTCCTAGACGCTGTCGTGCAGGTCGACGAGCACCGCTGGAGTGCACGCATCCAGAAGGCCGTCTACGACGCCGGCGACCGCATGAAGGCGCTGTTGGTGCGCCTGCCGGCGTGGAGGGACTTTTTGGAGAGGTATCCTGGCGGGAAGGGGTTTGCTAGGGCTATTGGGGTGGGGGGGTTGGTGAAGATGGAGGCTGGGAGAGGTGTTGCTTGCGCTGGGGGTGGAGAGGTGGTTGGGATGGGAGAGGTAGAGTAGGAGGGTTCGGTCCCTTGGTTGTGAGGCTGTTGAGTAGGTGGTATCATAGCAGCAATGTCACCTGTCTATCCGCAGTCAGATGTGAAACGCGAAGGCTTCCATACCTGGCCATTCCGATGATGTGGCAAGGTTTACCGGTCTCATCTGCGGCACTGACCAGCATGGTGTTGCTTGCGATACAGGTCATCGTTGTGGTTGTTTTGGTTCGCGTGTTTCTTGACCGACATGATATGCTAGACGTGTTCTATTCGTACCGTAGGTTGTTCTCTCGACGTAGTGTGTGAGATGGATTCAATACAAGTTGCAACCCTGGTGTATCACATTCCCATTCAGAACCAATTCCCACCAACTCATCCCATAAACAACAACAGCGGCGTAGCCTCATCACACATGCCGTCACATCACATAACAACCGCCGCAACCCGTCCAACGCCGCCCACCGTAATCCCAGAGCAGAAGAGACGTAACCCATATACTAGAGAAAACAGAAACCGAAGGTCGTCAACCATCCTCTCCCATCCTCACCCGATCCACTAATCGAGACCCTGCCATTCACTCAATCCCACCAACGATCCTCCACCCTCACACTAACCCTCTCCCTCGGCGCAGGCAGCGGCGGCGGGCTCGGCGCCCTGACCCTCCTCTCTCGCGCCGGCAGGCCCTCCACATAGCGGAACGCCTCCGGCTCTGGCCGCTGCACCGGCACCGGCACCGGCACGGGGACACGCACGGGGACCAGCCGCTCGCGCTCGATGATGACCTCCCTGTCCGTGCCGCGCGACCGAGACCGGCGGC
Organism: Chaetomiaceae sp. R4402; assembly: GCA_023628555.1. Classification (NCBI taxonomy): domain Eukaryota; kingdom Fungi; phylum Ascomycota; class Sordariomycetes; order Sordariales; family Chaetomiaceae; species Chaetomiaceae sp. R4402. The sequence goes on along the minus strand of JAMAKO010000062.1, from coordinate 21,502 downwards.
GGGAGTGGGAGCGCGACTTGCGCGAGGAGCGCGTCTCGGAGGGATCGACGTCCACGGCGATGACATCGATTATGTCGGCCGGTTCCAGCAATGGTTTGGGGGGTGGTGGTGGCGGTTGGACCATGATGGGCGGGGGTGGAGGAGGGGTAGCTGGCTTGAAGATGACGGGCGGAGGGGGCGGGGCGGGCGCCGGAATGATGGTCGTCACTTTGCGGCGGACCTCCACGATGCCGGGCTGCGGCGGGTCTTCGAGGTAGAGCCGCTTCTTGTGGCGGCGCTCGCGGGGGTACACTGAGCACGGAGCAGGTGAGTAAGGGTTGTCATCTGAAAGGAGGTGGTGGAGGGTGAAGACTCACTGATGGCTGTAGCAAAGGGTCAGATGAAGATGGTTGGCTAGAGAGAACAGCCTACTGCCGTGGTGTCAGGGAGGTAGATTTGAAGTTGGAAGTATGACTCTCAAGTTCGCGAGGTTGAGAGTACCGAATTCAGCAAATCGGTGGAGGCACAAGAGAGGTTGGAAGAAAACAGATCGGGACAACAACGGCGGAGAGTAGCTGTTATGTACCTATACAGACCGTCAAGAGGAACCTCTGTGTAGGCTGAATTGACCCCTGTGTGAAGTCCGTGTGAGACCCCTCTACAAGTCCACTGGCCGTCTCCCTGCTTCTCATATGATGGAAAAGAGGAACTCGAGATTGGGCAGACTGGGCTGCGCCTATGACGTAGCTTGTGCGACCGTGCCGAGACCCTGGCAAAGTCAGGCCCAGGCCCCCAGGCCCCTGTAACGGCAGGGTCCGTTGGCGGGGCTTAACCGAAACGGGACAGTCGACTCTTCACAGCTGAGAGAACGAAGGACTTTGCTTGGTAGAAGCCGTATTCGCGGAGTGAATGAAGGCTGTTGTGTGAACCAGCATATTATATCTAAGTTTGCGTTTTCGGGGCGCGCACAGTTGGCAGGCGGGCATCGATATAGGGTCCTTCCTGAGATGACCGGCAGACCCTGAGGCACGGTGCACCCCCACACCCCGCGCAACACCAAACACCAACCTACTACTCCGGGGGGCATCGCAGCAACCCGACCTCTTTCGCGCCTGTCCCGGCTTCAACTTTAGCGACTTGATTCCCTGAAACCTTCTCATTACTTTCCGCCACGCGTCTGAGATTGAGCAACTCTGCGCGTTCCGCCCGGCTGGACTGTTAAAACTCTCACCTCATCCTCTAGTTTCTCTACTTCGGCATCTCTCGCCTCGCTCTTCGTCAGTTTTGAGTTCCAACAATCATACCCATCGACCCACTCGTCGGCCAACCCGCCTCCATTCCAAGATGGCCACTAAGCATGCCCCTGGGACAAGCCGGGCCGAGCAAGGCAGGCCCAGCCTCGCCGATCTCCCCTACGAGATGCAGAAGGCCATCTTCGACGCAGCCACCGGCCCGCAGATAATCTTCATGGAGATCAAGGACAACGTTTTGACCTTCTCGGCCCCAGCAAACAAGAGTCTCGCCCTCGCCTGCCAGCTCTCCCGCGAGCGGTATCTCCATTCCAAACGGCTCTACCGGTTCGGCAGCAAGCACTACTGGGTCGATCCTGAGCACGACATCTTCTACCTCTACAAAGACGACCCCATCCCGCGCGCACAGCGCGCCGACATGCGGGACAGCTCAGCCCCGGACGGCGACGCCTTTGACTCGCGCATCGTGCAGCACGTGGCCGTCGACCTGCAGTACATGGGCTCGTTCCCCTTCTGCCACTACTCGCTGCTGCGCATCTGGACGCTCTTCCCGTCACTGCGCACGATCCACATCCTCGTGCCCGACGGCCCGCCGCAAACGCCCGCCCTGGCGGTGGCGGGACCGCTAGACCTCGCGCTTGCCCCAATCCCGTGCACCCAGGTCGTTGCCGCACCGGGCCACGACAAAGAGCTTTGGTTGGCTGTGCGCTACCAGGTGCGGAAGGTGAGCACGCGGATTCTGGAGACTGAGCACGGCTGGAATGGGAGGTTCAATCCGGACGTCGTCGGTCACTTGACCAGCCTGTGGCGGCCGCCGCAAGCGCCTGACGCACCACCCCCCGACCGGGTGGATTGCTAGAGGAATCGCGCGTCGGGCGCCCGTGCCGACCCGCAGGCCGCGATGCGGTCGAAGCTGGAGGTGCTTCGGATGGCGGGGCAGAGGATGGGGCCAGGCCGGGATCAGGATGCCCTCTTGCAGTTGATGAGAGGTCGGTCAGCGTAAGGAAGTGGTGGGCGAGTTTGATGGATATAAATGCGTTGGGGTTTTGGACGGCCGTGGGGAAGGCGGAGATACTAACCTTGGCGTTCAACATTATCTGCTCTTCAGAGGTCTCGGTGCGAGGAGGGGCTTACTGGGACAGATCATGATCATGGCGCCGGCGTCTTGCGAGGCCATTGGTAAGAAAGGGGGTGTTTTGCTCATGGCGGGGCACGGTTAGATGGAGCGGAGTTAGCGATACTGCTTTTGTGCAGTTCTCTCAGCACTTGTAAATCAAATGATACCCTCCAGCGCTCAAGCTGTTTTGATCAGGCTCTCGCAGTCCCTGCAGTTTACTACACGCAACATCGTATGGGTGGGACTTGACATCTGTTGATCTTTGGTCTCTTACTCACCTACTCGGTTTACGCCGTCGCAGCTGTTAGGCGTACTCTGTGCCTGAATTTCGAAGTCCATATGTGGATGATGAGCAAGTCAGCTCTCGTCGTCAATCCAGTATTGGTTCCGGCGTCAGAATGCAGGTGTGCAGCCTCAGTAAACCACATGTGTCTGAACAGTTTCTTTGCTCAGCTGATCGTTCATCGCCACGCCTTTCACATAACGAAACCCTTTGGCATCAACTGTTTCGAGATCTGCTGAGTGACTGTTCGAACGTAAACACCGACGCCGCGGGCTCTGCTCGGAGACGTCACGGCTGGCTCGATGTGTTGTTCACAGCGCATACAGCCTGCGTAAGGAAGACATGACAAAATCAGAAAACACCAGAGTGAGGTGTCTCACCTCCGCTGCAGTCATGTCCAGGCCACCATTCAGCTGTTCACAGAGACCGGATGGATGTATCAAGACAACGGCCGTGATGCCTTTGACTCCTCAGCGGTATATCATGATGCGGTGGCCTCTGAAGATGGCCTTTACCTTTGTAGTAGAGAGATATACAGGACAAGAGCCTGAACTTTGCGACATCCAACATGGCGACCCTCGACACAACCACCACAACTTATCCCAGCCTCCAGCCGGCAGACGACACCCGTCTCAGCCTGGCCTATCTCCCCCTGGAAATCGTCCTCCGCATCCTGGAGCACATCTACAGCGAGCCCCAAATCATCCCCATCGACGTCTACGGCCCCGAGAACAACCACTTCGCTGCCGGAAATCACAATCCGGGAGACTTCGACATGGCTCGCAACACCAGCAAAAACACCAAACTCATCCTCCGCCAACCGCCGCTCTACAAAACTGCCGGCGCAACCTGCCACCTCTTCCGGCACATGTACCGCAAGACGCGCCCGACCCTCTGGGGCGGCCACCTGGCCTCCCAGCGGGCTCACCACGTCGACCTCAACAACGACCTCTTCCACATCCGCATCCACCGCGTTGTTAAGTACCACGAGTGGGACGGCAACGGCTCCGCGCACCTCGACCCGCTCGCCAACGCCCTCCTCGGCATCCGACGCATAGCCACCTCGCCCAACTACGTCTCGCCCTGGAGCAATCCGTGGGGCGCGTCCTTCCTGAGGCACCTCAACCCTTTGGCCGCTGAGCTGCTCGTGCTGGTGCCCGTCCTGGGCTTGGCCGCCTCTCACCACCCCAACAACAACAACAAGCAGCTAGTCTCCATCCCGGACAACGCACCGCTCCGCAACGGCGAAGACCCGCGTGCGCTGGCGTACCTCAACAACATGTACGTGCCCGGCGACGAGCCGGCCGTGACGCAGGCGTGGACGGCCTGGTGGGCGTTCGAAGTGCTCCTGCAGAACTGGCTGCGCTTGCCGCACGACATGTACGCCGGGCGGGCGCCGACGCCGGACGTCGAGGCGCTGTGGCGCACGACCTGGCGGCTGACTCCCTTGCCGGCGCTTGTCGCGGGGTATTTGGTCGATGCGCAAGAGCTGGATGACCCCCGCGCGGAGGGGCTGTACTTTGAGGATGGGGAGGTGGGGGATGAGCTGGATTGCATGGTAGATGAGTGGATTGCTAAGTATGGGGAGGCTTAACTGGGGATTCTCTTCTTGTTCCCTTGCCTCTCTGGCTGGCTTCTTCTCCTTTATTAATGAGATACCCGGGTTGTCTGCGGGAGATTCGCCCCTTTCTTGTCGGAACCTCTGGATGATGGATCTCTGGGATACTTTCCTGGCTTGAGAGGTCTGGCACACAATGTGATAACTCTCTTATCGCGTGAGTCCATTCGGTGGGCTGTAAGTCTGACTAGGACTAGCACATGAATGAGGGATTGGAAAGTCTGACAGTTCAATCGTGACCTAGGCTCCATGACGTGACTGTTCGTGCCAAGGGCGCAGCGCCATGGGCTAACTCTCCGGCTTGTGCTTGTCACACACTGTAGATGAGAACATCACCGAGTCAGGAAACGGCATGACGCTTATGCAAGTACATGGCCGAGACTCCTCCTCCTAGGCCGTAACTCTGGGGCGGTGGAGTGAAGGAAGACCTTCCAGTCGCCGAGAGTCTTGGTACACTGGCTCCAAGCAACACATCACATCATCATCACCGAGTCAATCTTGACGACTCGAAGAGAGGATGAGATATGTTGAGAAATGTAAACGATAAGGAGATAGATGTGCTGCTATAGCCAATGGGTTAAGGCCGAGGCGTGAAAATGGGAAACGTAGGCTGAATCATCAGGACGGGGCGGCTGTGACTTCCTTGAGTTGATTATGACTAAGGGAGATACTGTGAGGATGATCCTAGCTTAGACACCGGATATTGTAGTAGTCTCGGTGGAAGCTGGTGGTGTACGTTGATGTCTCGTCGGTCTTGAGGTTGGTTGTTGCGTCGGGGTTGGGGTTGTGCTGCAAACAACCCCCCTGTTGCTGAATGCTGCTCACGGTGTGATGCCAAGCCCCTGAAGTCCCACCCTGTAAGGAACAGGCAGGGGCGTTGACGTTCGCGGGGCAAGCAAGCTTGCTTCTGCTGTCATCCAATTCCTTCTCCCCGTTCCTCCCTCTAGGTACGAAGAGGTTTTCTGCCAGATCGTCGCCCGCCATGTCGAAAATTGTCCATATCTCGTCGCCTTCGCAGCTCAGCGAGGTTCTGCAAGGCTCAAGGCTGGTAATCGCAGACTGTGAGTGGCCGTGGCTGCATGCACTGACTGTGTTTACCCCGCCATGTAGTTGCCCGTGGCAGCTATCAAGTGCTATTCGCAAACCCTCTCGTTGTCCCCGTCCAGTGCCGCTGCTCTCGCTTATCAGACCAGCTAACTTGGCTTGATATGCCTAGTCTATGCCGACTGGTGCGGACCGTGTAACCAAGTCGCCCCGGTCTTTGAGCAGCTCTCGACCGCCCTCTCCCGGCCGAGCCTTGTGACCTTCGTCAAGGTCAACACCGACCAGCAGAAGGATGTGGCTCAAGCCTACAGAGTTACATCGCTCCCGACATTCATCGTGTTCCGCAACGGCAAGGTTGCCGAAAGAGTTCAGGGTGCGGACCCCCTGAAACTCCAGGCTGTGGTCAAGAAGCTCAGCGAGGAGGTCGAGAACCTGGGCGCCTCCGGCGGCGGCGAGGCGAGCGGCAGCGGTAGCGGTGGTGGCGCTACCTGGAGGGGCGCCGAGCTGCCCCGCGGCTACAATGATATCACGAGTCAGATCGAGCTCCAGCGGTGCGAGCTCTTGAATGTCGACCCAGACATGGGGGGTGTGCGCGTGCTGTTCGATGCCTCGAAACCCAGCGCGTTGTCGGGTGGGAAAGGCACGGCCAAGGATTGGGTTGAGAGCGACACAGACGAGCAGCTGCTGCTCTTTGCACCATTCCAGTCGATGCTGAAGCTGCACACGCTCCAGGTAAGCCACGAATGGCGACGCGGGCGACGCGGCTGGCAGCACGGAGCTGTGCAAGCATACTAATTGGTTCACCTAGATTACATCCCTACCTCCCAGCGACGGCGACGACGACGAAGACGTGCCCATGAGACCACGGACAATCAAGCTCTTCACCAACAAGCCGCACAACCTGGGGTTTGACGAGGCGGAGGACCTTAGCGCAACGCAGGAGATACAGCTCTCCGAGAAGGACTGGAACGCCGATGGCACTGCGAACATTGCCTTGCGGTTTGTCAAGTTCCAGAACATCACGAGCCTGGTGGTGTTCGTCGTGGATGGCGATGGCGAAGGCGAAAAAACGAGGCTGGACCGGCTGAGATTGATTGGAGAGGCTGGCGAGAAGCGGGAGATGGGCAAGCTGGAGAAGATTGGAGATGAGCCTGGCGAGTAGACGGGAGGGCCAGATGCTAACCCGGCCACTCGCAAATAGGGGGGCTGGATCATGATTGATGATGGTTCTGGACGCATAGACACAGATATGGCGCTGAGATGAAGAGCCGCTCGCATGTGGCACGATTACGGTGTCAGACGCCGCGGCGTTCCAATCAAAGATGAGGAAAGCAGGAAATTGCACACCGCCCACAGCGTCCGGTATTGCGTGGCCGGCAAAAAAACCGTTACTGCGGCACGCTCGGTATTCCATAAATGAAGCATCAGCCCCGACAAGAAATGGCATGAATTCCAGCCTCGCTGATCCCGGAAACGTGAAATGAAACGACCACAGGGGGGCCGGGGAGAAACGACTCGTCGGCGGGTTTCCTGGTTCGGAGAGGTTGGGGTTTGGGAATTGGAGCTTGCGCGGTCGGTATGGCGTGAGGAGTTTATGCCAGGTGGTAAAAGCCGTTGACAATAGCCGCCTTACCGAGCACCTTCAAGCACCCCGTTTCCGCCTCAGGGAGGCGATCCGGCTGCGATCCCCGGTCGCGGCGGCAGCCCAGATCGAGAGCCTCATCGGCGGAACACCCGCAAACCCCGTTGGCGACATGGCACACGCATAAACAACACTCGACGAAACAACGACAATTTGTCCAGCCCCCCGTCACCACCAAGCCCCTTCAGGGTTTACTGCTCGGTGGGCTGACTGACGAGGGCGCCGGCCTGCAATTTTGATCGCTCTATGCAACGACTGACGCTACGAGTACCATGGAGGTTGGATTCGAGCAACACGGGTAATGTTTTGATAAGGTCGTTGCAGCCGCACAACTTCCAAAAGGAAGATTGACCGAGAATTCTGGCTGCAAAAAGATATTTTTATATTTTTTTCACACGTGGATCTGCTTAGTCACACACTGAAGGCTCGCGGAACAACAGCGTCCCGACCCTGGAGACCCGGGCGGCCGGGAAGCTGGAACCGAGTCGACCCCCACTTCCTTCCACTCTCGACCAAACTCGAAGGCATGCGTGACCCCTTCGGATAGTCTTCCACATTCGATCAGCAGGTCGGCGCAATGCAGCGGCGCAAGCAGAGGCGAGCTGATCAAAACCCACGCGAGACACTGTGACCCCAATTTCCAACGGAGGTGTGCGACAGATTTTTATCGAACGGAGGATGCCGCGCAATCCTCGTGGCCATGGCCGCTCCCTGCGAAAGTTCCTTTCCCTGTTCTGGCGTACTTAGTAGGTACCAGGTAACCTTAGGGCCCAAGCACACGAGCAGAAGCGGCGCACGAAACCGTCGGTTGCGGCTTGCGTGCAGGTTTCTCGCCAACGGGGCCAGCGACCTGAGCTCACCCGTGTACACTAAACCTGCTTGGTGTTTCGTCCCGCTCAGCATCACATCGCATCACATCGCAGCGCAACGCATCGCATGCCTCGAGACCCGCCGCAGTGACCGCCGGTTCGGCAAACAAGTCGCGAGGGATCGGCAACCTACCGACGTTTGGTTTCGAGTTTCTGTCTGGGATGAGGCAGGCAAGAGCGAGGTCCTTCCCCCTTGACCGTCTCAAAAATCCCCGTCGCTGGCGTCCTGTGCGACCTCACGTTTTGCATCCATGCCCTGGGGTGATATTGGATGCGCAACCCCAAGTTTGTACCCCAAGCTTGTGCGCCGTGTGCGGTGCATCCGTCGTCCAGCCGCAACCAATCCCAGCCCGGGCTGCTTTCCGCCTCACATGCCCAGGGCTGCATAGTTCTAGCACTATTAGGACGCGTATTGGATCTGTACCGTACCGCAATCCCTTGCCATCGCCTGTCCCGTGCTCACCCGCCCACACACCACCTGCGCGCCTGCGTGGCCGCCGGGGGTTTGCCTGTCTTGGGCCTCCTTGGCTTGATGCTGATGAGCCGCTGAACCAAGGTAGCCAGGGAGCCAGGGCTCCGAACCACCCCGTCAACTCGCCTATCGGTCCCCCCCTACCCCCCCTACCCCCTACCGCTACCACGGCGCCCGCTGCTACGCTACCTTCCCGAGCTCCCCCTCCCCGATCACGAAAGCCGGCACCCGAATGCGACTCTCTTGTCACCGGCACGTTACTTTTCCAGATCGGTAAGCCCAAGCAACTAATGAATTGGAACGCTGCAGGATTAAACGTGGCCCCTATATACTAAGAATAGCTCACCATAACCTACGGCCACGTAACGAACGGAGCATCCCACTGCGCTGCAGAGTCCGAGTCCCTTCCTGTGAACCTCCCTCACCGACCTATTCGACACCGCTTGCCGTCCAAGGACCCCCATTTTCTTTGCTGGCTGTCCCGCGCCCAGCGAGCCAAAGCCCCAGCTGACTGCCACTCCGCGCTGCGGTTGGAGGCTCGGCGCTGCCAGCTGCCCTCTCTGTGCCTCTCCACGGACACCTCCCCTTTCTGCCCTCGTTGGGCCCCAGCGGATCCTGACGAAATGACACACAAAGCATGACCAAGCCTGCCATTGCCCAACACCACTGTTGCCTTGCCTTGGTGGCTTTGGATGGGCCGTGTGTCCGCTACACAGTATTTCCCGCTCTGACCCTGACCCTTGCTGTGCCGGCCAGTCCCGTGTGGGATTGCTTGTTGCGGGAAGCTTTCTGACGCTTTCCTCCATCTCATCTCTGCTCCCTCCACGCGGCGTCCAACAAGGGTACACCTCCCTAGTTAGCTCGTTCAAGCCCGCTCGCATGGCATCGCCTGGGGGATCTTCGGGCTTGGGATCTCCCACCCCCCTCCCTCTACCCGTTTCCGCCCATGTTTCCTCGCACGCTCCATCCCGGGGGTGCGGCGCTCTGCCTCGGCTCCCCCTTTGGATGGACCGTCCTGGCGTTGGTTCGCCCTCCTTTGCTCGCTTCGTCAAGTGACGGGGAGCTGAAGCCGCAGGGAAGCCCCAAAACTTGATGGTGCCCTGACCTCCCTCGCCTGTCCTGGCTCTCCTCCCAACTTCCTCTTCCTGTCTGGCCTCCTGCCTGACCTTGTGAGACCACATGACGTGATACTACTTCTCTGCACTTCGGCTTGTAGTGTCTTTTCTGTCCTGTGCCCTCGTCGTTGCTGTCAGATCTTAATCAGCTCGGATCTCCGTATCTGGGGTCCGCTACACACCATCAAGCCTTTGCTCTCTCGTCAGTCCTTCATAAGCGGCCTCCTTGCCGCGGCCAGCTGCAAACCCGCACGCAGGACCCTACTACGCGCACGCAAAATCCGGATTTCGAACACTCCAATCAGAGACCGAGGGGGTTGACCAACCGAGCTTGTCGAGTGAATTGCCGGCGTCTTAAGTCCAGCCAGCTATTTTCTGGTGGCTTGTCGTCGGGAAGCGGCTCAAAATTGATGGTGCGGAGAGAGTCGACGTGGCCATCGATCCCGAGAGGCTGGGCCGGGTAATAATCTCGAAGAGCGGGATATCGCGGCAGGAAGCGCAGTGCAGGGTTGGACGGGCCTGGGTCGACATCAGAATCCGCCAACCGATATATTCCCCGGAGTGCGCACCGCGGCGCTTGTGGAAGATCCGCCACTGCTCGGCCGACAAGGCGAGAAGACCATGCATTATGATCAGCTCTTTCCCCGGTCCTGCCCGGTGCAGACCGCGGACGGCTTCACCAGATTCCAGCGGCTCCCGCCCGAGATCCGGAACATGATCTGGGAGTACGCCCTGCCGGAACCGCGCGTGTACGAGGTCCTGGACGCGCCCAACGCCAAACAAAAGACGCCGGCGCAGGAGGGGCTGGTGTTTGCGAACGTGCACCCGGAGCCGCCCCCGGCACTGGCGGCCGTGTGCCGGGAGAGCCGGTCGTTCGTCCTGCACCACTACAAGCCGTTGACGCTGGGCCAGACGACCAAGTTCGTCGACGTGTCGCGCGACATCCTGCTGCTCGAGCCGTACCTGCTCGTCAAGCGCCTGCACCGCACGCTGCACTTCATGAGCCAGATCCCGCTGTTGCGCGACGGTGCGACCCGCCTCGCCCTCGGCACCTCGTACGGCATTTACCCGGGCATCTTCCACCCGGTCCTGGGCCGCAAGGTGTCCAAGAACAACATGAGCAAGCTGCTGGTGGGGCTAGCCAAGTTCAAGCGGCTGAGGACGCTCGTCTTTATCGTGCACCAGGAGTTCCAGTTCGAGTTCGATTTCCGGTTTCCGGGCACCTTGACGCCTATGCCGAGCTACAGCGCTTTGCCGCCGATAGCCCCGTCTACGTTCGCCCCTGGACAGCCCCTTTCGCATACCGCTGGCGTGGGGGCAGTCAGCTATCCGTCGCCGCCGGCCAGCAGCGGCGGCGGGTCGCCGGCTTCGCGTCCCTCTAGCTTAACCAGCACCGCAACCACGATTCCACCCCCAGCTAAGACGACAACAACAACAATACCCACTCCCTCACCGGCAGCAGCAACTGCAACTCCCCTCACTGCTCCTCCAACCGCTCCAAGACCAACAGCAATACCCCCCTCCTCCACAATACCGCAACCTCTCCAACCACCCTTACAACCGCAGCCCTACGCGATGCTCCAACCCCTCCCACACACCCTCCCACTCACCCTCCCACCCCCCATCCCACAACCGCAACCGCAACAACACCATCAACAGCAGGTGGTGCATCAAGCGTACCGCTTCAAGTTCGACATCGAATCCAACATCAACGCGCCGCCGCGCCGCCCACACACCAACGAGCTGCTGTACTACCCGCTCGAGGTGCGCGAGGACTGGGACGACGGCGACGACTACGGCTATCTCGCCGGGGAAGGGTTCCACCATCACCATCACCATTACCATGCCTGTGCCGGTGGGGCCGGGCTGAACGGGTATGGCGACGCAGGGGGGAAGTGTGGGGGTGTCAGTGGTGGGAAATGGGACTGCGTCGCCGCCGCCGCTGCTGTTCCCGTTGCCGGGCAGGAGGGGGCCGTGCTGGGTGGTGAGGAGGATGACGAGGGCGAGGAGAGCGAGTGGTGCGATCCGTGGCCGACCAACGATGACTGGCGCCGGTTTAGGCGGCGGTGGGTGCGGGCTATGGTCGCGGCTTGCTGCTCTGGCTCGGGAGCTGCTGCTGTTGCCGGTGCGGGCGAGGAGGGTGGGGGAGGGGTTGTTGGCGGTGGTAGGGCGGTTGGGAAGGGCTGTGAGGGCTGGGGTGAGAAGGGGGTCGTGGGGAAGGGGAGGGAGAGGGTTTGTTTGCCGCGGTGGAGGTTGAAGGGGGCGAGTTTGCTGTGGCGGTATACGAGGGGTGTTGGGGGCGTTCAGTGAGGATTTGGTTACGCGATTGGGATCTGGGTTGGAGTGCTGTGGGTTTCTTTACGGGTTGTTTACACAGCATGGCACGGTCACGACACGGTCGCTTCTGGGTTGGTTCTGGGTACGGACAGGTAAGGTAGGGAAGCGAAAAAGGGAGGTCGGATAGAAAGTACCCCGTTGCTATTGCCTCGGGAAGGAATGGAGGATAGGAAAATGGCGCTGCCGGTTGGAAAAGGGGGATTGGATAATGGCCACGATTAGAAGATACCCTCACTCGTTTACTGGACACGACAAAGACATAATCACATCGTTTCAACCTATTCCGTACACAAGCTCGAGTAAACACGCGAGAATTGGAATGTGAACCCATGGGGTTCTCGCTGGACTGTTGCACGATCTCAGTCCGAACTCAAATGCCCGCCCAACTTTGAAGTCGAGGACGTGGCCGAGTTCGTCCACTTGTGTGATGGCTGGGCGTAACCGTGATACGGGGGTAACATTTCTAGAAGGTCCTTTCTCCGAATGGCAGCGCGGCAGAGGGATGGTTTGTGCGACGGCGTCGTCTGACGGCCAGCGGCAGGATCTCACGCAGACGTGCCGATTGAGGATGGTACATGGTAGGTAGTCGTTGGGACGGACCCCTGGCATGAAACGGTTTGCGTGGCCACGCAGGGCCTGGAGTCACCTGGCCACCATCACGGTTGCAGTGGCAGTCGCGGTTGGAGAGCAGTGCTCGGACACGTCTGGCAGCTGCAGCGCGCTTGGTGACCATCGACCCTTTGAAAGCAGCAAGGTCGATGAAGGGACTCGCTGGTGCTGCCTTCCCGATCCGGCAGCTCAAGTGCCGGATGGCTGACGAACCGGTGGCCGATGCAACGCGTGCCATTGTTGGATGGCCCGAGTTTCTCTTAGGTCCCTCTGACATTGGGGCTGCTTCATCAAACTCCGGTAAATGCCCGGAATTTGCATGCAAGCTTGAGGTGGGTGAGTTGGTGTTGTGAATTGAGTCTCAACGCGGAAGGAGGGGGCAGGACGACCCGAACTTTTGAATCCCGTTTCGGACCATTTGTTTACACCCACCACCTCACTCGTGATCGCTTCAACACTGCTGGTACAGCAAAGTCATTACGATGTAGCCTTACTCAAATGTTTGGTCATTTTCGATTTTGATCCATCCATATATGTCAGTATCAATGCTGCCCGCCTTGCCGATTTGATCCTCAGCTAATAGGTAACTAAAGGCACAGTACGGGTACTGTGTCAGCGTAGCGGGCCGGGCGAGGATTTGGATCCCACTTGGCGCCATCGCCGACCCACGCAAAGTGACGCGCCCAGCAGCTGCCTGTCAGCTTCCTGAGCCTTCTGTCGCAGCGATGTTGTGGCCGGCGATTCTCTTTCGTTGATTGCTTGGTTTGCTGTACTGCGTATTTGTTAGCCGAGCGGGTGTGTACGCCGTCAGATTGTGTGTTTGGCAAGATGAGGGTCTCGGACGACAACGACGACGGCCCGAGGGGCGCCACCGAACAAACGCCCCTCCTGACCGCCGTCGACCCCATCCCCATCTCCGTGGGCGAGCCGGTCGAGCCCCACGCCGACGACACCGCCGCCGACGATGGCGTGCCGGACAAGCCGTTGCCCGTCCGGCAGATTGTCCTGCTGTGCTACGCGCGCTTCGTCGAGCCAGTGGCCTTCTTTTCCATCTTCCCCTACATCAGCGAGATGGTATGTGGTGCAGAATGAGTGACCGTGACCGCCCTAGACATGGCTGACCCTCGGGACAGGCTGAGAAAAACGGCAACCTCGCACAGTCGGACATTGGCTTCTACTGCGGTCTGATCGAATCGCTCTTTTCTTTGACCCAGATGGTGGTCATGATTCTATGGGGCAAGGCCGCCGACCGCTTTGGCCGCAAGCCCGTGATGGTCCTGTCGCTGACCGGCGTCTCTTTGGCCACGGCGCTGTTCGGCACCGCCACGAGCATCTGGGAGATGTGCCTCTACCGCTGCCTTGCCGGCCTCTTTGCCGGCACCATCGTCACCATCCGCACCATGCTCTCCGAGCACAGCACCTCCAAGACGCAGGCCCGCGCCTTCAGCTGGTTTGCCTTCACGGGCAACTTGGGCATCTTGTTCGGCCAGGTCATCGGCGCTTTCTTGAGCAGTCCGGCGCGCTTGTACCCGGGCCTGTTCGGAAACGTCCGCTTCTTTGTCGACTACCCGTACGCCCTGCCCACTTTCGTCGTGGCCGCCATCGGTCTGTCGTCTGTGGTCGTCAATGCTCTCTTCCTCGAGGAGACGCTGGTCAAGCGGCCTGCCGGCGATGACGACGGCCCGGAAGCCGCCGGCGCCGGCAGGCCGCAGGAATTGAGCACCTGGGAGCTGATCAAAGCGCCTGGCGTGCCTGTCGTTCTGTACACGTACGGGCACATCATGCTGCTGGCCTTCTCCTACACGGCCATCGTGCCCGTCTTCTGGTACACCGACGTCGACCTTGGCGGCTTCGGCTTCTCGTCCTTACAAATCGGGTCCATTATGGCCCTGACGGGCGCGGCGCAGGCCATCTGGGTTCTGCTTGTCTTCCCGCCCTTGCACGCGCGTATCGGCACCAACGGCGTGCTGCGGGTCTGCGCGATTGCCTACCCCTTCCTCTTCCTGATCTGCCCCGCCTTCAACCTGCTCCTGCGTATCGCCACCCCCGCCAGCACGACGACCTTCTGGGTCGTCGCGCCCGCCCTGCTGTGCATCGGCTGCGGCGTCAGCATGTCCTTCACCGCCATCCAGCTTGCCCTCAACGACGTGTCGCCCAGCCCGGCCACGCTCGGCACCCTCAACGCGGTCGCCCTGTCCCTCATGAGCGGCGTGCGAGCCTTCTCGCCCGCGCTGTTCGGCAGCCTGTTCGCGCTGGGCGTGCGCACTCAGCTGTTGTGGGGGTATGCTATTTGGGTGCTGATGGTGGCTATCGCGCTGGGCTTTACTGTGGTCAGTCGGTACATGCCCGACTACGACGCGATGAAGCGCCGGAGGGAGAGGGAGGAGGCGGTGGAGGGGAGGTAGGCTATGGTTGGGTGAATGTAAGTTGGAATGGCTTGGATAGATGGACGGATTGCTCGAGGGCGTGTGATGTATATAGACAGATAGAAAGCGTTGAGGTTTCATTGATGAAGTGAGCAAGCTCCGTAGTACCATTGCTCAGTGACAGCCAATGTCCCCGCAACATCACTAACATTACGGCGTGTAGCAGCAGGTCGCTATACAACCTTGGGTCATCAACAATCAGAGACCGTTCACTCCAGGCGTGTAATTGCTGATTTGAATTGGGTCAAGGTGCAGTTATTCAGTTCCGCAGGCAAGCCTCAAAGGAGGGCCCTTCTCAATTATTATACACAGCACACAGCATCTGCTACCCGATCGATCGGATGGGCTTGGGCAGGACTGACTCGGGCAGCTGCCGGCTTCCCTTGCCTGCAGCCACGAAAAGCCTTCTGCGGCGGGACACTCTCTCCGCCTTTTGGACCACCTAACCAGACTCTTTTGGCCGTGCTGACTGGCCGGAGCTGCATAGCAGAAGCAGGTTACCGCCCCACCGCCAACTCATCCCAGCCCACTGCCAGAGCAACCAAGTCGAGGTAGAAAAATCTTCATGCTCCTGCTTCCTCGCTGGTGGCTTCTTCCCCCTTCCCCTCTTCGCTCCTTAACTCACTCCTGCGATTCTTCCGGCTTGGGTTGTCTCCAGGCGGGGGAAGCCGGATTGGAGAGTTCGCGTGGGGAAACCCCTCCACTGATGTGCTTTGGCTTGGCCGGCACTGGGCAGTGACCAGGGTTCCATTTCCGACAAAGACCCGCGGCGGCGCTGGGTGTCGCCTTGCGCCTCGTTTCGGCTCGTTTGGCAGATCTCATCTCAGGCCCCCTGTTCCCAAAACGGCCTTTTTCTTGTGTCTCCTTTTCCACCCTTTTCAGCTTTGCCCGTTTCGAACATCCGGTCACTGTCGAAAACGACACACGCCACGAGACTCGCAATCGAGGGCTTGCACATTACGCAACAGTCCTCCTCTTTGATCAGGCAGCAGGTATGTAAAGCCCCAATCCTGGCCGTGGCCGCCCACCCTGAGACGTAATCCAGTGGATACTGGCTACGGCGCCAGGAGGGTGCGCCGCGCCGCCCCTGGCATTCTGACTGGTTCGCGGCCAGATTTTTATCTCTGATTTGGGCTGAAAACTGACACTGGCGCGTTTTTGACAGATCACCACCACACACAGCACAGCCCAATCTAACACGTCGCTTCCTCCGTCGCATTGCGCGCGTTGCACTTCGCTCGGCCTACAAAGCCAATTGATTGCCATTGACCGCTTCCCGACTTGCGACGCGTTCACTCGGCTCTCGCCACACTTTCAATCCTATCCTTCACCGTCTCTATACCCCACCAAACTACGCTGCACACCATGGCCCGCATACAGATCCCGATAGACGTCCTGACGTCGCGCCTGAACCTCGGGGACCGCTTCGCCAGCATGCGGTCCGGCTCGCTGGCCAGCCGCTTCTCGAACCTGCGGCCCATCTCCGAGTTCCTCGACGTCAAGCGGATCAACAAGCCGGCTAACTTCGCGGAGATGCAGTCGCGCGTCAACTACAACCTGGGCCACTTCTCGAGCAACTACGCCGTCGTGTTCACCATGTTGTGCATCTACGGCTTGCTGACCAACTTCTGGCTGCTCTTCGACATCGTCTTCGTCGTCGTCGGCATGTACCTGATCGGCAAGCTCGACGGCCGCGACCTCGAGTTCGGCCAGCAGCGCTTCTCGACCGTGCAGCTGTACACGGGTCTCTACGTCATCGCCATCCCGATCGCCCTCATCTCGGGCGTGTTTGGCACGATGATGTGGCTGATTGGCGCCAGCGGTGTGGTCATCCTGGGCCACGCCGCGCTATTGGATAAGCCCATCGATGAGGCTTTTTCCGGGGAGGCGGTCTAGGTGGTCGGCCGCGAGCTCCCAAACATGCGCCCCCATGGGGAAGACCATCGAGGCGCGAGCGGAGGACACACGAGGCGCGCAACAACGGGGACGAGGGCGGCGGCTGGCGGGGCGGGACCCAGCGCGTGGTGGAGGAGCTGGATAGCGAGGAGGAGGATTCTGATTCACAGGGCGTTGCGGGGGTTTCGAATGCATTGGGCCATCGGTTTGTTAGTGATCAGCTTCGATTCACGGGGATAGACTTGGGCGACAGGGACGGTAGTACTCGATCGCGGAGGGCGTATGCACATCAGGACGGGGAGAGCAGTGACGAGACGTCGGACGACTCGGAGCAGGACTCGGATGGCGAGGGCGGCGCACGGCTGCCTGCGATGGATTCGGAGGAGGAAGCGCTTGCCGACGCGGCGATGGCGCGGATCCGGCGGGCGCACGCGAAGGGAAGGAAGGATGTCAAGCTGAGCAAAGAAGAATTGGCGGCCTACCAGCGCAAACTGCAGCGCTTGGAGGAGGAGGAGCAACGCCGACAACGGCGGGAGCAGCGTGTAGCCATCCCGCTCTCGCAGCTCGAGCCCGCATCCCGCCAGAAGAGGACGCCAGTCGACGACAATTCCCCGCGGCAACAATCATCGCCGGAATTGGGACAAGAGCGGCCTGCGGGCTACCCACCCATGGGCTATTTCCCACCGCCAGCCTCGCGCAGCCGCCCGCGCTCCGGGACCACGTCGTCCCGGCCGCCAAGCCGCGCAGGCGTCGACCGCGAACGCAATTCTTCGCCATTCACGTATTCCTACGTCCACCGCCTGGAGCACCCGGCTACTGTCCGCCATCCCTCGGATCCCATCGCTGGCCGACCGCTCTCCCAGGCCCTCGGTAATGGCGCGTCACCCTCGTCGACAGCCGGCCACTCCCAGGACCCGTTCCAGTACATGACAGCCAGCGGCGCGCGTGCGTCGTACCATCCCGGCAGCGGATCCTTGCGCAACAGCGTCTCCGCAGTCGACGACATCTACGCCAGCTACGCCGCCGAGCCGCCGAGCCGGCGGCGCAGCAGCGATCCCCGGGACAGCGAGTCGTCCAGCGAGGACGACGAGCGCGTCCAGGGGGCGCGGGTCGTCAGCGCTTCGGGCGGTCGGTCGCGGCTGCGGGACAGCGTGGACAGCCGGCGGGAACTAGCGCCGGAGCCGCGGGCCTCTCGAGACCGCACACCGCCGCCGCTGCCGTCGGCATCTTCGGCGAAGAAGGCGGTGGCGGCTCCGTCGCCTGCGAAGCGCAAGAGTACCCGGTCCGGGCGCCGCAAGGGGAAATGAGTTCGCTTTTCCACAGTTTGTTGGGCAGACCTAATTCTGACGTGATCGAGTTTATCGTGGCGTACAAGCGGGTGCAAAAAGGTGGCCGGAGTTTACTTGCAGTGATAGACTAGTATTGGTTTTCTAATAATAACCCTTGGCCCTCTCAGTTCAAGCAGCAGCAGCAAGCAGGTTTTGAATATGAGAACAGGTATCCAGAACGCCGCACATACATACATCCATCATTCATCTCATTTCCCATCCCATCATATGCTCTCGCTCTTCCACTCGTCCATCACGAAAACATCTTCGCAATCCCCTTCAACCCATCCCCCCACCCTCCTCCACCCCCTCCCCTCCCCCCATCATCAAAATAATCCCTCTCCAAACTCCTCCTCTCCCACTTCATCTCCCCCTGCCTGCCCCTCTCCACCCTCGCCCGCGCAAACCCCCCACCAATCTCGCTTCCGCCATGCCCACCACCACCCGTTGCACCGCTCACCATCCGCACCGCCTCGCCAACCAACCCCAACGAGTCCCCCGCCACGCCGGCCCGCGCCGCCACGCCGAGCATGCGCTCGAGGAAGGGCGGCAGCCGCAGCCCGAAGCGCGCCAGCAGCGCGGTCAGCGCGCCGCCCGTGATGAGCGGCGCGATCACCAGCATGAAGACCTTCAGCGGGTGCCGCTTGGCGTAGTAGAGCAGGTCGCGCAGCAGGCGTTTCAGTTTCTTGAGCAGGCGGGTGGCGAGGCCGGGGCGCGCGCGCGCGCGAGAGGTGTGGTGGCTGTGGGAGCGGCCTGTGGCAGGATATTATGCGGTTAGCGGTGGGTCTGAGGGGTTGGGGTAAGTAGAAGGGGGAAAAGGGGAAGAAGGCTCACCGAAGCTGGAGAAGAAGGAGCTGCGCGAGGCGTTGGGCAGGCTGAAGAAGGAGCGGGCGCCGTCGTCCTTGTCGTGGCTGTGGTGGTGGCTGCTGCGCCGGCGGTGGTGGCCGTCGTCGTCGTCGTCATCACCGCCGCCGAAGATGGAGGCCGCAATGCCGCTTATGCCGCCGCCGATGCCGGCTGCAGAGCGCGAGGAGCGGTGGCGCGAACGCGAGCGGGAGCGCGACTTGCTGCGTTCCTTGTGGTGGCTGCGGCTGCTGCGGTGGGACTTGGACCGCTTCGAGTGGGTGGTCCGCGCCGAGATGATGGACGCGGCGTCGTCGAGGATGCCCATGGTGGCGGGTGTCTGGCGTGTACCTCTGGGATTCCTGGGCTGGTTTGAATTGCGGCTATCCCAGCATGCGCCAAGCTACGCAAGCTGCCCACGCCGGAATTGAAGGTGTTACTGGGCTTAGAAACGACGATAACGCCGTTGACGAGTGCTGGAGAGCTTGGGAAGATCAACCACCGCATGCGCCGACGATCTGACCCCGATTACACCGCCGCTCGAAATTCAGAGGCTGGGAGTCTGGGACCGCCCACCGACCACAGCCTCGCAGCTGGACCCCTGTTGAGCAAGGGTGTGCTGTGAGAGGGTGGGATGGCCGAGACGGGCAGCGGCAGGCTTGGCAGGGACGAAGATATACCCTAACCCTACCTCTTCCTCTTTCGCTTCTTAAACATTTGTTCATTACTGGGACGGCGGTTCTTTCCATCTGAACAAGAACCCATGCACGTTCGACGGTCAACATCCGAACAACACCCGTGGCCATCGCCGCGTCTGTGTCGATGACGACCAACTCTATCATGGCCGCACGTTGCGCGGCCGAGCGGGCATGGTGTCGGGGTCCGTGAGGGGTTGTAGAGTCGTCCCAGCGTCCCAGCGTCCCAGGTCGAGCGGGAAAGAAACTGGAGTGCAGAGTGCGTCTCCCAATCAGCCGGTCCAGCCGTTCCTGCTTCCCGTCTGTTTGGAGAACGGAGATTGCGGCCGAGAAAGCATTGTCCTGCGCAGGGGCATTCTCTCTGCCACATATTGCCATGGAGGACGTGACGTCAGGCCAATTACCCGGCATGCGACATTCCGACGTGATGAAGCTGCTTCGCAGGGGAAGTGCTACTATCATTAGCCAGGCACGCCCGCCTGGTTTCCGGAGACTCTCCCCGCGATCTTGGGCGGGAAGGAGACGACCCCGGTGCCAGCCACGCCAGCCCAGGCAGCGTCGAACTGCATCTCCGTGGAGGGAAGCGCGCGCCACATGTCTCATTCGGCAACGGCATTGATCATCTGAGATGTTCAGACCCTTGGATGGGTCCTGGCAACTGAGACCTGGTTCCGTCCACGCAACGTTGCGGGTTGGATCCGAGCAACTCCCGCCTTTTGTCCAGGTTCAATGCTTGTTTCATTCGGGCAATAAACAACCCACAGCAGCCAAGCTTCTGTCGATATCTTGGCAACTCCTGGTTTTGTAGCTGCTACCACAGGCACGATGATCCTCCACGCCATGTTGGGTCTCACGGCCCTCGCCGCCTCGACGAGCGCCGCCGCCCTACCAGCTCCCAAGCTCGCCGACGTGTTCCCGGGGCCCAACCCTCTGCCTGAAGTCATTGAGGAGATCCCTAACATGGCCGTGTTCAACTTCAAGGCGGAGGCCGTCACGCTCAGCAACAGGAACTAGTACGCACAACCCTTCTCATCCCCACTCGCCCATTCTCACCTTCACCGTCCCACTAACACATCTCGTCAGCGTCAACTTCCACGTCACCCCCTACCCAGGCGCCGAACCAGCGCACTGCTTCGCACTGGGCACGACGCTCTCCCACTCGCTCACGTCGATCCCGCAAACCTGGTGCTACCACAAAGCCAACGACACCACCACCACCACCACCACCACCACTAGTGACGGCACCACCCCTGACAACAGCAGCAGCGACGAAGTCTCAGACGACGACAGCAACCCAAACACGACTACCTCGTCCTCATCGACAGACCATGTCTGGTTCAGCTGGACGATGGGCGACGACTCAGCCACGGGCACCGACCCCGTCGACACGGTGCGGCAGGCGACCGGCGCCTACCTTAAGATTGTGCGGCAGGGTGCCGGGCAGACGCGCGACGAGGCGATCCACCACTTCCCCGCTGACTTGTTGGGTTATGAAGGCGATGGGGATTTGAGCCACCAGGTGTATACGGGGGCGCAGAATTTCACGCTGAGGGCGCTGCGGGTGCAGGCGAGGGGTTCGCGCTGAGGGTTGGTAAGGGGGCGGGTGCGGGTGATGAGAGGGGGTGATTTTATGGTGTTTATTGGGGCAGAGGGGGATGAGGAGGTGCGCTGTTGTATGTTTAAAGAGGGGTCGGACACGCACACCTACGACAGTGTGGGTGGACTTGGGGTTTGCTGCTTGTTTTACACCATCATCGCCCTCTTATAGCTATCTGGGCGGGCCACCCATGCGTTTTTTTCTAGCTATGTACACGCCAGAACAGAAACCGAATATGACAGCTACCTTACCTAGATACACAGTCTCTAGACCGGGGCTGGGGAGTGTGGGGGGGGGGGGGGGGGGGGGGGGGTTTTGCGGGTGGTCGTTTGGGGTTTGGCGAGGCATCCGGGTGTGGGGGCGCGCGGGGACGGGGTCGGGG